>OY288246.1:22337906-22917906 GCA_958450325.1 Agrostemma githago
TATTTCGGGAAGATTTACAAAAATGATTGAAAATGCACTTTTGTTCTTACACAAAATAAAGAGGGGGACAAGTACTAGTGAGAGAAGGAAACAATAAAATTGGGATGGAGGGAGTATATCCCAAAGCTGCAACAACTGTTCTTTTGCTCAATTTTATACTCTTCCTTCCCAATTATATTGTGCCCTCCTCCTCTTAATTTTGCCCGAATAAATTGTCCTCTTTTTATTGAGTAAGATAAATAGTGGCTTTCCTGTCGTATCCTTTTGTTCATGTATGGAAGTATAAGTTCCCCTATCATACACCCTTTCCACCCTGTGCTACCACCATTTATATTTGTGTCCCCTTTGTTTTGAGTTGTGTTACCACTATACTAATTCCGTTCCATTTGATTCTTTACATTTGCTTTATACACGTACATCAATGCTCGTTTTCTTAAACATGATCTCACGTGACTATGTTTTATGTTATATAATAGAAGTTACAATGACGTTTCTCCTCACTTATGAATAGTGCCCAAAAATCAAACATAAAGAATCAAATGAAACGGGAGAAGTATTAATTACCCCATCCCAAACGAGCCATATATTGATGTTGGCTGAAGTCCTATTTAACATTTTGCTCATCACTTGTAGATAAAATGACTTCCCTTCCTAAGTCAAATGGAGTCACGTGTGTCAACTTTGATGCTCGAAAACAAATTGATGTTCGAAATTTTACAAAAAGAACGGTCAGTCAATACAAATGTCACTTTTCACAAAAGAGCTAAAAATAAAATTCTCCAAATGGGTTTAACAATCCAAAAATTAATATAAGTGAAGTAGAGTAGGATCCATGCTACTCGCTAGCTCACACCCAAACCCAGCAGCAAATTACCTGTCATGATATAAACATAACAACCACAATTCAGTGGGAAGTAACGACGACGTTCTCTCAGCCATATTACCTGACATTAAAGCATAATTACTATTATATCAAAATAATTGAAAATGGAAAACTTTAAAACGATATAGTAAAATAATTCAAAACG
The DNA here is from genome assembly GCA_958450325.1 of Agrostemma githago. NCBI lineage: Eukaryota > Viridiplantae > Streptophyta > Magnoliopsida > Caryophyllales > Caryophyllaceae > Agrostemma > Agrostemma githago. Next base: position 22,338,935 of record OY288246.1, read on the forward strand.
ATTGCCAAACTTCAAGTCAATATCAATCAATAGTAATAACGGCGTTATGGATATGAATCAATGCAACAGAATAGATTTACACTAGGAGAATACTAAAAACTAGCTTCGAGAACTCAGTCAAAACAAATCAAACTTCGGTCTCTAACTAGGCAACTCAACCATAATAGGACGGCGACTTATCAATGCGAGGTCCTAGCTTAAGTAAATATGCACACCCCTCCTGGAACACCAAATGTGTCCAGTTCAACCCGACGGCGTCTTACATGCGAGGTACGAGCTGAAGGTCAAGATGAACATACACTCCTGGACAAGAACGTGCCCAGTTCAACAACCAATGCATCCCGCTCAGATACACTAGCCTTATAGCTGATGGCAAAACGTATGCTCTAGACTGTATTACTCTACCCGTACACTTCTCTTATTCCATAACTCCAAAACAAAGCCATTATTGAAATTCAATAGGAATATATTTGTTCTTAAAAGAGGAAACTTTATAAATATAGAACTTTTCTTAAAATAATAACTTTCCAAAAGTAGGTACTTTTATAAATAGAAATAGAGTAAAATAGGAGTTATATAAAATAGTTAATATTAGGCCTCGAGACGTAAACCTTATATTTATTATATAAATGTTTAATTCATGATTAAAAGTCAAATAAAGTCAAAATCACAATTATTTATAAAAAGATTGAAGTTTTAAGTAAATAAAAGTATTTAAATAACAAATTAACAAATTTTCCAGAACTGCACTGTCTTGCTATAAAATTCGTAATTAAATCATTAAAAATCAAAACAACGTAAGATCAGTGGGGTTGAAAACTTTAGAAACTTATTTACAACTTTTATTTCTGGAGAAAATCCAAATTTTAAATAAAACGTGGGTTTTTATTCGTATGTTTACAAACTGTCAGAACTGGACACCTAATCGTACTTCTTTAATAAAACACGTTTAAAAATTGATTTTAAATAAAATCCAATTGGAAACATTAACTAGACTCTTCATAGTTTATGTATGTAAATTACCAAGACTAAATACAAAGTTTAACATATGTTTCAATTTAGATCTTATCACAACTGACAGAATCACGGATTAATTTGACACCTGTTCATAAAAACTTTATTGTGACCAAACGTATTGGTATTATTTTATGAAATTAAAAAGACATAAAATAAATAGTAGTCTATTTTCAAAGTTTTTGGAAATAAAGTATTTAAAATAGAGTATTAACTCTCACAAAAAACACTAACAGATTCTGAAACCTGCTGTAACTATGTTAAAAACAATAAAACTTTCAATTTGATAATTCATACATTAAAATCACGAAAATCAATATATATATATATAAAGGAGGAACTTTTCGAGCGATATGATTGGTCCGTTGCATCTAAACTTAATTTTGGAAAGTATAATCAATAATAAAAAAAATTAAGTAGTGAATCTTTTTATTATTATAATAATATATTTAATTTATCATATTAATGTGATGTTTTGTAATTTTCGTCTTAAAACCTTTCAATTTCGTTTAACAAAAAATTATCGTAAAAAAATTTATAAAAATGATATAATTGGAATCTTGGTAGAAAATGCTTTCATTTGAGTATAAATTTCATATAATTTGTTTCATATTATTTGCTCGAAAAAGTGATGAATCTATTACATATAAAAATAATAAAGTTATCCCACATCGACAAATTATAATAAGCTGATGAAATTCTATACTATAAATAAGAGTAATCATTCGTGCTTAGATATCCACCAAAAATTTTTTGACTCTTGAAGAACTCTTAAGATTAAGATTGTAAATTTTAATTAATTATCTCACATCGAAAAATTATGATGAGGTTACAAAGTTTTATACTAAAAATAATAGTAATCATTGTTTTTAAATATCGACAAAAAACTTTTGAGTCTTAAAAACATTCTTAATAAGACTACAAACTTAAAATTATCCCACATCGAAAAAATTAAAATAAGATGATGCTTTTATATAATAAATCAGAGTAATCATGTTTTCTTTATTGTAAATATAAATAAATAAGACAATGAAATTCTATTATATAAATAAAAGTAATCATTTCTCCAAATTATGACGAGGTAATAGAAATTCTTTATTATAAATAAGAGTAATCATTCGTCCTTAAATATCAACAAAAAAACTTTTTAATCTTAAAAAAAAGCTCTTAATAAGATGATGCCTCCTCAATTTTTTTTTGGATATGCTATAAAAAACTATAATAAGATGTCACTAAAAAAACTCAGAAGACTATAAAATTTATCCCACATTCAAGATTATAATAAGGGATTTTATACATGGAACCCCCATGTTTTTAGCTTTGCTATATATTACCTCTCCACTTTTATAATTACACATGGTACCCCTCACTTTTAGTGTATTAAGTCTCTATACCCTTAAACGTCCCTAAAAGTGAGGGTACCGTGTGATTATAAAAGCGCAAGGATATCATATAGAAAAGCTAAAAACATAGAAACACCATGTAGAAAATCTCTTATAATAAAGTGGTGAATAAACTTAAGTATATTATCTCACATTGAAAATTTATGATGCGGTGATGAAATTATCCATTATAAATAAGAGTAGTCATTCGTCAAATTATGATGTGATGAAATTCTATATTATAAACAAGATTTCATATTATTTTCTCGAAAAAAAAAAGTGATGAATTTATTACGCACTCCATAAAAGTAAGTAAAATTATCTCACATCAAACAATTATAATAAGGTGATATAAGCAAAATATATGTAATATAAAAGAGACTTTTTTCAAAGAATTTTTAAGATTATAATGTTGAAGTGATGAAATTCTATATCACAAATAAAAGAATCATTCATTTTTAGATATCAAACAAAAAAAATTTAGTCTTATAAGCTCATATAGTTATAAATTTAAGTAAAATTATCCCACATATAATAAGGTGATGACATTCTACTATATAAATAAAAGTAATCGTTCGTTTATAGATATCAACGAGAAATCTTTTGAATCCTAAAAAGCATTCTTAAGACTATAATTAAATTCAAGAAATTATCCCACATCGAAAAATTATAAGTTGATTGAATTCTATTATATAATTAAGAGCAATCATTCGTCTTTATATGTCAATCTGGAATCTTTTGAGTCCTAAAAGAGAGTAAACTTAAGCAGAATTATCCCACATTGAAAAATTATGATGAAAGTGATGAAATTCTACATCATTTAGATATTAATCAAAAATCTTTTGAGTCTTAATTATAATAGCTCTTAAGACTATAAATTGAATTAAAATTATCCACATCGAAAAATTGTAATAAGATGATGAAATTCTATTATATAAATAAAAGTAATTATCGTCTTTAAAGATCAATCAGAAATCTTTTGAGTCCTAAAAATAGTTCTTAAAACTATAGATTTATTCAGAATTATCACACTATGAGCTGATGAAATTGTATACTATATTATAGATAAGAGAAAAATCATTCGTTTTAGATGTTAACCAGAAAAATCTTTTGAGTTTTATAACAACTTTTAGGCTATAATTGAAGTAAAATTATCTCACATCGAGAAATTATAATAAAACGATGAAATTCTATTATATAAATAAAAGTAATCATTCGTCGTCTGTTGATATCAACGAAAAATCTTTTGAGTCCCAAAAATCATTCTTAAGACTATAATTAAATTCGAGTAGAATTATCCCACATCGAAAAATTATAAGTTGATTGAATTTTATTAGGAATATATAAATAATAAGAGCAATCATTCGTCTCTATATGTCGATATGGACTCTTTTTAGTTCTAAAATAGCTTTTTGACTATAAACTTAAGTAGAATTATCCCACATCGAAAAATTATGTTGAGATAATGAAATTTTACATCCTCAATAAGAGAAATTATTCGTTTTAGATATTAATCAAAAATCTTTTGAATCTTATAATACTCTTATGAGGTGATAAATTATCCTACATCAAAAAATTATAATAAGGTGATCGAATTTAATATATAAATAAAAGTAATTGTCCATTCTTAAGTTAGATATAAAAACAAAATCTTTTATTATTATAATTGTCCTAACATTTGTGTCACATCGAAAAATTAATGATGATGTGATAAAATTCTATATTATAAATAATAATCATTTGTCCTTGGATATAAACTAAAAATAATGAGTCTTAAAAATATTCTTAGGACTGTAAGCTGATGGAAAAGAGAAATCATTCGTGTTTAGATATTAACAAAAATCTGAGTTCTAAAAAGAGTTTTTTAAGACTATAAACCTAAGTAAAATTATCGCATATCGATAAATTATGATGAGATGATGAAATTCTATATCACAAATAAAAGACATAATTCTTTTTTAGATATTACCAAAAAAAATTGTCTTATAAAAGCTTTTAAAGCTATAAACTCTTTAATAGAGACATCATTCTTGAGTTTCAAAGGTTTTATAAAATTGTCTTATAGCGTTTAAAAGTTTTATAAGAGACATCATTCTTTTTTAGATAGAGTCTTAAGAGTATTCGTTCGTTTTTAAGAAAAACAAACTCTTTTGGGTCTTAAAAAAAATTCTTAAGACCATAAACTTAATTGGGTAAAACTATCCCATACTTTTGAGTCTTAAAAAAACTTTTAAGACTATAAACTTGAGTAAAATTTCTCACATCAAAAAATTATTACAAAGTCATGAATTTCATAGATATAAACCAAACATCTTTTGGGTTTTAGAAAAGCTCTTAGGACTATAAGAAACATAAGTAAAAATTTGTCTTTTGAGTCTTAAAAGAGTTTTTAAAACTATAAACGTGTGTGAAATTTTCCCACATTGAAAAATTATTATAATGTTATGAATTTCATATTTATTTGCTCGAAAAAGGAATGAATCCATTACATATAGAAATAGTAAAATCATCTCAGCTCGAAAAATTATATTAAGGTAATAAATTTTTACTATATTATAAATAAAAATAATCATTCGTTCTGATCTTAGATTTCAACAAAAAAATCTTTTGATCCTTAATCTCTTAAGACTATAAAATTAAGTAAAATTATTCCGAGTATTGTCTTAAAAGAGAGATATTACGAGTTTTAAATACAATGCACGCGTATAATTTAATTTGACGTTACCGCATATATGACCTCCCTAAAAACACATTGACGTAATCACGTATATGTGGACAGTATTCCTTTACAATCTTCTAACTTGATATCATTATCATTGTCACTAAAAATCGGCCCGTGCATCGCACGGGCTTTCCAACTAGTTATTAAATAAAATTATTAGGTGTATGTTTTAGTCTCGACCTTATAATACCTTTTAATAATTAAAAGAAAGACTTATTCGCAAATCTCGTAAAAACGATTTAAAATAACGAAACATGTGAAAATTTATGATTTTAAAGTTTTTGTTATTAAATAAAAACGAGACATACGTATATTTTCTAACAAAAATCTAATTTGTATACATGCAACTACAACAATAATATCACATAATACCGAGTAACGTGATAATGTTACCTTAATCGAGATCCGAATCAATTAAATAATCGTCTTCGTCGGATCTAGCACGATAGCCTACGAAATAATTAAACGTATGGTATTAAAACCACGTTATAAGAGAATAGAAAAGAGAAAACGAGATGAATAACGAATAAGTGTAATTAAATTACCCTCGAGATCGGAAAGAATTTGAGACGAATTAGGATCGGATTGATGAACAAAAAGGAGGAAGTTTAACGTAAACCATAGAGAAGAAAAGATGACTTGTGTTGGGAATAAAATACACTAGAATGAAAGAGAATATATAAAAGAAATTAGAAAGCTAAAAGATAGGAATAATCGAGTTACAAGGACTCTTAACTCAATTAGGAGACGAGATGATTGAGATGGAAAGAACAAGCACGAATCGATGTGATAAGTTTCCGATTAAAATAAATAGTTTAAAATAAATAGGATAAATATAATATGTAGTGTTAATGAAAGGTGTCTGAAAATATTTCTCAAGTCGATAAAAGAAGCTTCGTAAAATAATATAAGCGTTCACGAAGAAATCGGATTAAAATGCATTAGAAAATAATTATTTATGAAATCGCGTAGTAAAATAATTAAATAGCCATTTTTCGAAATAAAATATTTTTGAGCTAGAAATTAATTATAAATGAAATCGAGCAATTTTAGAAAAATAAATAGTTCAAACTCGATTTTAAAACTATTATTTATAGAAAATATGATTTCTCAAAAATAATTAAACATACTTGCGATGAAAAGAATTAAATGGATTTTCGAATAAAAATAGAATAATTAAAATCCTTTTACGAAAATAAATAATTTTAGGCTCGATAATGAAAGAGACCTGAAAATGGGAAAAATGTAATTGATGAAATATTACAGAGTTACGATATAATCGTAATGAAATAGATAGCAAAGTTAGGAAATTTGTGGGTGTTACACTCATGTTTTCTCCTCGTTTAGAGTACCACCCTCAGTTAGAACCAGATAAAGGAAGTGTATGAACAATGTTTATTAGAAGTTGAATGTGTGGGGTGATACATAAATGCATAATGCTTAGATGTCTGTGTACTTCAATCTTTATTATTGATCATTAACCTTTGAGACTAATTGAGGGTAGATCCGTTCTTTCCGCACGAATTGGCAGAGTACTTAAGTCTGTTTTATATGCTCTTGTACCTTTCCCAGTTAATGTAGTTTCTGATGAAATTAATTTCTAGAGGATGAAGATGATGATGCATGCATTTATGTCAACTTCGGCTGGTGATATAAATGGGGAGAAGCAGGCAATCAAGCAAAAAGATATTCGTGAGGCTAAAGCTGATCAAGTTGCGGATATGAAAATACTTTCTACCCTTGTCAAGACGTTATGGTCAAAGGATAATGTAGAATTTCGTCTGAGGGTTATAGCAGCCTTAGGTTTTCTTGTTGGTGCTAAGGTGTGCCTTTGTTTATTCATGCTACTGTTTATTTCCACAACCATACCTTGATTATTCACTATGATTTTGATGTTATATATTTCACTAATCAGTCACGGTTTTAGTCCCTTGTTTGCATGTTAACAATATAATGATTGGTTCCTTTTCTAGGATCTGAATGTTCAGGTGCCTTTCTTGTTTAAACTCGCTGTTGATTGGCTTACGACTGCCACTGGAAATGCCAATGCTCTTGCCACCTTTACGGCTGCCAATTCATATATGCTAGCATTTTTTGTTAGTCCAGCTGTTGTTTTACTCAGTTATGGTATAACGCGTACTGGTGCTTCAGCTTTTAATGGTAATCCCTACTTTGAATCTTTCAGGACCCGTCCTATTTGAATCTTTGAGCCATCTTTCTTCTCTTATCAAAGTCTTCTGGATGATTTTACCGCTGTTTCATGTTGGAGAATTACGAACTGCTGTTTTTTCGAAGGTGGCTTTGCGAACAATTCGTTCCTTGTCATTGAGGGTAATTTCTCTAGTTCATCTATTAGTTGGTGTGAATACCTTCTGCATATATGCATAGCAAAATTTTAAATGCCAGATGGTCGATCATGTGCAATAAATTGAAAGAAGTTTCAGTGCAACGGTCCACTATAAACTATATTATATTTCTTAACTATAACTAAATCCTTTTATTTATTTTAAAGTCATAAAAATAAGGGTTATTTAAAAGGAATAACCCAACTTTGGGTGGTCTTCCATAAATAAAACCAATTTTAGTTAATCTGGGAATAAACCCATGTATGAGACACATCAGACACGAATGGATTCGGGTTACCTGCTACCTACTAAGCCGGTACACTATTCTACTAACTACACACATTAAATTCCACCTTCTTCAACTTTTAACTTCAATAATTTTGAATTCTAATTTACTTCACTTCATCTTCTTCTTCACTTCTTCCTCCATTGATCTTCCTCCAAGATAATCTTTTGTCGAAGATTTTGTTTGTGTATCAAGTATAAAGCTTCGTCCATCCTTATAATTAACATTAATATTGACGAAAATCCATTTTTATGGGTTATTGTTGCACAAAATTAGGGTTTAGGGGAAAATCGACATTGATGTGGAATGAAGAGGATGAAGTTGGGTTAATTAATGACTATGTGACCCACATAAACCTGCTGGAACCGGTCATTAATGAGCCAATTTCATTCATGTTTGACGTGTCTCATACATCGGTTTATTCACAGATTAATTAAAATTGGTTTTATTTATGAAATACCACACAAAGTTGGAATTATTCTTGTTAAATAACCCTAATAATAATAATAATAATAATAATAATAATAATAATAATAATAATTCATAAGTATATTTTTCTTTAATATTGTTTCTGCAAAAAAAGCTGCGAGTAACTTTTATATTGTCATAAAAAACTCATTATTTATAAGTGGTTTTGTTAATAGAGTTTGGAATATTGATTTTAATTCTCGATACGCTAATGTTGACATATTATTCATGATATATAAGAAAGTAATACAAAGTATGAAGTTTATAATTTGATAAAAACAGTTCTCACTATGAATCCAAATATATTTGTTTCACAATTGTTATATTATTAAATAATAGTAATATGAAAATGCTTTTACAAAAAGAATGGGTAATACTTTATTGAGACCTAAAAATATACGGAGTACTTTTCAAATATATTCAGTGATGATGTGAATGCTCTAATATCGTTCGAAAAATTTCTCTTTTATAATATAGAAGATATAGATATAGATGCGGGGAGGAAGATTTAATGCAATGAATGATGATTGTAGGGGAGTCATCAGTGATTGATTGCATGTTTTGTTTATTACTCTCTCCTATTCTTTGGAATTGCCCCATTTGAATAAAATATACCTCACATATGAATAAGTAATGCGGCGATTCCTATGAATTGAAGGGAGTAGAATTTACAATATCGTTTAGGTGCGATGACATCTGCAAAGAGTAGGGCATTAACTTGATTATTAATTCATTACAAAAAAAGGACATGTTATCTAAAACTAAAAACACTAATGGCTATATTTTGAAAGCCATGAAGTTAAATACTACTAGGTTCTAACCATTTCAAACATTATGATATGGCCTGTAGAAGGTGGGACTTACTGCACTGATTTGTTGTGTATTGATCTCTAACCTAAATTGTCAATTAATTTTCTCCTTCTAGTTCAGCTGTTTTGTTTGATACCTGAGAGTGTAAAAGTTTGTTGCTTTTGATTTATGGAGGTTTATGCTCATTTACATAATCTTGACCTGCGATATCATCTTAGGTATGAACTTGTTTGCAGTGATTTTGTTGTAGCAGTCAAAATTTTGGAATTTATTTATTCATAAAGGATGCAGTAAATTTTTGGAGTCAACTTATTTTCAGAAAACTTCAGTGCATTTTAGGTTGGTTTTGAAAACTCAGTAAAGAAAAGGACATACTATGAAAAGTGCTCTCTTTAAACTTATCATGTTCAATATGTAGCAAACTGTGGACATGACATAGGTCCACCCCGACGCGGCCACGCGCGGGTTTGAGGAGGCGAATGAATCTCATGTGGCAATGGATTCGGACATCCGGAAACCATGGTTCTGAGTAAGGGGTGAGGGTACGTGTTGGGAAGTACACAAAGAACACCCAACCCCACCCGCACTTAGCGGCCTTTACTAAGATATCGTTCGCTTTTGGTGTACACGCGTTAGTTCGACAGTTGAATGATATGCAAAGAGTGTTTTGACTAAACATGCAAATAATTGAATGGGTTGCTAAGTCGGTTTAATCCATCTAAAAATTAACGTCGAAGTTGTTTTAACATGCGAGGTTCGTTTTAGTATAATAAAACAACGAAAAGATTGCTAAAAACATGAACAAACGGGTTAGTAACGATTTGTAAATTGAATAATCGACATGAATATAATGCAATGCATGGTTTTGAAAAGATTTGTCGAGACCTGAAATATACCGAAAAGCCCGCTGTTTTATAAAAAAGGAAAAAGATGTTTGAAAATAAGACGGGATCCCTTATCGGTGTTACGTTTTTCAGGAGACTACGCGACCCACGCAGGTGAGACGCGACTTGCGTGGCCATGCGACTTGCACAGGACGCGTGCGACTCGCATGGCGGACTGCTCTCGAGATCTTTTAGAAAGCCGACTCTTTTGTTAAATCGCATACAAATATGGCATAATTCATACTCGACTTAAATATTGATACTCGTAATATTCGATGTTTGATTATAGAATCAATATCGGATATTTAGAGTGGAGTAAAAAAAAAGTTGTTTGGAAAATCGTTTTGAATGTTGTTAAGACGAAATAATTCCTCCACGTTGTAATATCGTAATTACTCGGCTTCAACGGTATTTTGCTTAACATGATTTGATGATTGATTCCTTTAGATCCGATATTCGACTATAGAGTCGATATCGAATCCTTAGGAACGACTCTTTATTGAAAATAGTACGATAATATCGATATTAGGAACGAGAAAATAAAAAAGAATAGACGTGACGACGACCCGTATAAAAAGACAGGCGGACGAGAGAAAGAGAAGACGGGATTTGTAATACCCTCAACCTACATGCTTGATTATCTCGAAAACGGACTCGTAGTAGCGGCCTAGGCGCGGGAGTGTTAAGATGTATATAGGTGAGTTATGGTGTGTATGGTTAGGGATTTGGCGAGTTTTGCTCTCGGGTTTGTATACGGTTTGCCTAAAATTGTCTAGATTTTTGGGTTGTGAATGGTCGGGAATCCTATAGGATTTCTAGAGGAAAGATTGGAATATAATATGCCTAGTATTGCTGGAATTCCGGGTTTTAATTTGTGTGTCGGGATTGGAATTGTTGTGTTGATGTTGTAATTGATGTCGGGAATTGTGTGTATGAATTGTGTGTGCAAGGGTGAGGTATTTATAGGATGAAATACCCGACTTGGGATAGGAGATAAATGTCTTGCAAAGGAAGAAAACAACCGGTTGGGGTGAAGTAGGATTCCGTCTTTGGATAGGAAAAGGTTACTTGTAGGGGAAGAAACACCGGTTGGGGTGAAGTAGGCTTCCGGTTTTTTGTGAGGTATTTGACTTCAAATCGAATTTCCGAAAGCTGCGTGGCAGATTTTTCTGCCTCGGAAATGCCTTTGACCGAGGTTTGACCCGGTCGCTAAAAGACGGTTTTACCCTTGGTGTCGGTTTTGACCCAAATTAGTTTCATTTGACTGGAAACGACCCACTGTGCCTGAATTTGAGGTCGGTTTTATGAGATTTTTACTCCGCTAAAAGCTCGTGCAAACTACTATTGATTCCGAGTCCGAAAATCGAGTGTATTAAGTCATGTTTACGTTCGATCATCATCAGGTGTTCTTTGGAAACTTATATAGACACCTGGCGGTCAAATGTGGGTGTCTACAGAGCCCCCACTCTGACTGAGGCTTAGATAACGCGAAAGTCGGAGTAGCTACCAGGCCAATCAAAGATTAAGACCTGGCGGACTTTCGATCGGGTCGTTTATAGTCCATTAGACTCGCGTAAAAGGGCTCGCCAGCCATAAGACAGAAATCATACCTGAGTTGATGTTAATACCTCTATGGGGACTTGCCTAAGAAGCCTTGGGTGTGCCCGTTTGCAGACACATCACATCTTGGAGCTGCGCGGGAGTTTGCATAGGAGGCTATGGGTGTGTCCGTTTGCAGACACATCTCGATTCAGAATTACGCGGGAGCTTGTATAGGAAGCTATGGGTGTGTCCGTTCGCAGACACGTCCCGATTCTTTAGTAGAAATGTTGCCTGGGCTTTCCACTGGGGAGTTTTTGCGAGGAGACTTCCTTCTCGAGTCTGGGTGTACCTGTATGATGCCGACACATAGCAATTTGTACGTAACATTTAGGCGAAACACCGACTCACGCTATGGAAGTAAAAGCTTGATGTTCCTTTGGGAAGCACAAGCTGGTACCTGAAACATTAGATATATAGGCAGAAATAGCAAATATAGCAGACAGCAAGATAGCATACAGGAAATGCATTTAGCATCTATAGACTGACTTGCGCTGGGGAAAATAATTTTTGCTTCATTTTGAAATCGAAGTCCTGAAAGCAACTCACGTGCTAGGAGATAGGTTTTCAAAATTGAAAGGGATAAAACTGAAGTTTGACCTTGTCGAAAAGGATTTTCTCAAATGGCTAAGTTTTTGCAAGTTTTAAAATGAGAATTTGAAGAGAGACATACCGACAGACTTGACTCTGGATGTGACAGGACGAGTTGACAGACACGAATTGGACTCTCTAGGGGTTGGACCGCGACTTGGTAGAGAGGTGGGCCACCTAAAAAGACAAGAATCTTAGGTTGCGCTATTCCGTAGCCTAGGCGAGTGGCAACACGGTCGAACGTCGAAATGGGAACAATGTGCTATACGGGTTTGCAGTAGTCAGTAATGGGACTGTTTCTGTAGGACTCAGCAATAACAGTGATGTGTTCTTTTGAATTTTTTTTTGGTTTCGGGGTATATTCCCAAGGTATGTGTTGTTTCAAATCCTGATAGATTCTTGCCTTCGACGGAGCCGAGTACTAGGACACACTATAGAAAGGAGGCTAGATTTTTTTAAGTATTTGGATTATGTGAGTGGATGAAGAACTTTTGCTTAAGAGAAGCCCCCAGGATGACAAAGCGAACTGTTGAGAACATGACAGTGTCGTGACCGGAATGATGGTGCTTTTTTGAATGTGTGTCAATGTGAGTGGTTGTGCTTCTGTTGAAAGGCTGCCTACGTATTCACGTGTAGTGAAATCAAACCATGCCGTAGTTCAGTGAAGTTGAAAGATATATTATGGTGCCTAGTTTATTAGGGCTTTGTGTGTAACTAGCCATAGCAAGGGTGTAGGCTAGGTGCATTCCCAATGATGTCTTGATCAAAGGGTTAGAACAGTTAGGATGTTGATCCTGTGACTATGAGCGTTCTCCGGGGTAGCCCCCAGAGGTGGTGTGAACTATTTGGGCATATTCTATGCCGATCGCAAGTTGAGTTCCCGTGTTTGGGGCTGATAACTGGTTTGGATGTTTTTGGAAATGTGGTGCTAGGTCCTAAGTGGCTTTGATGTTTTGACATCTGGAGCTTGATTTTGTGGAGCTAAGGCTTCGAGGGTAAGGTACCGCAATGTGGTAGGAAAGGGGGAAGTCGAGTAAAAATGACTCGGACTTCGACTGGGCAGGTTTAATAATGCGGGATCTGATTTCCATGTCCGGCCCTAATGGTTAGGGGTATCCTATGGAGCTTGAATCCTCAAAATTCTGGGCTGTCTCTTAGCCCAGGTCTCGAGAAGGTTTTGAGGGTTGTAATGTGGGAAGGCTAAGTGTGGTGTTAGCTGACCAGCCTGATTGATTCTCCCTTATTTGATGGTATAGGTTTTGACAATTTTGAATTGACCGTACCCGGTCCAAGGACTTTTACTTGAGTTGACCGTTGACCACGATCATGGGTTTTTGAATATTTTTTTGGCTGACCTCTTAGCCCCAGTGATGGGATGTTAGAAGTTCTTTTTTATCATGGCCAGCTCTTTTGTTTTGAGCCGTTTGCTTTTTTTCCTTGGACTTTCGATTTTTGTCCAGTTTTTTTCTTTTTTTTTTTCTGTTGGTCAGACTAACACCTAAGGTAGGGATTGGTTGATCTTATTGGATGGGTGTTTATTGTGGGAAGTGGGCTTGCCTCCCGTCTTCGACCCAAACTAGGAGACTACCTAGATTTGTCATAAGATTCGATACCGCTCCTGCTAGGGGTAGTTATGTGATTTTTCTATACCAGACATGGAACAGGTAAAAGGAAAACACGGGCTCGATTTCCTGCAATCATTATAGATGTGCCTATAATAGTCACGTGCATGTGTTCACAGTGTATGATGGTGTTAATCATGTTCTCGGAAACACATAAGAAAAGTATATATGAGAAATAGAAAAGCTGATTTTATTGAATTTTGAAAAGAGGACAGAATGCAAACGACTCTGACTCTGATTTGGAAATGAGGATGTAGGGTATCCTAGACTCGGACTCAGACTTAGACTCGAATCAAATCCGGACTCGGATGCTCGGTTGGTTGTTTTTTTTTGTAAAGTCCTTGATTGGAGAGAACGACAAGTGCCACGACTCGCCTAAACTCGGCTTTGCGCAAATGCAAGAGAGGGAGTCAAACTAGACACGCCCCGGGGTGACGGGATGACAAAGACACTTGGACCGGGATACCCGAATGTTGACTAGACAAAGTAACGACCGCGACTTGGACTTGTGCTGCAGAAGGGTGAGACCGAAAATGGGGCGGCCGTGTTTGACCGCGTCACGTGCTCGGACGACCAACCGTGGTGACCTAACCCTAGGTGACTCGAGTGTTCGTAGCATAGGTACGACTCGAAGGAGGCATCATAAGGACCCTGGTGTAGGATGGACGTAGGGTACCGTTATAGCAACCGTGATTGATTGCTCTGCTAGAGGGTAGCCCCCGAGTGAGGAAAAGCCTGAAAAGAAAATGACTCGGAAAGGACACCTAGACGGGTGATTCGTGGGTGGTGTAACTTCCTTAGGATTCGGCAGAGTGGGCCTAGTCCCGTTCGAAGGAAGGTCCACGTGAGATATCGCCAGACTTTTGGACTCGAGTGTGTAAACGGGACTTCCTTTGTAGGAGTATGTCCTACGTAGGTGGGCCGTGCCTTGACAAATAAGACGGACTGGGATAGGGAGGAAACCCGTGATGTAAGATCAACGGAGTTTCGACGCTAGAAACTCCAACAAGTAATGACAATAGTCGACACTACTAAATACGGGAAGTCCTAAGAAGGGGAAAGTTTTGAAAAGGATGAATTTGGATTTAGAAAAAACCCGAAAAACAGTCGGATTAGATGACCCGATTTTTTTTTGAAAAACGAAAATCTCATCGGGTCGGAGTTTCGGAAATTTTGATAAGGGTCGGGTAGCATATCGGCTAAAAATAGGCTATTTTTGAGTCAAAAATCATAAGTCCTAAATTCGGTAGCTTTCCGGGTATTGAAAAATGGATAAATTTGAAAAGGTGAAAGTTTTTGAAATAACGGTTTTTGAAAAAGGTGATCAAGTAGCACGTAGTCATGGAAACAGTATAATGACACCATGTATGCTCCTAATCTAAGTCTCGGTCGGTCGAAATAGGGTCTATACCAACAACGATCGCTTTCTCGCAAATCAGAACGGACTTCCTAAGCCGAATTGGACTTAGAATATGACGTAAAACCCATGCGAGTTCCGCCATCGAAGTCTTAGTGCACCCATTTAGGAATGCACCGTGGTATAGTGGGACGTCGGTCACAAGTAACCGGCCCGGGAAAAATTTGGGTTATGCATGAACCATTGAACTAAAACGCGTACGTTACTAATCGAACGATTTCTTTTCGAGTCTCACCTAGGAACCCCGATGACAAGTAGTACATCAGGAATCCCCAGCGGAGTTGCCAAATTGTGGACATGACATAGGTCCACCCCGACGCGGCCACGCGCGGGTTTGAGGAGGCGAATGAATCTCATGTGCCAATGGATTCGGACATCCGGAAACCATGGTTCCGAGTAAGGGGTGAGGGTACGTGTTGGGAAGTTCACAAAGAACACCCAACCCCGCCCGCACTTGGCGGCCTTTACTTAGATATCGTTCGCTTTTGGTGTACACGCGTTAGTTCGACAGTTGAATGAAATGCAAAGAGTGTTTTGACTAAACATGCGAATAATTGAATGGGTTGCTAAATCGGTTTAATCTATCTAAAAATTAACGTCGAAGTTGTTTTAGCATGCGAGGTTCGTTTTAGTATAATAAAACAACGAAAAGATTGCTAAAAACATGAACAAACGGGTTAGTAACGATTTGTAAATTGAATAATCGACATGAATATAATGCAATGCATGGTTTTGAAAAGATTTGTCGAGACCTGAAATATACCGAAAAGCCCGCTGTTTTATAAAAAAGTAAAAAGATGTTTGAAATAAGATGGGATTGCTTTTCGGTGTTACGTTTTTCAGGAGACTACGCGACCCGCGCATGTGAGGCGCGACTCGCGTGGCCATGCGACTTGCACAGGACGCGTGCGACTCGCATGGCGGACTGCTCTCGAGATTTTTTAGAAAACCGACTCTTTTGTTAAATCGCTACAAATATGGCATAATTCATACTTGACTTAAATATTGATACTCGTAATATTCGATGCTTGATTATAGAATCAATATCGGATATTTAGAGTGGAGTAAAAAAAAAGTTGTTTAGAAAATCGTTTTGAATGTTGTTAAGACGAAATAATTCCTCCACGTTGTAATATCGTAATTACTCGGCTTCAACGGTATTATGCTTAACGTGATTTGATGATTGATTCCTTTAGATCCGATATTCGACTATATAGTCGATATCGAATCCTTAGGGATGACTCTTTATTGAAAATAGTACGATAATATCGATATTAGGAACGAGAAAATAAAAAAGAAAAGACGTGACGACGACCCGTATAAAAAGACAAACGGACGAGAGAAAGAGAAGACGAGATTTGTAACACCCTCAACCTACATGCTTGATTATCTAGAAAATGGACTCGTAGTAGCGGCCTAGGCGCGGGAGTGTTAAGATGTATATAGGTGAGTTATGGTGTGTATGGTTAGGGATTTGGCGAGTTTTGCTCTCGGGTTTGTATACGGTTTGCCTAAAATTGCCTAGAATTTTAGGTTGTGAATGGTCGGGAATCCTATAGGATTTCTAGAGGAAAGATTGGAATATAATATGCCTAGTATTGCTGGAATTCCGGGTTTTAATTTGTGTGTCGGGATTGGAATTGTTGTGTTGATGTTGTAATTGATGTCGGGAATTGTGTGTATGAATTGTGTGTGCAAGGGTGGGGTATTTATAGGATGAAATACCCGACTTGGGATAGGAGATAGATGTCTTGCAAAGGAAGAAAACAACCGGTTGGGGTGAAGTAGGATTCCGTCTTTGGATAGGAAAAGGTTATTTGTAGGGGAAGAAACACCGGTTGAGGTGAAGTAGGCTTCCGGTTTTTTGTGAGGTATTTGACTTCAAATCGAATTTCCGAAAGCTGCGTGGCAGATTTTTCTGCCTCGGAAATGCCTTTGACCGGGGTTTGACCCGGTCGTTAAAAGATGGTTTTACCCTTGGTGTCGGTTTTGACCCAAATTAGTTTCATTTGATTGGAAACGACCCACTGAGCCTGAATTTGAGATCGGTTTTGTGAGATTTTTACTCCGCTAAAAGCTCGTGCCAACTACTATTGATTCCGAGTCCGAAAATCGAGTGTATTAAGTCATGTTTACGTCCGATCATCATCGGATGTTCTTTGGAAACTGCTATAGACACCTGGCGGTCAAATGTGGGTGTCTACACAAACCACTACGTGTATTAATGAATCCAATTAATTTATTGTTTGACCAATTTGGCTAGTGTGTCGTAAAGTGAAAACTAGATGGCCTTATTTCAATAGGAAAAAAGGGAAGGGAAGGGGGAGAGGGATGGTTTTTCCTCGAAATCTTCTTTGGTGGAAAGATGTAATTTCCCTTGAAGACGGAAACGAAATTATCCAGTATCTCGGCCCCCGAAAACTCACCACCTCCATTGTTTTTACCCAAACAAAGGAAATCACTCCCTTCCATGTCCCCCTCTCTTTCCTTCTAAATTCCCCTATCCGAACACACCTAGGTTGAATAGTTTCCATATAGTGCTAGGAAAAACCATAAATTAAGATTAGCTTTATAAATAAATGGTGTAACTTCATGAAATGTAATTTTTTGGTCTTTCTTTGTCCTTGAACTTTTAGTTGAGAAACTGGCACTCTGAATCGGATTATCGATCGTGGTAGCCGTGCCATAAATTTCATTCTCTCATCTATGGTGTTTAACATTGTTCCTACAGTTTTAGAGGTATGGCTGTGTATTTTTAGTATGAGGCTTTAAGGTTCTCTTTTCATGTCTATTGTCATCATCCTTTTGATCTTGTAAACTTTGAAAATATTTGAAATATTTAGAGGGCGTTTGGTTTGCAGCGGGAAAGGAAAGAGAATAAGAAAGGGAAATAAGGAGAAATGAATAGAATTCCCTTTGATTAAAAGAGTTCTTTGGCTTGGAGTATAATGGGAAATGTCAACCTATCTAATACCCCTCCCAAGCCTTACCATAAAACACACCACCACCCAAAATCACCGCCACCAATGGTGGTTCCTCCATCTCTATCATCACTATCCCTTTTAAAGCCGCATTACCAACCCAATGCTTGGAAAAACACCTTCATCTGTCACTGCCACTATCACACACCTTCAGACAACATTCACTCTCACCGTGTCCGCCCTCTCCTGATCTTGTGTTTGGGGGAGGGGGGGAAGAGGGTTCAGCGGTGGCGATGGGGTTTGTAGGA
Source organism: Agrostemma githago (assembly GCA_958450325.1). Classification (NCBI taxonomy): domain Eukaryota; kingdom Viridiplantae; phylum Streptophyta; class Magnoliopsida; order Caryophyllales; family Caryophyllaceae; genus Agrostemma; species Agrostemma githago. Next base: position 22,357,304 of record OY288246.1, read on the forward strand.
CGGTTGCCGATGCCCGATGGTAGGACTAGATTTTAGTGGTGTGAGGAGATGCATTGCCAGTTAGGGAGAGGTCCTGACACCAGTGGTGGTTGGAGTAAAGGAGGTGCTGGTAGCGATGGTTGGAACCAAGGATATACCGATGTGGTGAAGAGACGCTGGAAGCGATGGTGGTGATCGTTGGTGGTTCTAGTAGTGCATGTCGGCAACTCGGCGGTGTTCATGGTGGCACTTAAGTGAGGTGAGAGACGATAGGTAAAGGGAATCCAATACTATTGAGGGTTAGGGGAATTCTATTTGTGGTAAAGGGAGGGAGTGAATAGGGGATGGAAAAAAAAGTGAAACATGCGATAAAGGGATGTGAGTGTGTGGTTCCCTCTCCCTTTCCTGCAGACCCCTAACCAAACGACCTCTTAACTGATACCTTTTTAGATATCCATGGTATCAGGTATATGTACAAATTTGGAGCTCCTTTTGCGTGGATTACTTCTTTGTCAGTTGCTACATATGTGACTTTCACATTGAGTGTGACACAGTTGATGTAACTACCACCACTGTTCTTCAGTAGAAAGTATGTGATTTTATGTCTTAAAGCTATCTTACTATACTAGTGTGTCTATACTCTCTTTACGGTGTGATGGCTACTTATTACATAATGCTCAGCTAATTGTGAAAACTTAATTGCATAACTCTATTCCTTTTGAGATGAACTGTTTTATACACTTTTTTACAAAAAAAATTGTGGTCTATACGATGTGCAACAATTTATACTGCATATAGTGGATGTGAGGAAAGTTGATTGAGTCTGGCTAGCCTGCCTCATATCCTTTACCCGTATACTTGATTTACAATACAAGCTACAACGTATGGAATATATAATGTATCCATTATTTTCATATGTACTACAGAGTATTGTAGAAAAATATGCCAAGACATACAACTTAATGCATTAGACCATCCCATCCAAGGGTCACCTTAATGGAGGTCATCCCTGTTTTAATGTTTTAATCAATTTGTTGACCCTCACTCGTCCTATACACTCCCATTCAGAAAACCATGACCTAGGCCATCAACCCAATCATCTCTCATTTTCTCTACCCCACATATCTCTCTCCTACTTTTTTTTTTCAACTACCACTATATTTACATATATTTATTATTACAAATATTTTAATACCAACATTATTATTTTTTAAATATTGAGGATTATTAAAAACGTACAATCAATTTTTTTTAAATACAAACTTACGATTACAATTAAATTATTACAACTGATAAACGGGTAGCGATTACAATGATAGATGACATCTGCATACATTGATTACAAAAATACAACTTTAACGGAGTGCATAACTTTAAATAAAGAAAATAATTTAAATACTTCGAAACCATAAATAACATTAACGTAATTTAGTTGCGAAAGTTCATCCAAATATGTTCAATGAGGTCATATTTTAGGGCGACATGGGTTGGACTATCGTGAATGTTATCATAATTTTGCACGAACCGGTCTTGAGCTGATCTACGACGACGCTGATATTCAAAAGGATTATCATTAGCTGATGTAGGATGATCTTCTTTGAACTCTCTGAGTATATTTTCATAGTGGAGATATGTTTCTCGCTCATCTTCTACTATCATGTTATGCATAAGGATACATGCAATAAGAACTTCCCTATAATATCTTTGTTCAGAAGTAGACAAGGGCGCTTAATGAACGCAAATCAAGATTGTAGGACACCAAACGTACGCTCAACATCTTTTCGACAACTCCCTTGGCGAGCAACAAATAATTTATGCTTCTGAATTTGGGGAGCAGTAATTGTTTTCACAAATGTCGCTCAACCAGGATATATACCATCAGCGAGATAATATCCCAAGTTATACTCTTTTCCGTTACCATGAAACAAACTGGTGGGCCCGATTCTTCTAAAATATCGTCAAAGACTGGAGAACGCTGAAGAACATTTATATCATTATGGGAACCCGGTGTGCCAAAGAACGCATGCCATATCCATAAATCATAAGATGCAACTGCCTCCAAAATAATTGTTGCCTTCGAGCTTCTCCCAGCATATTGTCCTGACCATTGCGTCAGACAATTTTTCCATTCCCAGTGCATACAATCAATGCTACCCAACATGCCAGGAAATCCGCGTGCCTAGTCAATATGAAGTAATCTTGCTAAATCTTCTGCAGTTGGCCTGCGTAAATATTGAGTTCCAAAATTTGAAATAACACCTTGAGCAAAGTGCCTAAGACTATCCCTTACGATGGTCTCACTCATACGCAAATATTCATCCACGGAATCCGCAGAAGAACCATACGCTAGGATTCTTATCGCAGCCGTACATTTCTGCAAAGCTGAGAAACCAAGTCTTCCATTACCGCCGGCTCTTTGTTTAAAGTAGTCATCACTGTCGGAAAGAGCGTTAACTATGCGCATGAATACATGTTTACGCATTCGAAATCTGCGGCGGAATAGCTCCTCAAGATAAATCGGGTTCTGAAAATAGTCGTTTAGTAATTGCTGATGACCATCCTCACGATTCCTTTCAATATATCTCCTTGGTCGTTTAGGAGTACGAGTGAGTTGTGTATTAGATTGAATACGTTGGTTTATACGTTGACTTATGAGCTTGTTTAATTGCTTAGATTTTTCATCCACTTGAGATTCCCATTCATTATCTGAAATCTTATTTTGATTAACAACATCGTCATTTAAAGAATCTGAGCTAGAACTTGAAGTAGACATTTTTGTTTGTGATATACTATGTGATTATTATTTAGGAAGATTGAAAATATTGTATTGAGTTTGATATCTATCACATGACTGATGATAGGTATATATAACCACCTTTTTTTCAAACCCGATTTCAAGGACTCATTTCAAATTCGTATCGCAACGGTTGTTTTTCAAAATTTGAATCTAATGAACACAATTCCGACGACTCATTTTAAATTTGTATTGCAACGGCGGTTTTTCGAAATTTGAATCTAACGAACACAATTCCGACGACTCTTTTTAAATTTGTATTGCAACGGTTGTTTTTCAAATTTTGAATCTAACGAACACACTTTCGACGACTCATTCTAAATTTGTATTGCAACAGTCGTTCTCAAAATTTGAATCTAACACTTTTTTTCTAACCCGATTCAAAGGGTTCATTTTAAATTTTTAGTGAACGGTTGTTTTCAAAATTTGAAACCCAACTACTATTTTTTTCCCCCTTTCCCTATAAATAGAATGTGCAGAGCTAATTATTTTTCATTCCAAATTTTCATTTATTCCAACTCTCTCTAAAAATATCTAGAGCCATGACCAATGTCGAATGTGTCAAAAACTACCAATTAAAAATCGATCAAGTTCCTATTTCTTTCAAGTTCCTCCATCTCACGGGAATTAATAATGGAACACTCCCTTTCAAATATCTTGGTATACCTATTTCTTTTAAGAAATTAGGTGTATTGGATTGTGCTATCTTGGTGGATAAAATTGTGGAGAGAATAAAAAAGATTGGGAGTAAGCATTTGTCGTATGGCGGAAGGGTGACTTTGGTGCAGTCGGTCCTTCACAATCTGCATGATTACTGGGCCCGAGTTTTCATCCTACCCAAGACCGTTTTGAGAAAGGTGAATGATGTATGTAGAAACTTTCTTTGGAGAGGTGATAGTAACTATATTTCCGCTCCTTTGATATCTTGGGATAAAGTATGTATGGAAAAGAAGCATGGTGGTTTGGGGTTGAAAAATTCTTATGAGTGGAATGTTGCTACTGTTGCTAAGTATATTTGGTGGATTGCTAACAAACAAGACCATTTATGGGTGAAATGGGTGCATATTAATTTTTTAAAGGGGCGGTATTGGAAGAGTATTCAGGTTAAATCACACTCCTCTTGGTCTTGGAAGAGGTTATGTACTATTAGGGATAAAATTGTGGATGGATATGTGGAGGATGATTGGGTTGCTGCAGGTAATGAGTACTCTGTTCAACAGGGATACGACTGGTTACAGCCAGTTAAAACTGAAATTGGCTGGTGCAGGCTCATTTGGCATAAATGGGTGGTGTCTAAACACTCTTTTATTGCTTGGTTGGTCATGAATGGGAGACTACAGACTCATTGCAGGCTGAAGAAGTTGGGTATGCTGTTGACAGACACGAAATGTTACATCTGCTGCAGGGAGAACGAAGATCAGGAGCACTTATACTTCGAGTGTGATTACAGCTCGAAGTGTGTGAGTTTGATTGAAGATTGGTTGAGTATTAGCATTCCTAGAAGGTATACTTGGTCTTGGTGGCTGAATATCAGGAATATGACAAAGACTCGGAAGAGGATTTTAGGATATGCTTTGGTCGGACTAATCTATCATATTTGGATCGTGCGCAATGTTAGTAAGTTTGAAGGAAGAGTGAAGCATCCTCTAATTGTTGTGAAACAGTTGAAGGAGGAACTTTGTATTAGATTAATTTTCTTATTAAGTAGGAGCCAAGTTCAAGAGATTAGTGAGCTATTAAATTAGCTAGGTACGAAAGATACTACAATTGTTGTTTGGTGCAATATGATGTAAAGACTATTGAACATTAATATTAATCCTTACCTTTCACCAAAAAAAAAAAATCGATCAAGTTATTTCTGAAACTCGTATGTTATTTGATCATTTGACCAATATTGTAGTACCTGCGACCATATGGCGTTTGATACGAAGGGAACCATCATTGTCTACTACAAATCGAATTCTTACCAGCTCTACTATCCCCGTTTCATTTCCAGTTCCCTCTGAAGTTGTTTCAAACGGTATATGTTATAATTTTTTGTAATAACATATGTTTATTGTGATTTTGGCTCAACTATTTTTTATTGTCTACAGATACAGTACGTATTAAATACGATGAACTCAAACGTTTCAAGAGTAATGTGATTGAGCTATTCAAGCGACTTCAAACTGTTTTCCAATGGCGATTTGTGATTGAACTTTGTGGTGATGGAGGAAGGTTGTTACTTCCACAAGAAAAGCTGAATATGATTGATATATGTTGCGATTATATGGAAGAAATTTCACCAGTTGGCTCTACTTCCGAAGAGAATTAATGTTGTGATGTCAATCCTACCGTTTATCATTTACTGTTTAATTTTAATTTTTTATGCCGGTTCTACGGAATATTAGTAATGGTTTAATGTTGTATTAGCGTATGGTAATTTAAAATTGAAGTGTTTTTTAATAGAGTGCATCACATTCTCAAAATATGGTCGTTAGTTAATACTTCTATATTCTTTTAAGACGACAAAAAAAAGAACTATAGTACATTAATAAAAAAAAATTGAAGACGCAATTAAAAATAAACTACAATAAAATATTTTTTAAGACGCAACGAAAAATGAACTACACTGCATAAAAACAGAATATTTCTTAAGAAGCAATTAAAAATGATCTACACTACATAAACATATAATACTCCTTAAAACGCAATTGAAAATGGACTATACTACATAAAAATAAAAAGGAACTACACTACATAAAAAAAAATATTTCTTAAGACGTAATTAAAGGATGAACATGACAACATAATCCCCCTAAAAATGAAAAATACGAACTTCCAAAATTTAAATATCAGGGTAGTATTTTAATCTAAGTTTTTCCTTCAATTCTTCATCCTTTGGACTTAAATGTTGTCTTGAAAGTAATGTATCCAAAATTTTCATCTCCATTTTGGTCTTCAGTCGCAAATTCTTACATTCCTCAATCTTCAAATCTGCGTCAATACGTCTTTGTCTGGCCTCCATTTGTAACTTTATATTATCCCCGTGCTTTTCAATACATGACTGATCGTCTTCACTAAACATCGATTTTGCCATTTTTGATTTCCCATTACGCTTCTTTTTGGCCGCCTCCCGACCTTCTGAACGTCTATTCACGTCATCATCGTAATTTACACTAGATGGAGTGGAGATACCACCATTAGTAGGGGTGGTATCAAATCCGACCTCGATCTTTTCGAGCTGGAACTGCTTTTATTTGACATGTCACTAAAGTTGTTGTTTGGTAAGCTCCATTTTGGGTGCTTGCTCATAACGTTGTTGTAAACTTCAAAATATTCAAATCATTACCGTTGTTGCCTTTGCGAGATAATATTTGAGCCGCCTCAATATCATCTTCTATGTTGGTGCCACTCGCCGGTGGTCGATTAATAATTTTGCCGTAACAACTAACCCATTTGTTAACAATGGTATTGAGCCGCTTAAAACGACCTTTCATAGCATCGATACTCCTAATAGTTAGTTGAGTATTATTTTCGTTTTCGACCCTCGATTGTTCATATAACTCACTTATTTTTTTTCCACATTGTTGACGTGTTTTGATTTTTGCCAACAATTGGATCTTCGCTGGCCAGACACCAACTCGACATAAGCGCAACGTCTTCCTTCTCATTCCAATTTGATTTTTCAATGGGGTTCGATTTGGGTTGTTTTTTTGGACCCTTGCACGTGTTTTGTTAGAAGAAATTGGAGTATCTTCAACAAAAGCTTGAGTTGAAAACTGAGACAATGACATTGAGTCGTCAAATTGATCAATATTTCCATAATTTTGCCTTTCGGAAATTAAATCCGTAAAAGAAGGAATATAATTTTGACTATTTAGATTTAAATCAAAATCGTGAATATATTCGTATGATGTGTAATCATCGCCATCAAAATTTGGAGAAAAAGAATAATTTAAATCCATATTATAAGTTGAATTTTATTTTTGAGGTATATAGGAGAATATGAGATTATTTGAATAAGGTTATGAGTAATATTTTTTTTGTAGGAGTGTATGATTATTTATAGAGAATAATAAATAGTTGTTGTAAAATTTTAACATTGGAAATTAGAGACGTTGGAAAAGAGACGTTGTAAAAAAAAGAGCCGTTGAAATGGAGTTGAATGACTGCTCTGACAAAAGTGAGGAGTGAGAGCACAATCCTGACAAAAGGTGAGAAATAATCCTGCCATAAGGTGCAAGTGGAAGAAAAGGGAGAGAGAGAAAGTGAGGGTCATGAATTTTTTTGAAAGGTCATCAGATGACTTTCAATACAAGAAGGTCACACTAATTAATGGAAAAAGTCACCCTAATTTTGCAATTATGATGACCCCCATCCTCCATGACTCAATCGATGGGGATGGTCTTACGAGAAAATCCATATCATTTGTGTTGTGTTTAGTTATCAACCACCATTCTTCTCTCATAATCTAACTTATCGTTGAGGATTTCCTATATGACACTTAGAATTCACATTACATTTTTAATCTATAGTTATATGTTATCCCTACTATCTTTGTACACGTCAATTTTGACTTGAGTGATCAATTTGGATAAATGTTTTTCATCACCCACGGTGGAGGACAAAGTTCAGAAAGGCCATGAATAAAGCTGACAATGATGCAAGCACAAGAGTAATTGATTCACTTATTAACTACGAGGTGTGTTTTACCTTCATGTCGAACACAGAATAGTTTGATTGTTCCATTTTATATGTAAATTCCTGATTTCTATTTTGTCGTTTGTTGCAGACCGTCAAATATTTCAACAATGAGAATTTTGAAGCATAGAAATATGATGAATTTTTGAAGAGTAAGTCATCTTGGTCTTGTGCTTTCATAATTATGTGTATCATCCAGGGTCATTGTTCGGGCAAAAAATTTACACCTTCGGAATGCAATGTGGCATGATACGAATGGACGGTCAAAAGGTCAAAAGTCAAAGGTCAACGATGAAAGAGTCAAAATTCACTAGCGGAAAGTCAAAGTCGGGGATTAAAAGACGGAGGTCAAAATAATCGAAAGTCGTCAAGTCAAGCCAACCCGAAATAATAAACAAGTAGTAGGCCAAACAAAACATGGATTAAATATGGGCCACCCAATCCAGCAGACCCAACAGACAAGTGAAGAAACTCATCACATGTGAAGAGAAGGGGGCAACAACAGTTGCCACCCCTACAAATCAGGAAACCCTCCTAAATATTAGGGGGGGGGGGAAGGAGAAGAATAAGGTTTTGACTGTAACAGCCATAACAGTCACGAAGCAATAATTGATCCACATTAAAAGGGGCCATAAAGACACCAGAGGGGGAGGGGCCATATATAAAGGAAAGAGAGGAAGATGGGAAAGGCATTCAAGCACGCTGACTCCAACACACAAAACACCAAAACTCTAGCCATCTTCTATAGATAAACATTCCTATTTGTATTCTCTTCTTCATTCTTTTTCCATTCATAGTGAACTTTTGGTGGGATTCCGACTCCCCTCGCGGTTTTTCCCACATCGGGTTTCCGCGTCACCAAATCTTTGTGTGTGTTCTTTTTCCTTTCGTTGTTTTCTTGATCGCTAGATTCGATTCAATTTCGTTGACCATAGTTATAGGACGATCACTTTAACCCACAAACCAAAATCGAAGACCTGGTAAATTTTTACCAAAACAATTTGGCGCCCACCGTGGGGCAAAGTGATCATTTCCTATAAGCCAAATCCCACAGTGAAGCAATTCCGTATCACCATGTCCGGATCCGATCGAAGTCCCTTCAGCAGTCAAGGAGCATCAACTCAGCCCATTGGAGGAGGGTCATCCCCAGGATCAGCAGAGCCGGTTTTCACACCCCTCACCCTGGGAATTCCCACCAGCCAAGCGGTGAAACCCACGTTATCGCTGTCCAGGCCCCCACCGACGCCTAAAATCTCTGGGGTCACCAGCTCCACCAAAGCCAGGAAAGAGAGCATACCAACCAGAACCTTGACTCCAGGAGGATTCGTAGGAGAAGCTTCCAGTGGAGCGGGGTTACCAAACCTGATGCAGAGTATGCTCCAGGGAATCAATGCTCTGCGCCGGGCAGTGGAAACCCTGCAGAAGGACAACCAAGAAATCAAGGCTCGGATCTCGACAGCAGACAAGACTCCAGTTGCATCGCTCCAGATGTCACCAGAGATACCGCCCCTGATGCCTAGAGGAGAGCCCAGCACCCGCAGGGAGTCAATGATCAGCAGGAAGATCACCAGAGAAGTCCCCTCAGAGTTGGTCACCAGGCTGGAGCTAGGATTGGCTCCACCTGGCCCAGTCATTGAACCCCAGGGATTGGGTTACCTGACCTACGGCCCCACACCCGACAAATCTCCTACCACAGGTAACCTTCTCTCCAACATCGAAAGTCGAGAAACTAACTCACTATCTTTTGCAGGCACCCCTGTCCACCTAGCGCCAGGATGGCAATTTGTAACTCCACCAGGGATGACCACCTTATCCAACAACCAGTCCTCTAGAAGAGTGTGGACAACGCCTACCCCCAACCAGCAGACACCAGGATGGCAGCAAGGAGCCCCAACCAGTATGGCGACCCCTGACAGCCGCCCACATCCAGGAGGAACCTGGCTGCCCAAAGTCCCACTCCAGCAGGCACTAGAGTGGCAGCCCAGATCCGTGACAGCAGCAGCACCTTTTCCTCCTCCTAGTAGTCAACACCCTGGAGGACCTTATGCAAGAAGTACTCATTCCAACTTTTCTCCTCCTGTCACTAACCCCCTTGCAGGAACAACCAGTACAGCAGATCAGCAACGCCAAGAACTAAAGGAACTAAGAGACTTGATCAACAAGATTCCTGGAATGCCACGCCCCCTGGAGAGAGCAGCAAGGGACAGCTACGCCGATTCACCCTTCATCGACGATCTCACCTGTGTTGCTGTACCGAAGGGCTTTACGCCACCAGCCATGACGCTTTATGATGGCACTGCAGACCCCCTAGATCACATCAACCAGTACAAACAGAAGATGATGGTGGTGACCGCTACGGGCCCCCTGAAGGAAGCCTGCATGTGCAAGGGGTTTGGCTCCACTCTGTCAGGAGCAGCCTTCCATTGGTTCGTTGGCCTGGCTAACCGAAGCATCACCTCCTTCGCTGACCTGGTCAATGCCTTCAACCAGCAGTTCGCCAGCAGCAGAAAACCAGAAAAGCAGACCAGTGATTTGTATCGGGTAGTGCAGAAGTTCGAAGAATCCACACGCGACTTCCTCAACAGATTTAACAAGGAGAAAGTAACCATCCTCAGATATGATGTACCCACCGCCATAGAAGCCTTCCGCCAAGGGCTCCACCAGGATTCAGACCTGTATAAGGACCTCACCAAGTACCCATGTGCCACATTCGAGGATGTGCAGACTAAGGCGATGGCAGCCATCAGGCTAGAAGAAGATTCAGGCCCTAGAAGGGCTGCGTATGGTTATGAGCATGTCACCAGAAAGGCGCCAGCAGAAAAGAGGGGTGAAAGATCAAAGCCCTATGACAGAAACGTGAGCAAGGTTTCCGAGGAGAAAGACCGGAAGGACAATCCAGGATTGCCACCCAAAGTAAGTGAGTATGGGTTCTCTACCAACCTTGCTGGGGTACTCAAGGCCCTAAGGGAGTTAGGGCGAAGAGTCAGGTGGCTCAAGAGACAGGAGTACACCAATGACCGAAGAGACGCCAGCAAGAGGTGCGAATTTTACGACGACATTGGACACCATACCGATGAGTGCGTCCAGCTCAGGAGGGAGGTTAAGTTCCAGTATGATCAGGGGAATCTGGACCACCTCGTGTCTAGAAACTCTGGCAGGATAAATGCAGCAGACCAAGTATTGCCTTCTCCACCTCCAGTATGTACCAGAATTGTCAATGTGATCACAGGTGGATCAGAATTATGCGGACTGACCTACTCAGCAGCCAAGAGGCATGCTTCTCAGACCAGAGGAGACAGAACAGAGCACTCCTGCAGAATCAGTTGCAAGGATCTTCCAACCATCACCTTTGACGAAACTGATGCAGAGTCTACCCCAGAAATGCACCATGACGCACTAATAATCACTCTCTCCATAGGAAATTGCACCGTGAAGAAGATTCTGGTGGACACCGGGAGTTCAGTCAACCTCATTATGTTGGAAACCCTCCAGAATATGGGGCTCAGCGAGAAGGACCTAACCAGGAAGGCGGTTCCCTTGATAGGTTTCAGTGGTGAAACCAAGCACTCTCGGGGAGAAATCACCATTCCTACTTATGTTGGGGGAGTGAATAAACAAGTGCGTTACTTTGTCATTGATGGACCCTCCACCTACAACGTGATTCTAGGAAGGCCATGGATCCATGAGATGAAGGCAATCACCTCAACCTACCACCAGTGCCTGAAGTTCCCTACACCCTGGGAGTGCAGAAGATCAACGGAGACCAAGGAGAGGCCAAGGATTGCTACAGGGTAGCCCTTAAGAAGACGGCGAGCCCCCCCAGCATAGCAATTACAGAGCCTTCATCTGCCTCTGCAGGAGTACGTAGAGCCACCTCAGGCGGAGTTGGATGAAGTCAACTTGGACAAGCAACATCCAGAGCGAAAAGTGTTAATCGGATCAGAATGCACAGGTAATATCCGCCAAAACCTCATTGAATTATTAAAAACTAACATGGATTGTTTTGCTTGGTCGCATGATGATATGGTAGGTATAGATCCGAGCGTTATCACTCACAGGCTAAGCGTGGACCCAAGCTACAAACCAGTCCAGCAGAAGACAAGGAAGTTTGCTCCAGAGAGAAATCAAGTCATAAATCAGGAGGTGGACAGTCTGCTGGCTGCTGGAAAAATCAGGGAGGTGAAGTACCCAGAGTGGTTGTCTAACGTGGTGGTGGTCCCAAAGAAGAATGGCAAGTTGAGGGTGTGCGTCAATTTCACCTACTTGAACAAAGCATGCCCGAAAGATCCATTCCCCCAACCACATATAGATGCCATGGAGATGCTATAGCAGGCCACGAGATGCTAACCTTTCTTGATGCATGGAGTGGGTACAACCAGATCAAGATGCATCCAGCAGACCAGGAGAAGATAGCCTTCAGGTCTGAGAGAGGTATATATTGTTACAATGTAATGCCTTTTGGTTTGAAGAATGCAGGGTCCACCTACCAGAGACTAGTCAATAAGATGTTCAAGAGGCAAATTGGGGACACGATGGAGGTATATATTGACGACATGGTCGTCAAGTCAAAGCAAGCTCCACAACGTACCACGCACTTGGAAGACACCTTCAACACCTTGAGGGAGTACAAGATGAAGTTGAATCCTTCAAAGTGCACGTTTGGAGTGTCGTGTGGGAAGTTTCTGGGATACATGGTCACCCAAAGAGGAATCGAAGCTAGCACAGAGCAAATCAAGGCCATCCTTCAGCTGGAATCCCCGCAGAAACCTAAAGACGTACAACGCCTGACCGGGAGAATTGCTGCTCTAAACAGATTCATATCCAGGTCCTCAGATAGGTGCAGACTGTTCTATGATATACTGAAGAAGGCCCAAAGATTTGAATGGACAGCAGAGCACGAAAAGGCGTTCAGTGACCTGAAGAATTACCTCAGCACTCCACCTCTGCTGTCAAAACCAGAACCTGGAGAACCACTCTTCCTGTATTTATCAGTAACCGAGGTAGCAGACAACGCGGTATTAGTACGTGAGCACGAAGGAGCACAATGCCCAGTATATTATGTTAGTAAGTCTCTACTTCCTGCAGAGACCAGGTACACATCCCTTGAGAAACTCGTACTTGCACTTGTTACAACGTCTTATAAACTTCGACCTTATTTTGAATCGCATGCTATTTCCGTAATAACAAATTATCCACTAAAAACTATTATGAGAAAACCAGAGTTATCAGGGAGAATGGCCAAGTGGTCTATACACTTGAGCGGCTTTGACCTGAAATTTGTCCCCAGAACAACGATAAAGTCCCAGGCGTTAGCAGACTTCGTATCCGACTTCAGCCCAGCACTGCAGACCCAGGCAGAGAAAGACATCCTCCTCCTTGAGGAGGACAAAGGCAAACAGGTGTGGAAGCTAAATGTAGATGGCGCCTCCAACATGCGAGGATCTGGAGCAGGATTAGTTCTGAAGTCTCCTCAGGGGGATCTCATAGTCCAAGCAGTACGGTGCGAGTTCCGAACAACAAACAACGAGGCAGAATATGAAGCTCTAATCTTGGGTCTCCAGCTGGCTCTAGACCTCAAAATCAAGCGCCTAGAGGCATACAGCGATTCCCAGCTAATAGTCAACCACATGAATGGTTCGTGTGCAGCTAAGGACTCCAAGATAGTGTCTTACCTTGAAGTGGCAAAGGAGCTCTCCCTTAGGTTCGTAGCCTTCTCAATCAACCAAGTCCCTAAGGACCAGAACGTGGAAGCAGACGCCCTAGCCACCCTGGGAGCAACCTTCAAACCAGGCGTAGTTTCCACCATACCCATTGTCCATGTACTGGAGCCAGCAGTTTGGATAGGCACACAGGAACACCAGATGCTGAGGCAGGAGGACAATTCACCAGACCAGGGATTGCAGTGGCTGCAGGAGGCAGGAGTCTGCAGCACCTCAGCAGAACAAGAAAGAATCCCAGACTGGAGAAAACCCTACCAAGAATGGCTGCAAAACGATATCCTGCCAGCAGACAAGAAGGAAGCCCGGAGTTTTAGGATGAAAGCGTCCAGGTACACCCTCATTGATGGTGTCATGTTCAAAAGATCAGCCACTGGACCATACTTGAGGTGCCTAAGTCAGCAGAAGGCAGAGGTGGTTATGCATGACCTCCACAGTGGTGAGTGTGGAAATCATGCAGGGGGCAAGAGTCTATCCAAAAAAGCACTCCGCCAAGGTTACTACTGGCCGACAATACGCAAGGACGCGAGGGAATATGTTAAGAAGTGTGACGCCTGCCAGAGACATGCACCAATCAATCACCAGCCAGCAGAGCCGTTGCACCCAATAATTTCGCTCTGACCCTTCCTGAAGTGGGGGATGGATATTGTTGACAAGTTACCAAGAGCTCTAGGAAACAAAGTCTTTATGTTTGCCATGATAGACTACTTTTCCAAGTGGATAGAAGCAAAAGCATTCCCTCAGGTGACTGAGAAGAAGGTTATATCCTTCATAAAACGTAACATTATCTGCAGGTTTGGCATTCCTTCAGAGATCATCTGCGACAACGAATCCCAGTTTATTGGCAACAAGATGGAGGCCTACTGTGCCAGGTGGAACATCACACTAAGCAAGTCTACCCCCAGAAACCCTCAGTCTAATGGTCAGGCGGAGTCTAGCAACAAAATTGTGATAGACAACCTGAAGAGAAGGCTGGAGGAGACAGGGGGCAGATGGGCAGAGGAACTCCCCTTGGTGCCGTGGTCTGACAAAACTACACCCAAGGTGGCTACAGGACAAACACCTTTCAGTTTGGTCTTTGGTGATGAGACGGTCATCCGTTCAAGAGTGAGAGTGCCTACCCACAGATACGGCTGCATAACAGAAGACAGGAACCAGGTGGAGATGGCAAGCAGCTTGGATACTATAAATGAGCTCAGGATTGATGCTCAAGTAAGGATGGCCTCCTACAGACAGACAGTCGCCAGAAGTTACAACAAGAATGTCAAAACCAGAGTCCTGCAGGAGGGAGACCTAGTTCTCAGAAAAGTGTTCCAGAACACCAGAAACCAGCAAGCAGGAAAATTCGCCTACAATTGGAAAGGCCCCTACCAAATAGAGAAAGTAGTTGGGAACGGAGCCTACCGACTTATTTCCATGGAGGGGAAAATCATCCAAAAGCCATGGAACATCGTACACCTAAAGAAATACTTCTTCTAAACGGGCCAAAGCCGCCAGTAATCTGGGCCACCGCCGCCGGAAACATGGGCTACAGCCACCAGAAACGTGGCACCTATTCTGCCAGGTGCACCTCCACCAGAACCCAGGTTTAATCTTTTCAAATCTTGCAAACATATATTTAAATTTTTCTCTCATTCTTCTGCCTGCCTTACTTTCTTTTCGCAAAATTTAAAATTTTCTCTTTGCAATATTTAAAATTTCCTCTTTTGACTTCCTTTTTCCATGTGTCGTCAGAATTCAAATTTCTTTTGCATTAAAGTTTGATTTTTTTGTTGCATGCATTTTCGAAATTTGATTTTCTTTCTTCATATGCTTTCGAAATTTGATTTTCTTCCGCATGTGTCTTCGAATATTGCGTTCCCCATCTTTGCCAAATTTTATCAGTTTTCCCAAATTAAGAACTGGTGACTAATCTGGTGGAGTGCACGATTTCTACAGAGGCGTGTGTCTTGTGACTAAGTGCCTACAACCGGGACATTACAGTCTCCTGCGCCACTCAGCACCCACGCAAAGCGTGGCACCTCCGACTGAGTGGGCGAACTAAACCCCAGGCCACCACTATATCAAAGGTCGACCATACAAACATAAGGCATGCATACAACCGAAGGTAGTTAGACAAAACTACAACAAACGATTACAATCAAATGCAAACAATCACGATCCAAAGCAAACAATTACGACCTTCCGCTAAGGCACGAAGTGCCAAAAACTACTAACACACTTCGCTCCCCTGAGCAAAGGCAAGGTCACCACATAATTTTTTTTTGCAAACACTAACAGAAGTTCACACCACGCAGGGTTCACAAGCCGAAGACAAAGTTCAATAGAAGAGGAGTAGCATCACTCCAGCAGAACTTGGTCCACAGCCTGGACATTCTCCTCTGGTGGAGGCGGAACAGTAGCAGATTCTCCTGCAGAAACCTGGGTCTCTGATGAACAACAACAGAATCTCCCCCAGGATCATCAACGACAACCTGCTGGTCCACGCTCTCTTGCTCATCAGCCTCCTGATCAGCAATGGGAAATCAACGGACTCCTTCAGATCCTCCGCCTCCACATTAGAAAAAGCATCTAGGTCAGGCGCCACAGGAAATTCCTCATCCAGTCGCTTCTTCCCTACAACCAGATTCTTCTGCTAACAATCTACGAACCAAGTCCAACTCCTTCAGAGAACCTTTTTCTAGCACAGACCTGGGACTAGAAAGTAGCATATGATCCAGAAAAATCCTATCCTCTGCAGACTTACCGAAGCCTTCAGGAAATTTGAGCACCACTCCAGCAGAAACATCATCAACGAATCTAGGGGCAGAATAAGAGGTTGACTTAGGAAGGTCTGCCACCAGAGGTCCACTTTCTGCAGGAGTAATTTCTGAGAGAGGGGACAGATTACACCTTCTCCTAGAACCAGCAAGGCCAGCTGAAGCAGAGCCAACTGCCTACAACTGAAGCAAACGGAAATTCCCGCCTAAGATGAGTTTAGTCGGAAATTTGGGGGCATCTGTTCGGCTCAAAAATTTGCACCTTCGGAATGCAACGTGGCATGATACGAATGAACGGTCAAAAGGTCAAAAGTCAAAGGTCAATGATGAAAGAGTCAAAATTCACTAGCGGAAAGTCAAAGTCGGGGATTAAAAGACGGAGGTCAAAATAATCAAAAGTCGTTAAGTCAAGCCAACCCGGAATAATAAACAAGTAGTAGGCCAAACAAAACATGGATTAAATATGAGCCACCTAATCCAGCAGGCCCAACAGACAAGTGAAGAAACTCAGCCCATGTGAAGAGAAGGAGGCAACAACAGTTGCCACCCATACAAATCAGGAAGCCCTCCTAAATATTAGGGGGGAGAAGGAGAAGAATAAGGTTTTGACTGTAACAGCCATAACAGTCACGAAGCAATATTTGCTCCACATTAAAAGGGGCCATAAAGACACCAGAGGGGGAGGGGCTATATATAAAGGAAAGAGAGGAAGATGGGAAAGGCATTCAAGCACGCTGACTCCAACACACAAAACACCAAACTCTAGCCATCTTCTATAGATAAACATTCCTATTTGTATTCTCTTCTTCATTCTTTTTCCATTCATAGTGCACTTTTGGTGGGATTTCGACTCCCCCGCGGTTTTTCCCACATCGGGTTTCCGCGTCACCAAAACTTTGTGTGTGTTCTTTTTCCTTTCGTTGTTTTCTTGTTCGCTAGATTTGATTCAATTTCGTCGACCATAGTTATAGGACGATCACTTTAACCCACAAACCAATATCGATGACCCGGTAAATTTTTACCAAAACAGTCATCAAAGTGAATTTTGCAACCCTTTTATTAATATCATTTTGGGTTTCTCTATATTTGTCGCCTGAACCCTAGTCATCACTTGTATTTATTTTCTTGCACATGAATCCTACTGATATTGATTTATCCTTGCGTTCGTATTTGAACAAGGGTATGAAGATGCTGCATTAAAGACTCAACGTAGTCTTGCTTTTCTCAACTTTGGCCAAAATGTAATATTTAGTACAACTCTGTCAATGGCTATGGTTTTGTGCTCATATGGTATAATGGATGGACGGAGGACTGTGGGTGATTTGGTAATCTACTCTCTAATCTGCTTGAACCGATCTTTGTTACAATTCTATATTTCCTTGATAGGCGACTAACTATGAGAAAACAGGTTATGGTTTTATACAACGATGCCAACTCTCGTTTTAGTTACCAAGGTGTTGGATGTTCCACGACTTTGTCTTACTGCATTTTGCGATATTGTCTGCATTTTTTGCCAGCGTGACACTGATACTGTGGTTTTTAGTCAAATACGGAGTAGAAATTAATACTACATTCTTGACTTGACAATATGAGAATGGTACAAGGAATTAAGGATCTTTATCTCCATACCTTTTCTATGATGTGCATGTTAATATTTACCGAGATAATGGAAAGGTGCATGGAAATTGTAACGACTCGGGTTTTTCAGACTTTATAAATAAGTCTATAATAGGAAACAGCGGAAGACATGATACATATCCGAGTCATTACTATTCTCAACTAATTAGATTACTTTTTAATAATTATTAAAGTATTTAAATATTACATTTAATTATAACAATTTATGAAGAAATAGAAATACATTCGTTCGAGTCCCATCTTGATCAGCTATCTTCAACCTTGTCCATCTGAGGAATGGTCAGTCTCCCTTAATTTGACGATTATAATATTTTAAAAGAATTTCATAGAAAAACAAATTGTCAGGTGGGTAAATTATCAAAATTTAATATAAATAAAATATTAAATCAAACATAGATCAAATAACAGTACATGAATGCACAACCGATAACACATAACTTTTAGAAATCGTAAGAAATGTTTTAAGTGCCGTATTATTTTTAGAAAAGTTTTATCACAATATACCGGCCAATTATTGTACAAGTTCCGAATAAGTTTTGTATTTGATACTTGTACAATAATAATATACCGCCAATCACACCGATACCAGGGGGCTTACATTATTACCCCTATTTACCGTGGTGACATAAACACGTTTAAAACAAAATTCGTCCTCTCATCTCCAGGGTCGAATGTCGGTACGTGGGGTTGTTACCCGCACCATGGACTACTCACCACCCGGCCGGTTATCCCCGCAGCCACGCTCCAATCGTCAACTCACGGGAACCCGGGTGCGATCCACCTAACACATACGGGACTGATCAGGTCCCCACCTAAAGTATGGCCACACTCCCGCCTACTCTCGAGTCAATGACAAGGGCAGCCAAAAACCCTTCGTACGCTATAGACGGTTTTATACGGTTAAACTAAGCGCTATTCTTCCAAGTTATCTCGTACACAATAGAGATAACCTGTTTTCCCGCTCAAAGAGATTTCGAATAAAGTCCTAAAAATGCCCAATAAAATATACAATCTTTTGAATTATATTTTGAAAGCATTATGTGTTATCCAACTCAATTTCCATAAGATTTCATTTTTCTTGAAATCGGATACATATATATTAATAACCACACAACACATACTCAAATAAACGGTCTCCTTACGGGGTTGTCCCTATTTTTAAGCCGGGATCTGGCTAACGAACTTGGTTAATATGTCAAATGATTAGTATGATCATTTAACGGAGTTTAACCAAGTTTTTAATCAATTAACTAAGGGATGGTTTTCAGTCCCTAAGGAGTCAATTGATTAGAAATCGCTCTTAATTCATTTAACTATAGCTTATAATTCCAAAATGTGTAATTAAAGTACAACTTTTGACTCCAAAATATTGTAACTAAAATATAAGGAGTATCTATTTATGGAAGATTGATTTTAAAAAGCTCTTCTTTAAATTATACTCCCTCCGAGTTCCTATTATTGTCCCACTTTTCTTTTTAGGCTGAGTTTGATTTTTGTCTCACTTTTCTTTTTAGGCCACCAATGTGTGGTTCACAATTATTCTCCCATTTCTCTCTCTTCCTCCTTCTTTTTTGAACCACTCATTTTCCCTCCCTTATTTTCCACCCCAAAACCTTTTGGGATAATAATAGGAACTCGGAGGGAGTACATGCTAAATTAGGGGAAAGGAACCCAAGATTGACCATTTTAATAGAATCTCAGTGAATTGATAATAAAAAATTTATCTATATGTTCAAACGATAAAAAAATTTGATAAATATATCATGACTTTTGAAAAAAAATGACAAAGTTTAAAAATTATTGACCGTTTTGACAAAGTCCTTACAAAGTCGATACTTTATTTTAGACTCGTTAAAACTCAAATCATGCCTTATAAATAAACTTTCTTTTCAAAGTGCCCGAATATAATAAAACATTTATTTTAAGAAATTTGTAACACTCTTTAGATGGATCTAGCGATATCGGGAGTCGGGCCTAAACGATTGTAAGGGTCCTAGAATTCAGACATACTCGTGAGAGAATAACTAGGTCTTTAATATTAGATCATTTTGGGTTATCGTTTGTCAAATCTCACAATTAATAAATATTTTGATCTATAGGACGATTTGTGAAACGACTATTTAAATAATCATATCCGACTAATCACAGTTCACAATTAGCCACCTGATAGTAGACTACACCACTAAACAAAACACTAGTAAATATACATAATAATAAAGTTGTGTGGTATAAAATTTCCTTTGTAAGAATAATAATAATAATAATAATAATAATAATAATAATAATAATAATAATAATAATAATAATAATAATAATAATAATAATAATAATAATACGCTTGTTGTGGGGAAGGTTCTTCAGATGATCATGGAGGAGGGCCCCCGTTCTGGCCTTCACCTCAATGTTGCGAAGACGGAGGTCTTTTGGCCTGTCGAAGATCCGAGAAGCAGGTGTGCTGGTGTTTTCCCTACCTCTATTGCCAGGCCCTTGCACGGTGTTAAGGTCCTGGGGGGACCGGTCAGCGCGTGCCCAGCTTTCAGTGGCGCTCTTGTCTCAAAGAGGGTCGCCCGTACCATAGAGCTCATGGACTTGGTTGCTACGATTGAGGATCCCCAGTGTGAGTTACTTCTTCTCCGGGCGTGCACAGGTATTTCTAAGTTATACTTTGCTTTGCGCACTTGCTCTCCCCTTGCCTTTGGCTCGGCCCACCTTTCTTTCGACACTGCGCTCCGATCTAGTCTTGAGCGTATTGTCACGGCGTCTGGACCCGGTTTTGGGGAGTGGCAGTGGCGGCTGGCCACCCTCCCCTTTTCCCTAGGAGGACTCGGTGTCTTTGCCGCCGCGGATGCCCTTCACTTTGCCTTCCTTGCTTCTCGCCTCCAGTCTGCCGATTTGCAAGCTACGCTACTTCGTCCCTCCGAGATCGCCTCTCCTGGATTTGCCTTTGAGTCTGCTTTGAGTGGGTTTGTTGAGGCTACCGGTTCTGAATTCTTGGGTAACCCCTCTGAGATCGCTGCCCCAAAACTTATGAAGAAATTGGCAGATATATATTTCACGAGGGTTGCTTCAGCGGCAGAATCTGTTTTCTCCTTGACTCCTCGACAGGTTGCCCTGTGGAAATCTCAGCAGGGAGACCATTCTTCTGACTGGTTGAGGGTTGTCCCTATTACTGGGCTTGGGCAAACCATGAACGGTCGGACATATCGCAGTGTGCTTAGTTACCGCCTGGGAGTCCCTTTGTTTCCGCTATCCGGGACTTGCTCTTCCTGCTCCAGGGCCCTCCGAGAGGATATTTTTGGGGATCACGCGGTTTCCTGTGCTGGTACTGTGGGGATTAAACATCGCCATAACCTTGTCCGTGACACACTGTTCGATATTTGCTTCCGGACGGGTATCTCTGCTGGCAAGGAGGTGGAGATTGGCATCTGTGATGACGACGACAAGCCCTTGCGACCTGCCGATCTCCTGCTCTACTCGTGGGACAGGGGGCGCGATGTTTGTGTTGATCTGACCGGGTCCTCTCCTTTGACCCAGTCCGGCTTGACTTCTTTTGAGCCCAGACGGGTCGTTGCTGATGCTGCTCGTCGTAAGTGTGCCAAGTATCAGACACGTTGCACAGCGATTGGGTATGGTTTCCTTCCTTTCTCCTTCTCCTCTCTCGGCGAGCTCGACACGGAAGCTGTCTCTCTGCTCCAGCGGATTCGTAAATTCGCTATGTCACAGGATGCTGGAGCGCGTGCCGCAGTTCATATTTTCACTAGAATTAGTTTCGCGATTGCTAAGGGAGTGGGGGCCCAGATAGTATCTAGGCTCCCCTCTAACTTCTTGTAATTTGTTCTGGTGTTAATGCAAGATCCGTTTTATAATAATAATAATAATAATAATAATAATAATAATAATAATAATAATAATAATAATAATAATAATAATAATAATAATAATAATAATAATAATAATAATAATAATAATAATAATAATAATAATAATAATAATAATAATAATAATAATAATAATAATAATAATAATAATAATAATAATAATAATAATAATAATAATAATAATAATAATAATAATAATAATAATAATAATAATAATAATAATAATAATAATAATAATAATAATAATAATAATAATAATAATAATAATAATAATAATAATAATAATAATAATAATAATAATAATAATAATAATAATAATAATAATAATAATAATAATAATAATAATAATAATAATAATAATAATAATAATAATAATAATAATAATAATAATAATAATAATAATAATAATAATAATAATAATAATAATAATAATAATAATAATAATAATAATAATAATAATAATAATAATAATAATAATAATAATAATAATAATAATAATAATAATAATAATAATAATAATAATAATAATAATAATAATAATAATAATAATAATAATAATAATAATAATAATAATAATAATAATAATAATAATAATAATAATAATAATAATAATAATAATAATAATAATAATAATAATAATAATAATAATAATAATAATAATAATAATAATAATAATAATAATAATAATAATAATAATAATAATAATAATAATAATAATAATAATAATAATAATAACAATAACAATAACAATAATAATAATAACAATAACAATAATAATAATAATAATAATAATAATAATAATAATAATAATAATAATAATAATAATAATAATAATAATAATAATAATAATAATAATAATAATAATAATAATAATAATAATAATAATAATAATAATAATAATAATCAAAGTGACACATAATAATAATAATAATAATAATTTATTTTGCCAAAATATCACCAAAGAATTCTTTGAAAACATTACTCTTTCATTTAGGTTCAATTTCTCGCCAGGCGTCATACGCACCGAAATCATCCAAAATTTAGTTAATATGAGAAAGTGTTTATTAACTCTTAGAATTTTATAAAATTAAAACCCATTTAATATTTTAACACCTTCTCGAGGTTAGTTGGGTCGAATTAATGTCGACCCAATTTGGTTTAGTCGACCGATTCAAAGTAAGACTATACTACCCAACTACTTAAGAGAAATTTTTGTTTACATGAAATTTCAAGAACTATAAACAATTGTAAACATATCACAAATAATCATGCAATCAGATTATTAACAAAAATCACACATGCAACACTTTATACACATTTATTACGAATGGTAGGTCAAAAGGTCGAGGGTCGGAAGGTCAAAGACGATAGTCAAAAACCGAGGGTCAAAGATCAAAAGTCAAAGGCCGAAGGTCAAAGCTCAAAGGACGAAAGTCGACGTTATTGGAGTCGTCGGGTCAGACGGAGCTCGAAACAACAAAAGACAATGGGCCAAACAAGGCAAAGAAGCGTCACGCAGTCCACTTGAAGAATGCAGCCCACCAGAGAAAATGTCAAGGAATATTCTCTAAATCTATGGGATTTCTCCTGCTGACCAGGAGAAAAATCAGGAGGAGGTCAATCATAACAGCCATAACGGCAGGGGGAGGGATTGAATGCCAAGATTCCCAACAATAAAGGAGGTAACGGCTCTTATGGTTAGCAACTATAAAAGGGAAGGAGAGGAAAGAAGAAGGTCATGGAACCCACATTCAACTCATCCTCAACGTACTATCATCAAACAAAACCATTAAAAGTAGCACAATACTCCATAGCTAATTATTGTCGATTACAAATACTTGTATCTTCGATATTTCTTTCGTTCTTTTGGTCATAGTAGAATATTGGCGGGATTCTGACTCCCCCCGCGGTTTTTCCCACATCGGGTTTCCGCATCACCAATACTTTGCGTGTCATTCTCTTTCTTTCATTGTTCTTCGTTTACTAGATTCGATACTATTTCGTCAACCAATAGTTATAGGACGATCGCTTTAACCCACAACCGAAATCGTTGACCCGGTAAAATTTTACCAAAACAAATTGGCGCCCACCGTGGGGCAACGTGATCATTTCCTATAAGCCAAATCCTACAGTGAAGCAATTTCGTGTCGTCATGTCCGGATCCGGTCGAAGCCCCACCAGCAGTCGTGGAGCATCCACTCAGCCCATCGGAGGAGAATCATCCCCAGGATCAGCGAAGCTAGTTTTCACGCCCCTCACCCTGGCAATTCCTACCAGCCTGACGATGAAACCCACGTTATCGGCGTCTAGGCCCCCTCCGACACCTAAAACTTCTGGGGTCACCAGCTCCTCCAAGGCCAGGAAGAGCATACCAATCAGAACCTCGACTCAAGAAGGATTCGTGGGATAAGCTTCCAGTGGCGCAGGGTCACCAGACCAGATGCAGAGCGTGCTTCAAGGAATCAATGCTCTACGCCAGGCAGTATAAACCCTGCAGAAAGACAACCAAGACATCAGGGCTCGGATCTCAGCAGCAGGCAAGACTCCAGCTGCATCGGTCCAGCCGTCACCAGAGATGCTGCCCCTGATGCCTAGAGGAGAGCCCAACACCCGCATAGAATCGACAACCGGCAGGAGGACCACCAGAGAAGTCCCCTCAGAATTGGTCACCAGACTGGAGCTAGGATTGGCTCCCCCAGACCCAGTCGTTGAAACCCAAGGGTTGGGTCACCTGACCTATGGACCCACACCCGGCAGATCTCGTATCACAGGTAACCTTCTCTCTAGCATCAAAAGTCGAGAAACTAACTTACCGTCTCTTGCAGGTACCCCTGTCCACCAGGCGCCAGGACGACAATCTGTAACCCCACCAGGGATGACCACCTTATCCAACAATCAGTCCTCTGGAGGAGTGTGGACAGCGCCTACCCCCAACCAGCAGACACCGGGATGGCAGCCAGGAGCCCCAGTCAACCTGGCGACCACTGACAACAACCCGTACCCTAGAGCAATCTGGCCACCCGGAACCCCGCTCCACCAGACACCAAAATGGCAATTCGCAACTCAACCAAGAGTAGTCACCCCATCCAGCGGTCAGTTCTCTGGAGGAGGATGGTCAGCAGCCACTCCCACGCAGCAGATGTTAGGATGGCATTCAGGAGCTCTATCCAGTATGACGGTCCAAGTCAGCAACCCGTATCCTGGAGGAGTCTGGCCAGCAGCAGTCCCATTCCAGCAAGCGACAAGGTGGCTATATGGGTCCACAATCAACGCGACACTGCTGCCTAATCCTCCTAGCCACCAGTACCCTGGAGGAGCATGGTCGGGAGGTACACCTTTCAGCTTTTTTCCTCCTGCTTCTAACCCTCTTGCAGGAACAGGTAGCGCCATGGATCAGCAGTATCAGGAACTGAGGGACCTGATCAACAGAATTCCAGGAATGCCACGTCCTCTGGAGAAAGCAGCAAGAGACAGTTACGCAGATTCGCCCTTCACTGACGACCTAGCCTGCGTTGCTGTACCCAAGGGATTCGTGCCACCAGCCATGACACTCTATGACGGTACCGCAGACCCATTGGATCACATCAATAAGTATACGCAGAAGATGATGGTGGTGACTGCAGCAGGACTCCTGAAGGAGGCATGCATGTGCAAGGGATTCGGCTCCACCTTGTCAGGAGCAGCTCTGCAGTGGTTTGTTAGTCTGCCCAACCGGAGTATCACTTCCTTTGCGGACTTGGTTAATGCTTTCAACCAGCAGTTTGCCAGCAGCACAAAACCGGAGAAGCAAACCAGCGATCTATATCGGGTGGTGCAGAAGTTCGAGGAATCCACGCGCGATTTTTGTAATAGATTCATTAAGAACAAGGTGACCATCCCCAGATGTGACATAACAACCTCTATAGAAGCCTTCCGCCAGGGACTCCACCAGGATTCAGATCTTTACAAGGACCTCGCAAAGTATCCATGCTCCACATTTGAGGACGTGCAGACAAAAGTTTTGGCAACCATCAGGCTGGAGGAGGATTCAGGTCCTAGAAGAGCTACTTATGATCCAGTAGAGCTACCTATGAACCTGGAGAACCCCTCTTCCTAGATTTATCCGTGACTAAGGTAGCAGTCAGTGCGGCGCCTGTTCGAGAACATGAAGGAACACAACATTCAGTATATTACATCAACAAGTCTCTGCTTCTTGCAGAGACCAGGTACACATCACTTGAGAAACTCGTACTTACACTTGTTACATCATCTTATAAACTGCGACCTTACTTTGAGTCACATACTATTTCTGTCATAACCAACTATCCACTAAAAACTAGTTTGAGAAAACCTGAGTTGTCAGGGAGAATGGCTAAGTGGTCCATACACCTGAGTGGCTTCGACCTGAAGTTCGTCCTCAGAGCAGCAGTCAAGTCCCAGGTGCTAGCGGACTTCGTATCCGATTTCAGCCCAACAATGCAGTCCCAGGCAGAGAAAGACATCCTCATCCTGGAGGAGGACAAAGGAGAGCAGATCTGGAAGCTGAATGTGGATGGCGCCTCCAACTTGAGAGGATCTAGGGTAGGGTTAATCCTCAGGTCACCACAGGGAGACATCATAGTCCGAACAACGAATAACGAAGCTGAATACGAAGCCCTAATCCTAGGCCTCCAACTGGCCCTGGACCCCAAGATTAGGCACCTGGAGATGTGCAGCGACTCCCAGCTCATAGCCAACCATGTGAATATCTCTTATGCAGCAACAGACTCCAAGATGTTGGCCTATCTGGAGAAGCAGACGCCCTAGCCACCCTGGGGGCAACGTTCAAGCCTGGAGCAATATCCACCATACCTATTGTCCACGTCCTGGAGCCAGCAATCCAGATGAATTAAGAAGCATCTGGAGGAGGCAAAGACAGCACCCGATGGCTACGAGAGGCATGAATATTCAGCACCACAACAAGCCAGGGAGAGACCCCAGACTGGAGGAAATCCTACCAGAACTGGCTACAGATGACATGCTACCAGCAGACCAGAAGGAAGTCAGGGGCTTCAAAACGAAAGCATCCAAATTCACCCTCATTGATGGCATCCTATTCAGAAGATCACTTGATGGACCATACTTAAGGTGTCTGGGTCAGGAGGAGGCAGAAACTGTTTTGCATGACCTCCATAATGGTGAATGTGGAAATCATGCAGGGGGCGAGGGCATATCCAACAAGGCACTTCGCCAAGGCTACTTCTGGGCAACAATGCGCAGAGATGCTGTTGAGTACGTCAAGAAATGTGACGTCTGCCAGAGGCACGCACCAGTCAACCACCAGCCTGCAGAGCCTCCTGTAATTTCTCCTTCGCCTTTTATGAAGTGGGAGATGGACATTGACGGCAAGCTACCTAGAGCCCCAAGAAACAAAGTCTTTATGTTGGCCATGACGGATTACTTCTCCAAGTGGATAAAAACGGAGGCATTCTCATAGGTAACTGAGAAACAAGTTATATCCTTCATAAAACGTAACATTATCTGCAGGTTTGGCTCCATCAGAAATCATCTGCGTCAACGGATCCCAGTTTATTGGCAACAAGATGGAGGCCTACTGCGCCAGGTGAAATATCACACTAAGCAAGTCTACCCCCAGAAATCCTCAGTCTAATGGACAGGCAGAGTCTAGTAACAAAATTGTGACAGACAACCTGAAAAGAAGGCTGGAGGAGGCAGGGGCAGATGGGCAGAAGAACTTCCCTTGGTGCTGTGGTCTGACAGAACTACGCCTAAAGTGGCTACAAGACATTCACCGGCTGTATAACAGAAGATAGAAATCAGGTGGAGATGACAAGCAGTCAGGACACCATAGACGAACTCATAACTGACGCTCAAATCAGAATGGCCTCCTACAGGCAGACAGTCGCCAGAAGCTACAACGAGAATGTCAAAATCAGAGTCCTGCAGGAAGGTGACCTAGTTCTCAGAAAAGTCCTCCAGAACACCAGAAATCAGCAAGCAGGGAAGTTTGCCTACAATTGGGAAGGACCCTACCAAGTGGAGAAGGTAGTAGGGAACGGAGCTTACCGACTTACAACCATGGAGGGGAAAATCATCCAAAAACCATGGAACATCATACACTTGAAGATATACTTCTTTTAAATAGGCCAACTGTGGACATGACATAGGTCCACCCCGACGCGGTCACGCGCGGGTTTGGGGAGGCAAATGAATCTCCATATGAGATGGGTCGAATTGAAATTTAAATCGAAGTGGAGTCGCCACCGAACTTTATGGAAGTTCGGGCCCGTTCGAACCCACTCTATATCTTAGTGGGCCATGCACAAAGTATGGACCATTCGGATGTCAGAATTTATTGGGTTCGTTCCTTTGCATTTAATACCGATACCGACATTATCGGATACCGTGTATTGAATGACTCTCGTGTGTCAATGTATTCGGACATCCGGAAACCATGGTTCAGAGTAAGGGGTGAGGGTACGTGTTGGAAAGTTCACAAAGAACACCCAACCCCGCCCGCACATTAGCGGCCTCTACTAAGATATCGTTTGATTTTAAAATACGTGTTAGTGATACGATGGAATGATATGCAAACATTGTTTTGCCTAAACATGCAAGAATGGGAATGAGTTGCTAAGTCGATTTAATGCATCTAAATTTAACGACAAAGTTGTATTTAGCATGCGAGGTTCGTTTTAGTATAATAAAACAAACAATAAAAATAAATCGCTAAAAACATGAACAAACAAGTTAGTAACGGTTTGTAAATTGAATAAAAGATGTAAATACGATATGATGCATGGTTTTGAAAAGTTTATGACACGTGTTGACCGAGGTTATTAAAATAGTTTTATCGGGACTCGAATGATGCTGAAAACTCACGGTTTTGATGAAACATGAGCCACTCGATCGAGTCACTGAGGCACTCGACTGAGTTGAATTGAAAAAACATTCTGGTCGATTTTTTGGGGTGCCACTCGATCGAGTGGGCTAGGCACTCGATCGAGTGCCCCCTGTACGAACTGTGGTTCGTTTCGTTTTTTGATTTCGAAATCGCTTTTTGTAAAATCGATAATTTTGCTAAATCGGGTATAAATATAGTATGATTTATACTCGACTTAAATTTCGATATTCGCCATATTCGACACTTGATTATGAAATCAATATCGAATATTCGGAATTGTCTTTTAGAAAAGATATTTTATAAATCGTTTGAAAATCGAATAAAATAAACTCTCTCCAGGTCAAAATCGTCGTATTTAGTTTTTAAGACTATGTGACGATTATCTTAGCATCAACAAGCGAGATTAATTTAGTTCTTTTAAATACGATATTCGACTACGGAGTCAGTATCGTGTTTTAAGAACGTTCGTTTTGTAAAAAAAATAGATTGTAGTGATAATATCGGTATTAGAAAAGAAAAAAAAACGTGATGATGACCCGTATGAAGACGGACGAACGAAAACACAAAGAAAAACGAGAGGAAGAGAGAGAGAAAGGAGAAAATGGGATTTGATTTTACACCCTTAACCTACATGCTTTATATTCTTGGAACGGGGCTCGTCGGAATGTGGCTTAGACACGGGAGCGTCGAGATAATGCGGATGGGTTATGGTGGTCTAGGCGTGTAAGGTGTATGGATATCGGGGTTAGAGGTGGCCGGATCTTCGAGGGAGGGACAGCGTAATCTCGAGTGTGCGTGTTTGATGATTGTCGATGTGAGTATGAATGTGTGTTGATGTTGTGTAGTTGTGTTAGATGTGAGTGCAAGGGGGTCTATTTATAGTAGAGGTCCCCGATTGAAGCTATGAGAGGTAGCTTAACTTGGATGACAAGAAATACCGCTTTAGATAGGAAAAGCATGCAATTCGAGAGGAAGGAGGATTCCGTTACTTGGTGGGAAAGAAATCCTCACCCGGCTGAAAAAGGAGTCACTCGACCGAGTGACTCTGATACTCGGTCGAGTGCCCGATTTTGACACCGGCTCAGCGTGTTTTACGAGCCTACTCGACCGAGTGGGCCGGTCCACTCGATCGAGTGGGTCTAGCTCAAGTAGAATTCCTTTTACAGATCGAATTCTATCTCTTACGGATTTGTTTATTATTTTGTGTGGATGATTTTTTTGTAGTATTCAACTTTTAGTCGGATTTCCAGCGTGACACAACTGATATTTACGTCTCGGAAATGTATTTGACCGGGGTTTGACTTGGTCGCTAAAAGATTTTTTGCCCTTGGTGTCGGTTTTGACCCAAATTAGTCTTATTTGACTGGGAACGGCCCACTGGACCTGAATTTGAGGTTAGTTTTGTGAGATTCGTACTCCGTAAAAAGCCCAAGCCAAATGCTAATGATTTTGAGCCCATATTCGAGTATGTCAAAGCACGTTTGCGTCCGATCATCATCGGGTGTTTTTTGGAAACTACCATAGACACCTAATGGCCAAATCTGGGTGTCTACAGAGCCCCCACTCTGACTGAGGCTTGGACAGGGCGAAAGTCAGAGTAGCTACCAGGCCAATCGAGGATTAAGACCTGGCAGACTTCCTGTCGGGTCGTCTATAGTCCATTAGACTCGCGTGAAGGGCTCGCCAGCCATAGGTCAGAAACCATACCTGAGCTGATGATGATCCGTGGGGATTTTGACTTGTTGCATAAATCCTGGGTGCGCCTGTATGTAGGCCCATCCCGTGCTAATTTGGGAGATATGCCGCCTAGGGCTTTCCGCTGGGGAGCGGTTGCATGTCCTTACTTGAGCCGTACCTGTATATAATTATGCGAAGTTTTGCATGTAACATTTTAGGTGAAATGACTCGCGCTGGGGAATAGAAATTTTGAAAAAGACTTTGAGTTTTTTTCTTTTTTGAATTTTTGAAAATTTGAGAATTTTGACTCTGACAAGGAATAGGAATGCTCAGGATGGCCTATTCCTATACTAGCCGAAGAATTGAGATGGGGCCTGTATGCTAAACCTCCGGGGATTAGGAATCCTAAAGATAGGAGGACTACCCAGGTTTAGTTCTATAAATACCCATCTTCTGCTTTTAATTTTTCATAATTCTCATTAATTCCTTCCTTTCTAAAGAGAACAAGCCCCGAGAATCTTTTATTTTTTTAAGAAAAATCTAGCCCTGGGAAACGACTGTTTGACCAGAATGCTGCAAGACTGGTCCCGATGCTTCAGAGACGCCGATAAAGTAGTTCTAAACCAGAATGGTATTACTCAATTGTTTACGATCCGCCAGAAGCAAGTGGACCATCACTTCCTCGATGCTTGTTTGTCATACTGGGACGACACTTATCATGTTTTTGCTCTTCCTTGAGGCGAGATTTGCCCTATCCCTGAGGAAATTGCTGCTGTAGGAGGATGGAATCCCATACTTTGTTCTGCTATCCCGTTCTCAGTTCACGATCCTAGGAGGAAGCTACGGGAATTCTTAGGACTTTCTCATATGGAGGTATCCCGTATGATGGAGGGGGATACCATTTCTTTGATTGATTTGGCTGAAAAGTTCATGAACCCAGATGATGTCCGGGTCAGGTCAGTCCACAGTCGTAGGGCCTTTGCTTTTTGTATGCTTCATGTTTATGCTTTCGAGGGTCATATGGATTTGCTATCATGTATGGGCCACGTCAGACTTTTCAAAGTGGTTTACCTGATGGAGACGGAGCATAGTCCAGCATGGCTAATTACAGGGGAAATTATCCAGGACTTGGACAACCGTAAGAGGGATTCGTCGGTTCGTTTGACCGGGAGCACCCGTTTACTGTAGGTATATTGCTTCGGATTTTTCGATTTCTCAATTCCTCGAACTTTTTTTTTTATTTTTTTT
Source organism: Agrostemma githago (assembly GCA_958450325.1). NCBI lineage: Eukaryota > Viridiplantae > Streptophyta > Magnoliopsida > Caryophyllales > Caryophyllaceae > Agrostemma > Agrostemma githago. Next base: position 22,388,560 of record OY288246.1, read on the forward strand.
TTTATTTTTTTCGCAATTTTCTGCTGCTGTAGGCACTCGATCGAGTCACCATGGCACTCGATCGAGTGCCTTCTCGAAAAACCTTCTGTCCGGCTTCAGGTATATCACTCGATCGAGTGACCTCCAAGCACTCGATCGAGTGCTTCTGGGCGGATATCAATTTTCGCTTGATAATTCATATTTTTTTGTTTTCTTTTCAACTTTGGTTATTCGAGCGGCTATCGATCGTAGATCCTCCCCTTGACCTAAGTCGTTATCGACCCAACCAGGTGATGAGTAGGAGACGGACCATTGACTTTTCTCGCCACAATACCCAGAAATATTGAGACGAAGTGTTGTCTTTCCATAATGGCCCGTTGATCCGGTGGACGATGCCCTGGTCGCCTATTTATGTTCGAACTGACTTGGAATCGAGGGAAAGGGCGCGGTACCAGGTGATCCTATCCTTTAGGCAGACTATTCACCTTTATCCTGACCATAAGCTTAGGCAGTATGGTCGGTTCCAAAGAATCTCGGAAATCGAGGCGGTTGTGAGTGAATCTACCCAACTGACGGACGTGATGTGTGATACCTGGATGCAACGATGGTACACCCGAGCCACCTGGCCTACTCCCAAGTCTGTTCATTCGATTTGGGTATCTGATTCTTATGTGAAATGGACGAAGGCAGATTCTGCCAAAGCCCAAGCTGTCCTAAAGGTTGACGAAGCTTTTGACCTGCTCCGACGAGAACATGCTAAAGACAATAGGGGTTTCTTTGATGAAGACGAGGCTTCGGCTATGTTAGGCCAGAAAGGGATGACTAGGACTCAAGCTGAAGGGTCCAGTACTAAAAGTGCACGGGGGAAAGTGAGCTCCCAGACAAACTTGGTAAGGAGACTTGGCCCAAAACTAAGGATTCAGGACCGACTTGGTCCTCGAGATAGGCTACCTGAGCATGTACGGGCTCGACTTGGACCGGTTACAACGACAGAAGACCCGCTGTCAAAGAAACGGGTTCGAGCAAAGGAGGTTCCCTTGGTGATCCGGGAACGTTCGCCCCCGCCCCGTCGACCTCGGGCTCCACGCGACCCAAAGGACAAGGGAAAGGGTAAAATGCCCTAAGTGCTAGTCTTCTTAGTTTTATTATATAAGTACTACTATTATTTTTTGTGGTGTGCTTTTTTTGTTGTTTTTTTTTATTGTGTGATGTAATTTTGAAATTCCCAAATTTATTGGGCTTTTAATAAAAGACATATTAGTGAATACCGTTTCCGTCTTTTCGTTATTGAAGTGGTTGTACCCTTTTGAGGGGTTGCCTACGTATCCACAATTAACGGAATCAAACCAAACGTAGTTCAAACATAGATTTTTGCAATTTTCGAAATAAACCAAGACTATTAGTTCGAGATGTGCAACAGTAGGATGAGTAATCCTAACTTATTGACTTGCTTATAATTTTTGAAAATTTATAAAAAGATGAATTTTTATAAACTTTTTGCAAATGACATTGAGATTGGGTTTATGGCTAGTAGCGCTTCAACTGGTCCAAGTTGGTTGGGTTGACAAATTCTTTCCCGTCCAAGTCTGTCAGCATCACTGCTCCTCCTGATAGGACCTTTTTTTACTAAGTACGGCCCAGCCCAATTGGGTTTGAATTTTCCTCTTGGGTCAACCGGTAGTAACGCACGGACCAATTTTAGGACTAGATCCCCTTCTTTGATATTTCTGGGCCTAACTCTTTTGTTGAAAGCCCGTTGTATCCTCTTTTGATATCTGGATATTGTTGAGGGCCCGGGACCGTCGTTCGTCTAAAAGAACTAGTGAGTCGTATCGGGCTTGGACCCAATCTGCTTCAGGTACTTGGCTCTCAAGTAATCCTAAGGGATGTTACTTCTAGTTCGACTGGTTGGACCGCTTCCATTCCGTATGTCAAGTAATAAGGAGTTGCTCCGGATGCGGTGCGAATTGACGTTCGGTACCCCCATAGGGCAAAAGGTATTTTGTCGGGCCAGTCCCGGTAATTCTCAGCCATCTTTTTCAGTATGGTGACAAACGTTTTATTTGCTGCCTCTACCGCTCCATTTGTTTGGGGACGGTAAGGCGAAGATGTATGCCTTTGAATTTTATATTTTGCTAACAAAGTAGCGGTTTCAGCTTGGAAATGGGTCCCGTGATCACTGATAAACTCGTGCGGGATCCCGTACCAGCATATAATCTTGTTCTGGATAAATTAGGCGACGTGCTTGGCATTCAAGATCCGGTATGACTCGGCTTCGACCCATTTGGTGAAATAGTCAATAGCCACCAAGATGAAACAGTGACCTCCCGTTCCGGAAGGGTTCACCTTTCCAATTATATCAATTCCCCATGTTGAGGATGGCCATGGCGACGTCATGATATATAATAAGAAAGATGGCATATGTTGTACACTGGCAAAAATCTGACAGTTATGGCAGTGTTTGACATATAACTGACAGTCAGTTTCCATGGTGTTCCAATAGTACCCGAGTCTCATGATTTTTCGGGCTAGCATATGGGCGTTCATATGCGGACCATTTTCACCATCGTACACTTCGGACATAACCTTCTCGGCCTGTATTTTATCGATACATAGGAGGAGAGCCCCATGTGCCGTCTTTTTGTATAACTCTCCGTCGTCCGTACGAACGAATTGGGTTGTCAATCTTCGCAAGGCTTTCTTAGCCCGGTTTTCAGATCCCGGGGGATATTCTCCCGATGTCAGGTAAGTTAGGACATCTTGATACCAAGGTTCTGGATCAACTATTTCGATGTCTTGGATGGCGTGGATATAGGCCGATTTGGACCATCTTTCAACGCAGATCGGCATGCTGGTTAGGTGCTCCGGGATATTTAATAAAGATGCTAACTTGGAAAGTGCATCTGCAAATTGGTTTTCCTTCCTGGGTAGATAGATATATTCTACCTGTTGGAATTGCTTCTCGAGAACCCTTACTCGCGCTTCGTAAGCCACGAGATTGGCGTTCCGAGTTTTCCACTTTTGGAGAGCTTGATTGATGACTAGGGATGAGTCACCATGGACCCGAAGGTTTGTTACTCCTAAATTGGCGGCGGTCTGCAACCCGTGAATGCATGCTTCATATTCGGCTGCGTTGTTAGTCACATCAAAGTCCAATTTAATGGATAACGGTGTATGCTCTCCTTTCGGTGAAATTAAGAGGATACCGACTCCGAATCCTCGGAAGTTGGACGCCCCATCAAAATACAAATCCCATGTTTCGGTGTCGGTATGGAATATGTCTTCATCTGGAAAAGCCCAAGTATCGGTGTACCCTTCTTCAGATACGGGACTATCGGCGAGGAATTCGGCTACAACCCGGCCTTTGATGGCTTTTAATGGTACAAATTTGAGGTCGAACTCTGCTAACATTAAAGTCCATCTGGACATCCTACCGCTAAGGATGGGCTTTTCGAACAGGTACTTGATAGGATCCATTTTAGATAGGACATGTACCTCGTGATTGAGCATATAATGTCGGAGCTTTTTAGTGGCCCAAACCAAAGCCAAGCACGTTTTCTCGAGCATTGTATACTTGCATTCGTATTCTAGGAACTTTTTACTGGTGTAGTAGATAGCCCGTTCTTGTGAATTGACTGTCTGGGCCAGCATAGCCCCCATGGCTGTCTCGGTCGTTATTAGGTATAACGACAAAGGCAAACCGGGTTGAGGTGGCATTAATACCGGCGGGGCAGACAAAATCTCCTTGATTTTATCGAAAGCCGTTTGACATTTATCGTCCCATAGTGTTCGTTCTCCTATCTTCAGTTTCTTGAAAATGGGTTCACATACCATGGTTAACTTTGAAATAAATCGGCTGATGTATTGGACTTTCCCGAGAAACCCCCTTATTTCTTTTTCGGTTTTGGGTGGCTGCATCTCGGTAATGGCCTTGATTTTAGCTGGGTCGACCTCGATGTCGCGTTGGCTGACGATATGACCCAGTAATTTGCCGGATGTTACCCCGAAGCTACATTTTTTAGGGTTTAACCTCATGTTGTATTTGCGTAGTCGGGTAAAGAATTTTCTTAGGGTCGTAATGTGCCCACTTCGGTCTTTGGACTTGACGATTATGTCGTCCACATAAACCTCCACTTCCTTATGCATCATGTCATGTAATAGAGTTGTGGTGGTTCTTTGATAAGTGGCCCCAGCGTTGATGAGCCCAAATGGCATAACGGTGTAACAGTAAGTACCCCAAGGTTTAATGAAGGTGGTCTTGCTCATGTCTTCTTCCGCCATTTTAATTTGATTGTACCCATCATACCCGTCCATAAATGATAGAAGGGCATGGTCGGCCGTGTTGTCCACCAGTATATCGATGTGTGGCAACGGAAAATCGTCTTTTAGGCTGGCCTTATTAAGGTCCCGGAAGTCTACACATACCCGCACCTTGCCGTCCTTTTAGGTACCGGCACGATGTTTGCAACCCAGTCTGGATATTCAGGCACTTGTATAAAGCCTGCTTTGAATTGTTTGTCGACTTCTTCTTTGACTTTAAGGGACCATTCGGGCCTCATTCTTTGGAGCTTCTGTTTTACCGGCTTACACCCGTCTTTGATGGGTATACGGTGTCCAGCTATCTCCTGATCTATCCCTGGCATGTCTTTATAGGACCATGCAAAGACATCCTTGAATTTCTGGAGAAGGTCCGTGAATTGTTTTCTCTCCTCGGGATCTAAAGATAAACCCAACTTAAGCATCTCGGGCTCTAAAGTGGCTCCCACGTTAATGGATTCGGTTTCCTCAATTACCGGATCTCGAGATTCCCTTTGTTTGAGCTGCTCGATAAGGTGTGAAGGCAGAGGTACCTGTTCGTCGGGTTTCTCAATGTCATTGCATATAAAATTTTTGAAAGCATTTTGAAAATAAGACAAGTCGTAAGCGGAACGGTTTTCGTTATTATTAATAGTAAATTTTGAAAAGAGCTCGAAGAGAGCAGCCATCTGATCGTTGGTCAGTGGCAGGATAGGGATCGCTCTCGAGACAGACCCCGAGGCTCCGGTAGATGCTAATAAAGGAAGAGGGGTTACAGACCCAATTCTAGTACTGGACCCCCTAGACTTGGACTCAGACTCCGACTCTGATTCTGACTCAAACTCGGACTTGGTATCCGGCATATCCCCTTCACCGGTGGTCAGCTTGTAGACTCGACCCTGGCTGTCGGTCCATTTGATAGTCTTCCTCCATGCCCTTTTCCCGGTGTCAGCACCGACTTCAGAGATCAGCTTGGTTGGATCGAACCTGTTACTGCGGAGGATTAAGTTCACCAATTCTTCTTTAGGGGCGGGGATGACCCTGTCTTCCCCAAATAAGAGCCCCAGCACGGGTTCAATATTGTCAGCGCCCTCTTTGGATCCAGCTTGAACGAGGGCAAATATGTCGTCGGGGATATAGTTGCATTCCCGATATGTGATAGTGGGTTGGTAGAGGCCCACTTGAACAGCCCCGAATACTGGAGTGACAAATTTGATTATATTTGCCTGGTCCACATTTCCGGGGTCATAGTGTACCCCAAACCAAACTGTGATTCTCCATCGTCTAGGACCTCGATGATCTTTCCAGCTGGAAGATATGGCCTCGAAGTAGCCCCCGGTAGGTAACCGAAGTTTTGTAGCATCGTCTCGATGCTAGTGGTGAAATAGGGCCGGAAAAGATATTCTTCCTCGATCATTCCCACGAAGTCGAATCCTCGCGGGTCGGTCCGTCCTGCGGTGTTGCAGCTAGCCACAGTTATAGGAGTGGCTTCGAGAGTGATGACACCGTCCTGTAGAAGCAACTTTACCTTCCTGTGGAGGGTGGAGGATACGGCTTTGACCGCGTGGATCCACGGTCTCCCGAGAAGTAGGTTGAAAAAGGAGGTGACATCAATCACCTGGAATTCTAGCTCTTTCTCGACCGGGCCGGTTATAATTGTTAATTTAACGGCCCCGACAATTGATTTCGGGCTTCCGTCAAAGCCTGGATAGTTTGTGCGGTCGGAAGGTAGTCAGCCTCAGTAATGCCGAGGGCCTTGGCAGTCCTTAAGGGAAGGACGTTCACAGCAGACCCATCATCAATCAGGGTCATGGGGAGATATTTGTCCTGGCAGATCACCGTGATGTACAAGGCCAAGTTATGGGGGGCCCCGAACGGTGGGAGGTCAGATTCGGAGAAGGTGGTGAGTGGGCCTTCTTCCTTGGATTTGCCCTTAAGAAGGGGGAAAATAGTGGCTACCATTTCAGTAGGGGTAACCTGCGAGTCGACCTTAATTTGATCGAGAGCCTTAGTAAGTGTTGCCCGATGTTCTTGAGAGCTAACCAAAAGTTGTCGTATGGTTAGATCAACTCGAACCCTTTTCAGTTGCTTGACTAGGGTCGTGTCAGTGCTTGGCTCCTCGAGAGTAGGTTCCTTCCTGGCAGGTTCAGTGACGGTTTCCGGGGTTGAAGAGCCGGCTGTAACGAGGTGAGTGCTGGCCAAGGCTTTGGTTTTAGCCTTCCGGATTTCTTCGATGGTGATGGGAACAGATTCCCCCTTAGCTAGGTAAATGTCGTCTTCATCATCGAACCATATCCCGTTAATTTGCGGGATGAAAGGAGAAATAAGATGAGAACAGTCAATTGTTTCCCCAGTAAATATGGCATGAGCACTGAAGGGGTTCTCCTTGTTGCTCGGTTTGTCGTCGGGCAGTGGTATTTTTCCACTTTCGTTCAAATCCTGGATGAGATGCTTCAATTTCCAGCATTTTTCAGTGTCGTGCCCATTACCTCGGTGATACTGGCAATAGACCTGAATGTTATAGCTCTTGGATCGTTTTTCGACCGGGACTTCCGGAGTTGGGCCTATCGATTGGATCAGACCCTTGGAAGGAAGCCTTTTTAAGGCGTAAGTATAGGTGGTCCCTATATCCGTGAATACTCGAGTTGGAGTATTCTTTTTGGATGAGGTATCTAATAGATTGACCTCGTCAAAGATGCTGCGAGTTGCAGCTGCGGCTGCGGGCTTGCTGGCGGACGAGCTGGCCCCTTGATACCCTTTGGTAGAGGCCTTAGTAAGGTTCTCTAGCCTTAAGTCATCTTCAATTCTTGTACCCATTTCGGTTAAGGTAGCAAAGTTGGGTATGACGGCGTACCGGAGATGGACCCGGTAAGAGGGGAGGAGATTCTTCACGAAGGCCTCCACTAACACTTTTTCGCTAGGCTTATCAACCAGCTTCACGCTCTCGGCCCTCCACCTTTGAAGGTACTTAGTAAAACCTTCTTTGGGCTCTTAGGCCATGACCTCCAGAGTACGCATAGTAGTTTGGATCTCAGTATTATCCGCGTAGTTCCGAACGAATTCGGTTGCTACATCGTCCCATGTTTTGTACTTCTTGGAGTCAAGCCTGTAGTACCAGGATTTCGGATGCTTCTCGAGGGAAGAAGCAAACAAGTGCTTGAACATAGTTGACTTCACCCCCTTAACTGCCATGAATTCCTTGAAGGCCCGGATATGGAGTACCGGGTCTCCAGTCCCATCGAACATTGGTAAGCCCGTGAGGTTGAGGTTAGCGGTAAACTCGTCGGTCATGGGCGAATAAGCACGGGCATTTTCCGTGTGGATGGTGTTGTTGGTCGATAAATGGACCTATTCTTGCAGCTTGCGGACCGCGCTGGCTAATTCAGCTAACGGCCCAGCAGTCTCGGTGTTACCACTAGGAGTTCCTTGTTCCACGGCGCTTACACGGGTGATGATGGATATCTGGTCTTCCCTAATTTTCGTCAATTGGGCTTCGAGCTTAGTCAAGGAGGCTGTCAATTCGTCGACGGCTTCTTGCATCATGGATCTGGTGAAGGGTGGCCCGTCTGTAAGAATACCCCGTAATCATAAACAAAATCTGGATCTTGGAACCCAAAAAGAAAAGGCACATCCCGAGCAAGGAAAAGACTGAAAAGGAAATGACTCGAAAAAAATGTCTAAACAGGTGACTCGTACAAGGTGGGCCTTCCTTAGGATTCGGCGTGTGGGTCGAATCCCGTTCGAAGGAGTGTCCACGTGAGATATTCCCCAGACTTTTAGACTCGAATGTGTAAACGGGCCATCCTTTGTAGGAGTATGTCCTACGTAGGTGGGCTTTGCCTTAGTCAAGTAAGGCGGACTGGGATAGGGGAAACCCGTGATGTAAGATTGACGGAGTTTCGATGCTAAAGACCTTCGACGACTCATGACACGACCCGACACTGCTAAATACGGGAAGTCAAGAAGATGAAGGTTTTGGAAAGGGATTTTTTTTGGAAAATCCGAGAAGACTCGGTGGAGGGCCCGATTTTTTCGAAAATCGGAAAGTGTATCGTACCACAATTTTGAAGGTTTGAAAATATTTTTGAATTTTGAAATGGGTAGCATACCGGCTAGAAATAGGTTATTTTGAGTAAAATCATAAGTCTTAAATTCGGTATGGTTCCCGGGTTTTGGAATTGGATATTTTGAAAAAGATGTATTTTTTTGAAAAATTGACGGTTTTCAAAAAACGACCTTAAAAACCAAGTAGCACATAGTCACGCAAGCATAATGACGACACCATGTGTGCTCTACACTAAGTCTCGGTGAGTCTAAATAAGGTCTATACCAGTGTACATGGCCTTTCCGAGAATCGGGACGGACTTCATAAGTCGAGTTGAACTTAGAACATGCCGCGAAACCCATACGAATTAGCCATGGACACCTTTGACATATCCATGTTGGAGTACATCAATAGTATAGTGGGACGTCGGTCGCCAGTACCGGCCCGGGAAAAGATAAGGCACAAGTCAAACGATTTCTATTCGAGTCTCACCCTGAGGATGCTGATGGTAAGTCACGCATCAGTTAATCCCCATCGGAGTCGCCAAATTGGGACATGACATAGGTCCACCCCGACGCGACCACGCGCGGGTTTGGGGAGGCGAATGAATCTCCATATGAGATGGGTCGAATTGAAATTTAAATCGAAGTGGAGTCGCCACCGAACTTTATGGGAGTTCGGGCACGTTCGAACCCACTCTATATCTTAGTGGGCCATGCACAAAGTATGGCCCATTCGGATGTCAGAGTTTATTGGGTTCGTCCCTTTGCATTTGATACCGATACCGACATTATCAGATAACGTGTATTGAATGACTCTCGTGTGCCAATGGATTCGGATATCCGGAAACCATGGTTCTGAGTAAGGGGTGAGGGTACGTGTTGGGAAGTTCACAAAGAACACCCAACCTCGCCCGCACATTAGCGGCCTCTACTAAGATATCGTTTGATTTTAAAATACGCTTGTTAGTGATACGATGAAATGATTTGAAAACATTGTTTTGCCTAAACATGCGAGAATTGGAATGGGTTGCTATGTCGATTTAATGCATCTAAATTTAACGTCAAAGTTGTATTTAGCTTGCGAGGTTCGTTTTAGTATAATAAAACAAACAATAAAAATAAATCGCTAAAAACATGAACAAACAAGTTAGTAACAGTTTGTAAATTGAATAAAAGATGTAAATACGATATGATGCATGGTTTTGAAAAGTTTATGACACGTGATTGACTTGACACGTGTTGACCGAGGTTATTAAAATAATTTTATCGGGACTCGAATGATGCAGAAAACTCACGGTTTTGATGAAACGGGAGCTAGCTACTCGATCGGGTCACTGAGGCACTCGACCGAGTGGACTCGAAAAAACATTCTGGTCGAGTTTTTGGGGTGCCACTCGATCGAGTGCCCCCTGTACGAACTGTGGTTCGTTTCGTTTTTTGATTTCAAAATTGCTTTTTGTAAAATCGATAATTTTGCTAAATCGGGTATAAATATAGTATGATTTATACTCGACTTAAATTTCGATATTCGCCATATTCGACACTCGATTATGAAATCAATATCGAATATTCAGAATGGTTTTTTAGAAAAGATGTTTTATAAATCGTTTGAAAATCGAATAAAATAAACTCTCTCCGCGTCGAAATCGTCGTATTTAGTTTTTAAGACTATGTGACGATTATCTTAGCATCAACGAGATTAATTTAGTTCTTTTAAATACGATATTCGACTACGGAGTCGGTATCGTGTTTTAAGAACGTTCGTTTTGTAAAAAAAATAGATTGTAGTGATAATATCGGTATTAGAAAAGAAAAAAAACGTGATGATGACCCGTATGAAGACGGACGAACGACAACACAAAGAAAAACGAGAGGAAGAGAGAGAGAGAAAGGAGAAAATGGGATTTGATTTTACACCTTCAACCTACATGTTTTGTATTCTCGGAACGGGGCTCGTCGGAATGTGGCTTAGACACGGGAGCGTCGAGATAATGCGGGTGAGTTATGGTGGTCTCGGCGTGTAAGGTGTATGGATATCGGAGTTAAAGGTGGCCGGATCTTCGAGGGAGGGACGGCGTAATCTCGAGTGTGCGTGTTTTGATGATTGTCGATGTGAGTATGAATGTGTGTTGATGTTGTGTAGTTGTGTTAGATGTGTGTGCAAGGGGGTCTATTTATAGTAGAGGTCCTCGATTGAAGCTATGAGAGGTAGCTTAACTTGGATGACAAGAAATACCGCTTTGGATAGGAAAAGCATGCAATTCGAGAGGAAGGAGGATTTCGTTACTTGGTGGGAAAGAAATCCTCACCCGACTGAAATCCTCACGGTTTTGATGAAACATGAGCCACTCGATCGAGTCACTGAGGCACTCGACCGAGTGGAATTGAAAAAACATTCTGGTCGATTTTTTGGGGTGCCACTCGATCGAGTGGGCTAGGCACTCGATCGAGTGCCCCCTGTACGAACTGTGGTTCGTTTCTTTTTTTTATTTCGAAATCGCTTTTTGTAAAATCGATAATTTTGCTAAATCGGGTATAAATATAGTATGATTTATACTAGACTTAAATTTCGATATTCGCCATATTCGACACTTGATTATGAAATCAATATCGAATATTCGGAATTGTTTTTTAGAAAAGATATTTTATAAATCGTTTGAAAATCGAATAAAATAAACTTTCTCCGGGTCAAAATCGTCGTATTTAGTTTTTAAGACTATGTGACGATTATCTTAGCATCAACAAGCGAGATTAATTTAGTTCTTTTAAATACGATATTCGACTACGGAGTCAGTATCGTGTTTTAAGAACGTTCGTTTTGTAAAAAAAATAGATTGTAGTGATAATATCGGTATTAGAAAAGAAAAAAACGTGATGATGACCCGTATGAAGACGGACGAACGACAACACAAAGAAAAACGAGAGGAAGAGAGAGAGAAAGGAGAAAATGGGATTTGATTTTACACCCTTAACCTACATGCTTTATATTCTTGGAACGGGGCTCGTCGGAATGTGGCTTAGACACGGGAGCGTCGAGATAATGCGGATGAGTTATGGTGGTCTAGGCGTGTAAGGTGTATGGATATCGGGGTTAGAGGTGGCCGGATCTTCGAGGGAGGGACAGCGTAATCTCGAGTGTGCGTGTTTGATGATTATCGATGTGAGTATGAATGTGTGTTGATGTTGTGTAGTTGTGTTAGATGTGTGTGCAAGGGGGTCTATTTATAGTAGAGGTCCCCGATTGAAGCTATGATAGGTAGCTTAACTTGGATGACAAGAAATACCGCTTTGGATAGGAAAAGCATGCAATTCGAGAGGAAGGAGGATTCCGTTACTTGGTGGGAAAGAAATCCTCACCCGGCTGAAAAAGAAGTCACTCGACCGAGTGACTCTGATACTCGGTCGAGTGCCCGATTTTGACACCGGCTCAGCGTGTTTTACGAGCCTACTCGACCGAGTGGGCCGGTTCACTCGATCGAGTGGGTCTAGCTCAAGTAGAATTCCTTTTACAGATCGAATTCTATCTCTTACGGATTTGTTTATTATTTTGTGTGGATGATTTTTTTGTAGTATTCGACTTTTAGTCGGATTTCCAGCGTGACAGAACTGATATTTACGTCTCGGAAATGTCTTTGACCGGGGTTTGACTTGGTCGCTAAAAGATTTTTTGCCCTTGGTGTCGGTTTTGACCCAAATTAGTCTTATTTGACTGGGAACGGCCCACTGGACCTGAATTTGAGGTTAGTTTTGTGAGATTTGTACTCCGTAAAAATCCCAAGCCAAATGCCAATGATTTTGAGCCCATATTCGAGTATGTTAAAGCACGTTTGCATCCGATCATCATCGGGTATTTTTTGGAAATTGCCATAGACACCTAATGGCCAAATGTGGGTGTCTACACCAACGTCGCCAGAAACATGGGCCAACGTCACCAGAAACATGGGCCACTGCCGCTAGAAACATGGCATCTATTCTGCCAGATACATCTACACCAGAACCCAGGGCCAACGTCGCCAGAAACATGGCATCTATTCTGCCAGATGCACCTCCACCAGAACCCAGGTTTAATCTTACCCAACATTTCAAACATGTATTTTCCATCATAACTTTCTTTCTTTCTTTCTTTCTTTTCCATCGTAATCTTTTTCGTCTTTCTTTCTTTCTTTTCCATCGTAATTTTCTTTCATCTTTCTTTCTTTCTTTTCCGTCGTAATCTTCTTTTGTCTTTCTTTCTTTCTATATATTTTCTTCTTACAAAATTCGAAAAATCAAAAATTTCATCTTAGGATTTTAACCTTCTTTTAACGTATATCTTCAATTATTGCGTCTATCGTTTTTATCAAAAATCTTCAGTTTTCTCAATTACATCACAAGGAACTGGTGACTAATCTGGTGGAGTGTATAATTTCTACAGAAGGCGTGTGTCTTGTGACTAAGTGCCTACAACCGGGACATTACAGTCTCCCGCGCCACTTAGCACCCACGCAAAGCGTGGCACCTCCGACTGAGTGGGCGAACTAAATCTCAGGCCACCACTATATCAAAGGTCGACCATAGAAACATAAGGCATGCATACAATAGAAGGTAGTAAGACAGAACTACAACAAACGATTACGATTGAATTCAGGCATAACATACATCCGCACATCGAAAAAATGACATTACAAAAGCTACTTCGATTTCACACAACGAGAGTTAAGGCACGAAGTGCCACAAAATACTAACACACTTCGCTCCCCTGAGCAAAGGCAAAGTCACTACAGAAAATATTTTGCAAACACTAACAGAAGTTCACACCACGCAGGGTTCATAAGCCGAAAACAGAGTACAACAAAAGAGGAGTAGCATCACTCCAGCAGAACTTGGTCCACAGCCTGGACATTCTCCTCTAGTGGAGGTGGAAATGTAGCAGATCCTCCTGTAGGAACCTGGGTCTCTGATGAACAGCAGCAGAACCTCTCCCAGGATCATCAGCGACATCCTTCTGGTCAGCAATAGGAGAACCAACAGACTTCTCCAGATCCTCCACCTCCACGTCAGAGAGAGCATCCGAGATAGGCGCCACAGGAAATTCCTCATACAGTCACTTCTTCTCTACAACCAGGTCCCAATCTTTGTGCTTCATTCTCTGCCGAGATATTCCTTGATCATCTCAACCTTGGTATACTGGTCTGACCAAGTAAGAGCATCCTTCAGAGTCTTCTTCACCTCAGCATTCTTCCTCTACAGGGAAGAATTGGCATCCAGGGCCTGGGCAAGCTCACTCCTTGCCTCCACCAGATCTGCACTAAGCTTTTTGTCAGATTCCTCCGCCAGCAATCCGCGAACCAAATCCAACTCCTCCAGAGAATTGTTCTCTAGCACAGACTTGGAACCAGGACGTAGCATCTGGTCCAGAAGAGCCATGTCCTCTGCAGACTTGGACGAACCGAAGCCTTCAGGAAATTTGAGCACCACTCCAGCAAGAACACCCTCAACGAATCTGGGGGCAGAATAAGAGTGAAGCTCAGAAAGATCTACCACAGGGGGTTCACTTTCTGCAGGAGTAATTTCTGAGAGAGGAAACGAGTTACGCCTTCTTCTAGAACCAGAAGAGCCAGCAAAAGCTTAACCAACTTTCCTCTTGGAGGCCACCCTAGTAGCAACGGCTTGCCCTCTAGCAGCCACAACTAGCTCTAGGGACACATGAAGTTTAGCGAATCCTGAAGAAGGAAGCAAGCAAAAATGAGTACCATGAAAATCTGAGGTCAAGTAAACCTAGCCAAGCATGAACGTATCTTGCCCAAAGACATGTTCTCACCAGACTCTTGTTTTTTCTCCTTCTGGGGGAGGAGAGGAAAGACCACTTGTGGAAGGATAGAGCAAATTGCGAAATGCCATCTGCTCCGGGTTTAGGCTGAATGGTCGAGTCAAAGAATTAATCATCACGTAAACCGTCTACAATCCAAGCGAACAAAAATTCCCGCCTAAGATGAGCTTAGTCGAAAATTTGGGGGCATTTGTTCTGGTCAAAATTCGCATCCAAAAAATACGACGTGGCATATTATGAATGGTAGGTCAAAAAGTCAAAGGTCAAAAGGTCAAAAGGTCGAGGGTCGGAAGGTCAAAGACGATAGTCAAACACCGAGGGTCAAAGGTCAAAAGTCAAAGACCGAAGGTCAAAGCTCAAAGGACGAAAGTCAACGTTATTGGAGTCATCGGGTCAGACGGAGCTCGAAACAACAAAAGACAATGGGCCAAACAAGGCAAAGAAGCGTCACACAGCCCACTTGAAGAATGCAGTCCACTAGAGAAAAGGTCAAGGAATATCCCCTAAATCTATGGGATTCCTCCTGCTGACCAGGAGAAAAATCAGCAGGAGGTCAATCATAACAGTCATAACGGCTGGGGGAGGGATTGAATGCCAAGATTCCCAACAATAAAGGAGGTAACGGCTCTTAGGGTTAGCAACTATAAAACGGAAGGAGAGGAAAGAAGAAGGTCATGGAACCCACATTCAACTCATCCTCAACGTACTATCATCAAGCAAAACCATTAAAAGTAGCACAATACTCCATAGCTAATTATTGTCGATTACAAATACTTGTATCTTCGATATTTCTTTCGTTCTTTTGGTCATAGTAGAATATTGGCGGGATTCTGACTCCCCCCGCGGTTTTTTCCACATCGGGTTTCCACGTCACCAAAACTTTGCGTGTCATTCTCTTTCTTTCATTGTTCTTCATTTACTAGATTCAATACTATTTCGTCAACCCATAGTTATAAGACGATCGCTTTAACCCGCAACCGAAATCGTTGACCCGGTAAAATTTTACCAAAACAGATGTGATTTGTGTGTATGAGTTTGTAGAACTCAAATGTGGTGGAGAAAGTGTGGATTGAAGGTTATGCGAAATGTGATGTTATGTGATGATTGAATGTTGATTATGAAAAGGTGGTGATATGTGATGTTGATTAGGGTTGCCAAGGTTGCAAATTTGATCGATGAAATGAAAAGAAGTGGGGGAGTATATATAGACTCGACCCCGTCTTAGGGTTACTCAATCGAGTACCCTATGTTGTACTCGATCAAGTGGTTTGTTAAAAGGCTGCCTGTTTTGTTTTTGAAAGTCCACTCGATCGAGTGGACCCATGTCACTCGATCGAGTGGCTTAGATGGGTGATTGTTTTTAGGAAGATATTTTGACTTTTTTGAATTTGAATTTTTTGGTTGTTTTGGCTGTTTCTAGAAACATGTAAAGTCGGTTTTGACTTGGACCGGGTTTTGGGTCGTAAAAAGACGGTTTTATTTACGGTGACGGTTTTGGTTCAAATTAGTCTCATTTTATTGAAAACGACCCGCTAGGCCCAAATTTGAAGTCAATTTTGAGAGATTTGTACTCCGCTAAGTGCCGACGTCGGATACTATTGATTCCGAGTCCGTATTCGAGCGCATGAAGTCTTTTTTACGTCCGATCATCATCTGGTTTTTTGTTAAAAACTGCTATAGAAAATAGCAGGCAAAATGTGGGTGTCTACAGAGCGCTCACTCTGACTGAGACTTGGACAAGGCGAAAGTCAGAGTAGTCACCAGGCCAATCGAGGTTTACGACCTGGCAGCCTTCCGGTCCGGTCGTTTACAGTCCATTAAACTCGCGTGAAAGGGCTCGCCAGTCATAAGTAGAGGATCATACCTGTCTTGACGATGATAGCTCCGTGGGGAGTTGGACTTTGCCTTTTGAAGTCTGGGGTGTACCTGTATACAGTCACATGATAATTTGCATGTAACATTTAGGTGAAACACCGACTCACGCTGGGGAGTAAAAGAGCTACGCGGGGACTTGCTTCTAAAGTCTTGGGTGCACCTCTATGCCGACACATCACATCTTGGATGTAGAATTCCAGGAGAAACACCGCTTTTGATGTTCTGTTGGGAAGCACGAGCTGGTACCTGAAATGTTTAATACATAGGCAGAAATAGCAGATATAGCAAATAGTAAGATAGCATACAGAAAATGCAGTTAAACATCATCAAACTGGCTTGCATTGGGGAAAATGATTTTTGCTTCATTTTGAAATCGGAGTCCTGACAGCAACTCACGTGCTAGGAGATAGTTTTTTTCAAAATTGAAAGGGTTAGAAAAGAAATTTGCAGTTTAAATAGACCGAAATTTGACCTTATCGAAAAAAAAATTCTCAAATGGCTATGCAAATTTCAAAGCAAGAATTTGAAGAGAGAGGAATACCGACAGACTCGACTCCAGACACGACAGGACGAGTTGACTGACACGACTTGGACTCTCAAAGGGGTTGGACCGTGACTCGGTAGAGGGTGGGCCACCTTTGACGACAAGACTCTTAAGTTGCGCAACTCCGTAGCCTAGGTGAGTGGCAACACGGTCGAATCATCAAAATGGGAAGAATGTGTTATAGAGGAATTGCAGCAGCCTGTAATGAGGTTGTTACAGTCTCAGCAGTAGCGATGCTGCAGTCTAGAGTTCTTTTGGATTTTTGGTTTTGAGGTACTTTCCCAAAGTGGGTGTCGCTTCGAGTTCCTGACAAAATTCTTGTCTTCGACTGAGCCAAGTACTAGGACACACTAAACAAAGGCGGCTAGATTTTTGAAGTAATTTTGATTTTGTGAGTGGATGGAGAGCTTCTGCGTGCCTAAGAGAAGCCCCCAGAACGACAAAGCGAACTGTTAAGAACATGATAGTGTCGTGACAGGAATGATAGTGTTTTTTAAATGTGTGTCAATGTGGGTGGTTGTGCCTTTATTGAAAGGCTGCCTACGTATTCAGGTTTAGTGAAATCAAACCAAGCCGTAGTTCATGAGATTGGAAGATATGTTATGGTGCCTAGTTTATTAGGGCTTTGTGTGTAACTAGCCATATTCACGGTGTAAGCTAGGTGTATTCCCAATGTTGTCTTGATCAAAGGGCTAGAACAGTTAGGATGTTGATCCTGTGACTGTGAGCGTTTTCTGGGGTAGCCCCCATAGGTGGTGTGAACTACTTGGGCATGTTCTATGCCAACCGCAGGTTGAGTTCTCGTGTTTGGGGCTGGTAACTGGTTTGGATGTTTTTGGAAATGTGGAACTAGGTCGTAAGTGGCTTTGATGATTCGAAATCTGGAACTTGATTTTGTGGAGCTAAGGCTTCGAGGGTAAGGTATTGTCAAGTGATAGGAAAGGAGGAAGTTGAGTACAAATGACTCGAACTACAATCGGGGTACGTTCAATAATGCGGGTCTGATTTCCATGTCTGGCCCTAATGGTTTAGGGTGTATCCTACGGAGCTTGAATCCTTAAAATTTCGGGCTGTCTCTTAGCCTAGGTCTCGAGAAGGTCTTGAGGGTTGTAATGTGGGAAGGCTAGATTGGGCGTTAGTTAACCAACTTGATGATAATTCTTGTTCCGACCGTACCCCGGTCGGGGATTGACCATACCCTGGTCAAGGGATTTTTTTACTTGATTTGACCGTACCCTGGTCAAGGGATTGACCATACCCTGGTCAAGGGATTTTGTCACTTGATTTGACCGTACCCCGGTCAAGGGATTGACCGTACCCTGGTCAGGGATTCTTCACTTGATTTGACCGTACCCCGGTCGAGGGAATGACCATATCTTGTCGAGGGATGCTGAGAGTTCTTTTTTTTTTATCATGACCAGCTATTTTATTTTGGCCTTTTGCTTTTTTTTTCTTTCTTGGACTTTTGATTTTTTTTTCCAGATTTTTTAGTCCAACCTTTCTTTTTTGCTATCCCCCCTATGGTGTTGGCAGTAAGAACGGGTATTCCCATATTTGTGGCGTCCATTTGTGGGCGGATCTAGGGTTGAGCCTATCGGTTGGATTAGGTCTTTGGTGCTAAACCTTTGTAAGGTGTAAGCACAGTTGGTGTTTATGTGAGTGCAACTCGCGGTGGAGTACTCTACAGTAAACATGGTAGTTTGGATCTCGCGATTGTCAGCATAATTCCGAGCAAGCTTGGGGGAAACATCATCCCAAGTTGGGTATTTCTTATTGTTGGGTGTATAGAACCACGATGCTTCCTTTCCTGATCATACTAACACCGAAGACAGGGATTGGTTAGTCTTATTGGAGGGGTGTTTATTGTGGGAAATGGGTTTGCCTCCCATTTTTAATACAAACTAGAAGACTACCTAGATTTTTCATAGGATTCGATACTGCTCTTGTTAAAGGTAGTTGTGTGGCCTTCTATGCCAGACATGGAACAGATAAAGGAAAACACAGGTCTCTGTTCCTTGCAGTTATCATAGATGTGCCTATAATAGTCACGTGCATGTGCTCACAGTGTATGATGGTGTTCATCATGTTCTCGAAAACACATAAGGAAAACATATATGAGAAATAGAAAAGCTGATTTTATTGACTGGTGAAAAGAGGAAAGAATACTGCTGACTCTTGACTCCGACTTCGAAATTGAAAGAAATAGAACATCCTAGACTTAGACTCAGACTCGGAATCAAATCTGGACTCTCGGATGATGTCGTTAGTAGTCTTTGGATTATAAGGACTCTAGTGGATGTCCAGTATAGCCTTCAGTAGAAACTTCACCCAGATCTTCATTATGTCGAAGATCGTCTTCAATCCTAGTGCCCATTTCGGTAAGCACTGGAAAGTTTGAAATGCCGGTATACCTAATATGGACGCGATAGGAGGGTAGGAGGTTGTTGATGAACGCCTCCACTAGTGTCTTCTCGCTAAGTTTGTCTACCAGCTTAACACTCTCAACCCGCCAACGTTGAAGGTATTTGGTTAAACCCTCTGTTAGATCTTGGGCCCAAACTTCTAGAGTCCGCATGGTAGTCTGAAGTTCAGTATTATCAGAATAGTTTTGAGCGAACTCGGTAGCCACATCTTCCCAAGTTGGGAATCTTTTTGTGTTTAGCCTATAGAACCAAGCTTTCGGGTATTTTCCGAGGGATGTGCCAAACAGATTGATGAACATGTCGGCTTTGACCCCCTTGATTGCCATGAATTGTTTGAAAGCTCGGAGGTGTAATAATGGATCCTCCATCCCTTTGAATATGGGTAACCCCTCTAAGTTGAGATCTGTTTGTAGTTTCTCACTGATGGGTGTATAGTTTCGGGAGTTTTCAACACGGAATTTGTTCCCTTGGAGGGCATGGAACTGTTCTTCGAGCAAACGCACCGTGCTGATCAGTTTGGCAAATGGCCCAGTATTTACCGATCCAGAATTGAGGTATTGCTGTTCAATGACTGTTAAACGAGCATTCGTGGCCTCTAGGTCGGCTCTTATGAACCCTAGTTGGGTTTCAACCATGTCCTGCCTACTAACCAATGTCTTTAGCAAAGCCTTCATATCATTAATGGTGTTTTCCGTGTCCCTATTCCCGGTTGTGGGTGCCATACTCTGCGAGAATACCCACATAATCAAAAATTTTGCTTCGGAACTCGAACACGCCAAGGCATAGGAAATAGCACGGGAGGAAAGACAACTCCGGTTTTACTCGGGTTAGACTCTCCTAAGACAAATATGTAGGGTGCGACTCACGGAGTGACTATGATTAATCGCTCCGTTGGAGAATAGCCCCCAAGTGAGAATAAGGACTCTGATAGGACTAAGATGGTGTGGCATCTAAATGACTCAAAAGTGGGGTACGTGAGACAAGACGTGTAAGACATGACCCTTAGAGCAACCGTGATTGATCGCTCTGCTGAAGGGTAGCCCCTGAGTGAGATTGAAGGTTTTGTTAAGACTCGAGGGTCGGACGAGTAACCCTTGGACGTAAGGATCACAAACCTTTGGCCACAGGGCTATGCCTTACAAAAAGTTGACTCGGCCTCGAGAAAAGGCAGACGGGTAAGGGAAGAAACTTGCGATGTGAGATCGGCGGAGTTTCGACGCTAGAGACCCTTGACCTGACTTAAATAAGGATGGACCATGGGATTAGGGTAGACCCTTAAGTTGAAGGATCTTTGAATTGGGATGACTCGACTAACGTATTGAAAGATGGGCGAAATTCCCTTAGAAAAGGTAGTGGGACCGTCCTATCAGAGGGAAAGATCGCGTGGGACTTTCTAGTTAGGACTCGAGTGTTTAGACGAACCTTCCATTTACGAGTGTATGACTCGTGTTGGTTGGTTATGCCTTTAGAAAAAGGCGGACTAGGATGGAGAAGAAACTCGTGATGTAGGATCGACGGAGTTTCGACGCTATAGACCTTCGACAAATTATGAAAAGACCCGACACACGGATTACGGTAGGTCCTATAATAAGGAAGGTTTTTGAAAAGGATTGAATTTCGAAAAAAAATTAGAGGACGGTCCTCTTTTTAAATTGGCAGCATGCCGACGGGACCGATTTTTTGAAAAGTTGAATATTTGGAATTTCGAAAATTTGAATAACGAAGAAGAATTTTCGGAAATTTGAAAATCAAACACGGGATCCCGTAGATTTGAATATTGGAAACGACATTCCGGAGATTTGAAAATTGAGAATGGCATCTTGAAGATTTGAAACTCAAAATTGAATTTTGATAATTCGAAAATCGAAATAGGATCGGAAATTCGAATAATGAAATGGACAGCACACCGGCTAAACAAATGGGCTATTTTGAGTCAAATCATAATTCTAAATTTCGGTAGCATTCCGAGTTTTTGAAAATTGGATATTTTGAAATGATGCATTTTTGAAATGATGGTTTTTCAAAAATGACACGGAAACCAAGTAGCACGTAGTTAAGCAAGCATTATATATATGATGACACCATGTATGCTTTACGCTAAGTCTCGGTCGGTCAAAATCGGGTCTATTCCAACATCGATGGCTCTCTCATAAATCAGGACGGACTTCCTAAGCCGGGTTGATCTTAGAACATGCCGCGAAACCCATACGAGTTCGGCCATAAATGTCTTTAGCGCACCCATTTAGGAATGCACCGCGGTATAGTGGGACGTTAGTCACAAGTAACCAGCCCGGGAAAGATTTGGGTTATGCATGAACCATCGAACTAAAACGCGTACATTATTAATCGAACGTTTTCTTTTCGAGTCTCACCCTAGGAATCCCGATGACAAGTAGTACATCAGGTATCCCTAGCGGAGTCGCCAAATTGTGGACATGACATAGGTCCACTCTGACGCGGCCACGCGCGGATTTGGGTAGGCGAATGAATCTTGTGGTAAGATTGATTTCGGGTCAAAATTTAAATCGAAATAGGAGTCGCCACCGAACTTTGTGGGAGTTCGGACCCGTTCGAACTCACTCTACACTTAGGCGTATCGTGCACAAAGCGCGGTCCGCTTTTAGTGCTAGAACTTATGGGTTCGTCTCTTTGCATTACGATACCGACGCCGAGTTATCGGGTATCGTGCATCGAATGACTCTCGTATGTGATGCGAATGCGGAAGCGGTTTAGAAGAAGAAATGAAAGTTGGGTCGAAGGTTAATGTAACCTTGAGTGATGAGGTGAATTTTGGAGTGAAATTGAACTAAGGTTAATGTAACCCTGGTTCGTGGTTAAGGTCTGTGAGAATGTTGAGTTTTGTGGCTCGGCTATTTTTTGGAAGCAAACACTTTGATTTCTGTATTTTGTGATCCAATCGGGGAATAACCAAATGATATTTAACCCGTAATTCGACCTTGAACCCGGAATTAATAGCTCAGATTTTGGAACACCAACCCTCTAAACGATTCGAAGTACCTTCTCGAAGTTTAAACACGTGATTAACAAATTAATCCAGAGTTTGACAAGTTGTTTGTAAATTCATAAATATTCAATGTCTTTATTGAATGAATGATCATGGCTTATATAGCCTACAATGCGTGATATCCTCGTGATATTCTGAGTGATATCTTACTCTAATAATAACAAAGATAAAAGGAAACTAATCTTATGAGAATAACTACTAATATTACATGCCACCTATGGGTGTGATGTTTATTTTACTTGCCTTAAATATAAGATCATGTGTGATCATAAGAGATCACGACATCTCTTATTATGTGATGAAGATCCTTCTGCCATGTCTCCAAGATTACTATGTGATGCGTGATCTCATGCTTGAAATAATAGATAGTGCGTGAATATAGAAGATCACGTCACTTTCAATTATTTGCCGAAGATCCTCACACGTTATTCCTTGCCATATGTCTGAGATTTTCCCATCTGCAACTATTTGATGGAGATCCTCTTGTTTATTCCTTGCCACATATTCAAGATAGTTGGATATCTCAAATATTTGGAGATCCTCTTGTTGCCTTTTATTTGAGATTGGTGTATCATAAAAGATACCAGCCATATCTCCTTTTATCCTCCAACTATTTTTGTGGATATCTTGTCAATCCCACGAGATCCTCCACATCCTTTTAGGATAAGTAATATTCTCTTGATAGATCCCTTGTGTAGTTGCATGAATCGCGCCATGTTTGGGCCAATACACGCCTACCCATAACGACTTGTCATAGGATGTTCCACGTGCGTAGTCAATTGCTTTATCAGGACCATTGACTAATTTTTCGGGCTCCACAATCGGGTCAGTATGCCAACGGTTTTGGATATCCGAAAACCATGGTTTTGAGTAAGGGGTGAGGGTACGTGTTGGGAAGCCCACGAAAGACACCCAACCCCGCCCGCTCTTGGCGGCCTCTACTAAGATACCGTTCGATTTTCGTGTACGCGCGTTAGTGAGACGATTAAATGTTATGCAGACGACATTTTAACTAAGCATGTGAATTATGTGTTAAACTACATCATTTAATGCATCTAAGTTATCGTCGAAGTTGTTTAGCATGTGAGGTTCATTATAAAATGATAAATGACTAACAACTAAAAGTGAAAATAAAATGAGAATAAATTACAAGTTACGCAGCCGGAAATACAATCCAGACATTACAATACAACGAGCAAAATTAAAATAGAGGATTTAGGATAATAATAAGATGCATGATTTTGAAAGAATAAGTACATGATTGACTTGACACGTGACGACTAAAAGTCGTAAAAAGATTTACCGTGATTGCATGTTAACGTTTGAGGGTTATGGAGGTTACTCGACCGAGTCATGGAAGGGACTCGCTCGAGTACCCTTCAAAAGGAACCCCTGCCCAAATTCTGGGGGTCACTCGATCGAGTGAGTCATGCCACTCGATCGAGTGTCCCCTGTACGAGATATTGCTCATTTTCGAAAAGGTGATAGTTTCGCATTTTATTGATTTAAAATCGATAGCTAGGCGAGTTATGTAAAAATATTATGTAATTTAAACTCACTCGGTTATCGATACTCATAACGTGTGATGTACGGTTATGAGATCGGTATCGGAAATTTGAAATAAGTTTTGTGAAATCGTTTTTAATTTAATTAGAACGAAAATTTGTTCCCTCCGCGTCACGACACTGTTATTAATACTTACGAATTACGTGATGTTCGATTCCGCATCAACGGGTTTCGTGCTAATCTCAAAAATGGCATCGGATGTGTTTAACGACGTATTGTCGCGATCACGTTACGCCCTTAAGTGTTTAGGGCGACGCTCCTAGAAAGGTTGTCACCTCCAATACAACTTGTAATTAAACGTGTTCGATCCGAAAACGGTTTTTTATGAAGTGTGTCCATATATATATATATGTGTGTGTGTGTGTGTGTGTGTGTGTGTGTGTATGTATGTATGTATGTATGTATGTATGTATGTATGTATGTATGTATGTATATGTATGTATGTATGTATATATAAACGAGGAGAAGAAAGGAGAAAAGAGATGTCGAGATTTGAATTACACCCTCAACCTACATGCTTAAGTATCTCGAAAACGGACTCCTCTAGTAGCGGCGTGTGCGCGGGAGTGTCGACAATGTAGGGTGAGCTAGGGTGTGTGTGTGGTTAAGGAGAGGGCGTTCTCTGTCTTTGACGATTTTTGATCTCGGGATGTGCTTTGTGTGTATGAGTGTGTAGAACTCAAATGTGGTGGAGAAAATGTGGATTGAAAGTTGTGTGAAATGTGATGTTATCTGATGATTGAATGTTGATTGTGAAAAGGTGGTGATATGTGATGTTGATTAGGGTTGACAAGGTTGAAAATGTGATCGGTGAAATGAAGAGAAGTGGGGGAGTATATGTAGACTCGACCCCGTCTTAGGGTTACTCGATCGAGTACCCTATGCTGTACTCGATCGAGTGGTTTGTTAAAAGGTTGCCTGTTTTGTTTTTGAAAGTCCACTCGATCGAGTGGACCCATGTCACTCGATCGAGTGGACCCGTGTCACTTGATCGAGTGGCTTAGGCGGGTGAGTCTTTTTGGGAAGATATTTTGACTTTTTTGAATTTGAAGTTGTTGGTTGTTTTGGCTGTTTCTAGAAGCATGTAAAGTTGGTTTCGACTTGAACCGGGTTTTGGGTCGTAAAAAGATGGTTTTATTTCCAGTGACGGTTTTGTCTCAAATTAGTCTCATTTTATTGGAAACGACCCACTGGCCCTGAATTTGAGGTCGGGTTTGAGAGATTTTTACTCCGCTAAGTGCCCACGTCGGATACTATTGATTCTGAGTCCGTATTCGAGCGCATTAAGTCATGTTTACGTCCGATCATCATCGGATGTTTTGTTGGAAACTGCTATAGATACTAACAGGCAAAATGTGGGTGTCTACAATACAACACGTTGATTCAAGCTTACTTAACTCATGGACTTAAACAACAATGTCCGAATCTTTATACCCATATGATTAATAAAGGGTGTGTCCCTGATGCAGTTACTTTCACCTACATTTTCTCGGTTTGCGCTGTGTTGTCTTCGCCTCGAATGGCTATGTCTGTTCATGCACAGTTTGCCGTTTCCGGGTTTTAAAAAAATTGTTATTTCGATCATTTAACAACTTCAACTTCGATATTTCGACCAACTTCTCTTTTGCACCGTCACGACGTCACATACTCAAACACACACACATACACACACACACACACATATATATATATATATATCGATCAATTTCCATCAATAAAGACACCGAACTAATCATTCATATGAATAATTTGTGCGTGCAAATCAACCAAGTGTCATTAGTTTTAAATATTAATGAATTAAACCGTATTTGTAAAGAACCATGACACAGACCAAATAAATCAATTCAAAAAAACATAAAACCAAACAACGAAAAAGAGAAAGTTCAAGATCCAATGAAATTACGGAGTTTTAAGTAAACAATCAAAGCATCAAAGTAAAAATTGAGAAATTAGTAAAAATTGACAAATTGGAAGAAGAATCAAACAACAAATTTGCTAAACCATATATTTTACTCTTTCTACACTGGAATATGGTGATATTTTGTGTACTGCTCCATATATTTTAGAGAGATTGAGATAATAATGTATCTGTGGAAAGACTTGCAATTAGCAAACATATTCCTGAAATTATGTTCAGAATTCTGCCCATTAGATATGTCAATCAAAAAAGGGCATAAATGAAATTGCACAACATTAAATCACCAACATTAGTATGTGCAATTGTACATCAGGAACTTCTAAAGTAGGTAGCCAAAATATAAAAATATGTAAGTACCTGACCAAAGGAAGCAACAGCTACAGGTTCTTCAGATATATAGCTGAAGAATCTTGATATAGGCATTCCCAACTCTTCCTCAATGATCTTCATAGCAATAGCTGTTGGAAAAGAGGGAATACGATCATGCAACTCAGACAGTGCCTTCAATATAGTTAAGTAAACCTAAGTGGGAAAAAAAGTACAACAAAGTCAAGAAAGTCCCATGCACTGGATGAAAAGACAAGTCAGGTCACAACTAAAAGCAATTAAAACAGTTTACAGTGTCTGAGAAGGGAGACAAACAAAAATGTAAGTAGGGGAGTAGAACGACTATAAGAAGATGCAGAACCAAAGGACGATATCATGGACACATCGATGACACATCGTAAATAAGTAGATTTTAAATCATAAATTGATAATTGAAGAATCAAGAATTGTAAATAAGAGAGAACATTAAAATCATATAAATAACCTTATTTTGTCAAAATAGGAAGGCAGGGGTAGTCGGAGACATTGATTTAAGGGGGAACCGCGTCGGAGGGAAGGAGTAGCAGCGGTGGCCGGAGTCAGATGATGCAGGAACATTAGTGTCCTAAATTGAGTCTAGTTAGTTATGTAAAATTGAGTCTAGTTAGTTATTTATTATCGTAGTTAGTTACTAGTTTCCTTATTTTGGAGTTCCCTATTTTTAGAGTTTCCTATTTAGTTTTTCTTATTTCTAGTTTCCTTATTTTTATGGCCTAATCTACTATAAAAAGAAGGCTTTGTATTCAATTTTATTCATTCAAGTTTGAGAAGTAATACAAGAATTTTCTTGTTAGTCTAATTACTTGCGAGTTATTAGATTTATTATTTCGTTCTTGCGAGAGTGAAATAAGACGCATTCGTCCTTGCGAGGTTGGGTGTTAGTCGTGGTAAGATCGAGTTCCTTGCGAGGAAGGAGAGCTTGTGCACGTCATATATTTTTTTCGTTCTTTTCCTACAAAAATCAAACCTAAAAAACTTTATATTTCTTTGCAATTTCATTAACCTAAAACACACATAAATATTTGGGTAAGTTTTACATCAACTATCCTTTTATTTACAAAAGAAAGTCTCGTTGAGACACCAAAAATCATTACTTTTCATTGTAAGAAGATCAAAGATCGAATCTTTATTTCCGCTATAAGATACGTTGCGTTTATTTTACATCAATTTGGAATCAGAGCTAAGATTTTTAATTTGTTTCTCAACAAATTAATCTTGGGAGGTAAAGATGTCAGGAGAAGCTGATTCAAGCAAGGTTGGTGCTGACTCAAGGTCGGTTCAAGAGCAATTGGATGAGATGAAGGAAACCATGGGTCAAATGAAGTATATGATTGTGGACATGACATAGGTCCACCCCGATGCGGCCACGCGCGGGTTTGGGGAGGCGAATGAATCTCCATATGAGATGGTCAAATTGAAATTTAAATCGAAGTAGGAGTCGCCACCGAACTTTGTGGGAGTTCGGGCCCGTTCGAACCCACTCTATATCGTAGTGGGCCGTGTACAAAATACGGCCCATTTCCGATGTCAGAGTTTATTAGGTTCGTCCCTTAGCATTTGATACCGATACCGACATTATCGGATATCGTGTATTGAATGACTCTCGTTGCCAATGGATTCGGACATCCGGAAACCATGGTTCTGAGTAAGGGGTGAGGGTACGTGTTGGGAAGTTCACTGAGAACACCCAACCCCGCCCGCACTTAGCGGCCTTTACTAAGATATCGTTCGTTTTTTATGTACACGCGTTAGTTCGATAGTGGAATGATATGCAAACATTATTTTCCCTAAGCATGTGAGAGAAATTGAACGGGTTGCTAAGTCGTTTAATGCATGTTAAACTAATAACATTAGAGTTATTTTAGCATGTGAATTCGTTTTAGTCTAATAAAACAAAATAAATAGCTACAAACACGAGAAAACGAGTTAGTAACGGTTGAATAAATCGAATAAAGGAGCAAATACGATAATATGCATGGTTTTGAAAAAAGGTTTATGACACGTGATAGACTAACACCTGTTGACCGGGGCCAAAAAAAAGTATTTATCGAAATCTGAAAATATGTCGCGAAAGTCGCTTTTTATGTAAGAAACGAAAAGAATAAAAGACGAGAAAGCGAAGAAAAAAGGATCGACCTTCCAGGCTCTCGCGCGAGTCGTCTGGGAGGCGCGCGACTCGCACGGTAGTCTGTTCCGCTTTTCTTATTTTTTGAAAATCGTTAATTTTTATAAATCGCGTACAAATATGGATTAACTTATACTCGATTTATATTTTTGATATTCGTCGTATTCGATATTCGATTATGAAATCGATATCAAATAGTTAGAATGATTTTAGAAAACGTTTTGTGAAGTTTGTTTTGAAAAAGAGTTTGAACGAAAAGAAAAAAATGTTAATTCTCTCCGCGTAAAAATCGTCGAATTTTGTTTAAAAGAAGATGTAACGATTTTTTAGCATCAACGAGATTTAATTTAGTTCTTTGTTAGATACGATATTCGATTAGAGAATCGATATCGTATTTTAAGAACGTTTATATATGAAAATAGTTTTTGTAGTATCGATATTAGAAATAAAAATAAAAAAGGATGCAACAACGACCCATATTAAAAACGGACCGACCAACGACACAAAAAAATGAAAAAAAAAGTGAAAGAGAAGGAGGAAAAATCGGGCTTGATTTTACACCCTCAACCTACATGCTTTGTTTTCTCGGAAAAAAGCTCGTCGGGAAGTGGCTTAGGCACTGGAGCGTCGAGACGATGTGGATGAGTTTAGGATGGTGTATTTGGACGTGTGAAGTGATGGGTTTCGGCCGGCTTGTGGGTCGGATTCGTCGGGTTGATTTTGACGGAATTTCGATGCTATTTTTGGATGTATAGATGTTATGGGATTAGTTGTGTAATGGAGGTGTTATGATTATGGATTGTAGATGTGTGTTACGAATTGTTGGTAATTGATGTCTTGAATGTGTGACGGGAGGGTCCTATTTATAGGATGACTAACTTGCAAAGGAAGAAAGAGTCACCAGTCGGGTTGAGGTAGGATTCCGTCTAAGGATAGGAATAAGTAATTCGAGTGGAACAAAAATTCCGTTTCTTGGTGAGGAAGCAATGTACCTTGGCTGAAATGGGGCTGCTTGGCCGAGTTATTTGATGCTCGTTCGAATACTTGATTTGGTATTCGGACAGGATTCCTACTTGGGATCGAATTCTATCCTTAAACGGATTTGTTTAATATTTTGCGATGCTGATTTTTTGTAGTATTTGAGTACAAACCGGACGTGTGAGGTGTCACGTCTGGTCCGTGTGACTCGGGAAATATCTTTGACCGGATTTTGACTCGGTCGCTAAAAGACGGTTTTGCCCCTGGTGCCGGATTCGACCCAAATTAGTCTTATTTGACTCGAAACGACCCACTGGGCCTGGATTTGAGGTTGGATTTGTGAGATTTGTACTCCGTAATAAGCCTAACCAAATGTCCATGATTTTGAGCCCATATCCGAGTCCATTAAAGCATGTTTGCGTCCGATCATCATCGGGTGTTTGGCGGGAACTATTATAGACACCTGGCGGTCAAAATGTGGGTGTCTATAATGATGAAGAATTTTTCTAAGATGATGGTTGATGGAATGAAGGACCTTGGTAGGATGCGTAGTCCAAGTAAGAGCAGGTCAGGCGGTTCTGATTCGGAGAATGACGAGCCACGGTCCAAGCTTAAGGGGAGTAAGAGCGATGATGATAGAGGCCTAAAATTTGATATACCTGATTTTAATGGTGATTTAGATCCCGAGAAGTTTTTGGATTGGATTAGGCAAGCTGAACGAGTCTTTGAATACAAGGAGTATGATGAACACAAGCAATATAAGGTAGCTATTCTTAAACTTACCAAATATGCTTCTTTATGGTTCGATAATCTGAAACGACAAAGATAACGTGACAAGAAGGCTAAGATTGATACTTGGGAGAAGCTAAAGAAACACCTTATGAAGAGATTCTTGCGCAGAGACTACGAACAAGAGAATTATCTAAAGTTGCAAGCTTTGACACAAGACAGTATGTCCGTGGCCGAGGATTTAACGGAACTTGAGCAAGAATTATCTTGGGAGGATATACAACGAAATCTTGATGGTATTTCATCCAATTTAGAAAACTGGGACAGGAGATATAATCAATCTTGTGAGATAAAGAAACAAGAGACAAAGATTGAGTTTTTTGAAGTCATTCAAGAAGAAAAAGGCATGAATTATATCGAAGACGTGGAAAAGATAAAAGATTGTCCAATTCAGAATGATGAATCAAAGGAGGAAGACAAGATTATTGCCGACTTGTCATGTGACAATAATCAAGAAGAATATGTTATCGAAGATGAATTATTTTCTTCTAAGGAGGAATCTCATATAGATGATACTTCGATATTTGCTCTTAACCTACGGATTATATTTAACGAAGTTTGTGAAGAAGTTAACGTAGAACAAGATGATCTTAATCTTATGCCAATCTTGGATGAAGAGTGTTTGAACGATGGCGTTAATTTGGATTCTCAATTTAAGGAATCTTATCGATCACCAATAGATAAATACATGGAGTTTTCTACAATAGTGCATGGAGGGTGGTGGGGTGTGTGGACATGACATAGGTCCACCCCGACGCGGCCACGCGCGGGTTTTGCGGAGGCGAATGAATCTCCATGAGATGGTCAAATGGAAATTTAAATCGAAGTCGGAACCGTTCGAGCCCACTCTATGTCGTAGTGGGCCGTGTACAAAATACGGCCCATTTCCGATGTCAGAGTTTATTGGGCTCGTCCCTTTGCAGTTCGATATAGATGCCGACTTGAGCGGTTAATCGTATATTGAATGACTCTCATTGCCAATGGTTTCGGACATCCGGAAACCACGGTTCTGAGTAAGGGGTGAGGGTACGTGTTGGGAAGTTCACTAAGAACACCCAACCCCGCCCGCACATTAGCGGCCTCTACTAGGATATCGAATGACGTTTTAATGCGCGCGTTAGTAATGCGATGAATGATATGCAAACGTTGTTTTCCTAAGCATATGAGGAATTGAATGGGTTGCTAGGTCGGTTTAATGCATGAAAAATTAATTAACGTCAAAGTTGAATTTAGCATGTGAGATTCGTTTTAGTATAATAAAACAAATGAAATAAAAAGGATGAATTTGCTACAAAAGATGAACAAACGAGTTAGTATCGATTTGTAAATAATAGCAAGAAATAAATATGCGAAATCGAGAAAAATCGAAATCTGAAAAATATTGTTAAAAAGACGTTGTTTTGTATAAAAAACGATATTCGAAAAATAATAGAAAAAAGAACGAAAAAAGTGCGTCGAGACAGCCGGCCGCGCAGATCGCCCGGGTCGCCGGCGAGTCGCGTGGCGGCCTGTTTCGGGAACGGTTTTTTGAAAACTCGATGTTTTTATTAAATCGCGTATAAATATTGCATGATTCGTACTCGACTTAATATTATCGATATTCGTTATATTCGATAGTTGACTACGAAATCAATATCAAATACTCGGAATAGTTTTGGAAAAGATGTAAGCTTTAAAAATCGTTTCGAAAAATAATAAAACGAACGAAAAAGTTGAAAAAAGGAGCGCGGGTTTCAGACTCGTACGCGAGTCGCCTGCGAGGGGCGCGACTCGCTTGCGGGCCTGTCCCGTTTTCATTCGCTCGTTGTTCGAAAATTGTTATTTTGATGAATTGCGTACAAATTATGAATTAATTTGTATTCGATTCATGTTTTCGATATTCGTCGTATCCGATATTCGATTATGAAATCGATATCGAATGTTCGGAATGAGTAAAAAAAGGTTTTGTAAAAAGGTTTGTTTTGAACGAAAATAATAAAAAGGAATTTTGAATGAATGATAAGTGTGGTTTGTAGTGCCTATTTTGTAGTGTTTTGGTCCCATTTTCCTTGTGGAATCGCTCCTTGGGAGCGATTTATGGGCTTCTTATGCTTCCTTTAGTTCGTTTCAGGTTCCCGAGACCGATTTGGAAGAGTTGGAGCGATTCCGACTCGATACATACACATTTTGGAGCCAACGAGATAAAGGAACGATGACTCGATGCTTCGGAATCGACCCCGAGACCTTGGGACCCAATCCCGAGTCCCGAGAATCGATGAGAAGTTCATATGAAGCAAGGAGGAGCCAAAAGGGTCATATTGGAGGCCTACAAGACCCATCCCCGACGGGTATGCACCTCATCCCGTCGGGGATGAAGTGCGAGTTTGAGGAAGCTACTGCAAGGCCGTCCCGGTCGGGACCAACCCGTCCCGGTCGGGATGGTGGGTCCGTCCCGGTCGGGATGACCCGTCCCGGTCGGGACCAAGTGCTGTTGCCCGCATTTCACTTTCTTTCTTCTCCCTTCCATTTGTAACCCTATAAATATCCCTCCTCTTGTAATCTTAGCTTATGTTCTTCACTTCCCACTAAACCCTAGACTACTTTAGGTTAGATTAGATTAGATTAGTGTAGATTAGTCGGTAATTAGTAGTTAATCTTAGTTTAGTACTTGTATTAAGGGAATTCTTCAAGATCTTCACCAAGCTTGACAACCTTGGTGGTTTGTTTTGGGTTTTCTTCATTAATGCAAGTTTCAATCTTTCTCCTTCACTAGTATGGTATAATCCTCTTCCTTTTTACTCTTTATCTTGTTTGATTCATCCAAGTTTGCATCTTTGATTGTTGTAGTGTTCTTAGTTCATCTTTTTCAATAGTTTCATTATGGATGTTTTGATTCTTGTGTTGATTTCTCTTGTTCTTGTTAGTATTAGTTTGATTACGTTAGAGTAGTGTTCTTGCTAGGGTTAGTAAGGTGATTAGGGTGTTAATTGGATGATTAAGGGTTTGTTGGATATGTTGGTGGAAGATTTGAGGTTTCTTCTTGAGTGATGCATATTAAATGTTTGTTGGAATGCTTGAATGACTAAGTAGGTTGGAATGCTTGTTTTTCTTGCTTTCCTTTGTTGTGTGTGTCGCCGGATGGGTTCCATGAGGAACCTCTAGGTCGTGTGTCCTAGATTACCCTACTACCGCTTTCACTCTAACTCCTCCTTGGCCATTCCGTTACCCCTTTGACCCCGATCTAATCCTAGCCCGTTTTCCTTGTTGTTCTTCTTAGTCATAGTCTAGTCTTCTCTTCCCATTATCATTCTCTAGCTTAGCTCGTTGACTTAGTCTAGTATTTGGGCCGACTTAGTCTAGGCGCCTCTTACCGTCGCCGTGGATTCGACCCGACTTACCCTAGCTACCCAGTTAGGATCAGCCGGTTTTTATTTGGTGGCGGGATTCCACGACAAATCCCTACCATCAAATTGGCGTCGTTGCCGGGGACGGTGCTAGTTTAGACTTTGTTTTCCTAGTTACTTGACTTTGTCTTTGTGTTTGTGTTTTTCTTTTTTCTTTTGGTTACATTGCTTCTTGTGTGTGTGTGGTTTATTTCTCTCTTGTCTAGTGCCCAAAAAGCACTAGACTTCTCACGTTTGTTCTTAGTCTACAGTTTGTGCTTAGAGGTGGTGACTATCTTCTTCTTGCGACTTAGAGCCGCTTTAACGGACGGTTGCTAGAATGAGTGGTTTCCAACCGGGTATGAGCTACGATTTTCGAGCAAGCATGGGGTTTGATCTAAACTCCACACACTCGGGAGCCGATATGAGCTATCCCTCTTCTTCCATGAACCAAAGCCATGACATGACGTCCCCCTACCATTATCAAGCTCCTTGGGGTAATCAAGATGGGTATGATCCTCAAGAGTATGGAAATGGCTACCAACAAGTGAATGACTATCAATCCTACGATCAAGGTGGCTATTACTCAAGCTATGATTGTGAACCCACCATGTTCAATCAAGATTCGCCTTATGGAAGCCAATACCCCCAAGACCCACCATATTACCCTCCACCCCAACCACAATATGAACCCCATGACCCACAATACTACCAATCACCTCAACCTCACTACCAACAATATGATGCCCCACCCCTTGGGCATCATCAAGACACCATGTTTAATCAAGATTATCAAGATTATCATCAAGATTATCAAGATTATCAAGGAGCATTACAAGACCCCAATGACCACCAATCGTCGAACTTGGAGTTGTATCAATCGATTCTTCAATTGCAAAAGAGCCAACAAGAAATGGCCATCCAAATGCAAAAGGATCAAGATGAATTCTTGGCCCAATATCGGAAGGAAAACGAGGCGTTTGATGCTCGATTAAATGCATTATCGGTTCAAACCGTAATGTATTTATCCCGGACATCGCAATTAGATGAAGGGTGCCCACTTGAGAGAGAGGTGCAACCTAACCATGAAGCCGCCGATGTAGTTCCCTTTGGAGGAGAGATTTGCTTTGAAGAACCTCAATCGTCTACCCAAAAAGAGACGAATGAGGAGATGACCCTTAGTGAAGGCAACATTGGTGAAGAATTGGAGGAGGATAGTGAGTAGGACGGTTTGGTAGAGTTTGTGAACTTGTTGGGTGAAGTTGTTAGCCTCGAGTTGCCATTGTGCGATAATGTGGATAAGCATCAAGAGCCCCTTACTAGTACACCAAGCGATGACTTGGAGGAGATTGAAACCGCCGGTAGAAGTTTCGATCCTCTTCTCCAAGATGATATGGGGCCTAGTGATGAAGATGGGGAACCAAACCTTGAGGAAAGTGTGGGGGTGTGCAACGAGGAAGCAAGGCCAAAACCGTTTTTTGTGCCTTGTTTCTTGGAGATGAAGCTTGCTAATGATTGGAGGCGATGCCTAGGGAGGAAGAGGCCGGTGAAGCTCATAGGATGGATAGACCCCGGATATGACACGAATGATGATTTTGGGTCTTGGGAATCCTACTTCTTGCCTCCACCTTGGAGGCCGTGGAGGTTGGCTAGGCTCGAGCGCTTCTTGGGCCTACATTATGATGTCGGTAGCGCGTTCGACTTGCTCCTCCATGCCCTTGAGGGCTACGGTTGAAGAAGAGTCCACCATCCTAGGTTTGACGGAGTTCCTAAAGAACCGTCATGTTGTATATTCTCCTCTCCTCCTTAGAGTACTTGTGTTTGTATTTGTGTGATTTTTCTCTTGATTTTGTTAGTTTTGTGGTATTCTTGTAATTGTTTTGGATTGTTGACGAGCGATGTGAGGGAGTGAATTTGATGTGTACTTTGAGTTTATTGTGATAGGTGAAGTGGAGGTGACTCCTAGAAAGGAGTGGTTAGTGATAGAGCTTGGATCGTGAGTAAGGGAGCCGGTTTTTGGGGTCATGGGAGTCGTGAAGACCCTTCCCGACCGGGAAGGGTGTGTCGTCCTGACCGGGATGGGGCCGTCCCGATCGGGATGAGGGTGCCAAAAATCGAGTTCACTGGAGTGTCATCCCGATCGGGAAGGAGGCTTCCCAACCGGGACGGGTATGTAATCCCGACCGGGACCACCCATCCCGACCGGGATGATCCCCTACTCCTTTTTGGTGCCTCTTCTTCGACATTCAAGCCCACCCAACCATTATATACCCCCACCCAACCTCCCTACCTTCCTTTCTCATATCACACCACCCATGTGCCTCATTTACATACCTTAACCTCATTTCCCCCTCACTTTAGATCGATATTCACATCAAATCCCACCCCCTAGCACCATTACTACCTCTACCGTGCGGTTCTATCAAGCTTGAAGAAGGATGACAATAACGACAACAAGCAAGTACCTATATTGATCATTGAGACGATGGAGAGAGTGAGTTGCTAACCGGTCGGTATGGCAACTATCCTTTCTTTTCCGTTTTTTTTTTATTGCTTGTTTTCCCCTTGTTTCTCCCCTTCCCCTTGAGTCATGGTATCTTAGTGGCCTTCGAGGCCTTGGTTTTGGTTGCTCACGATTCTCGATGATGTGACTACATCGAGAGTCATTTTCAAAATCCAAATTTTACAAGTTTTTCACCCTTTTTGTCGGATTTAGTCGGATTTAGGCGGAATCCGGGCTAGGTGACTTGATTACACCTAGTCCTCCCCTCCCATTTCCTTTTATTTCCTTCCTTTTATTTTCTTCCCCCATCCATATCTTTTTCTTGTCTCGGCCCATGGTGACTTGACTACACCCCGGCCGGACGCCTTCTACCCTTTTCTCCACTTTATTTTTGATTTTTAGCTTTACTTTCGTAGTTTCTTTTCTTTTCTTTTGTGCTCTATGCACTACGGTCGAGCATGAGGACATGGCTTGACTTAAGTGTGGGGGAGCGATACTCTAGCATAGTTAGCTTTATTTTTGTAGTTTTTCGAAAAAATCTTTAAAATCCATAAAAATTTGAAAAATTTTCACAAAAATCAAAAAGATTTTCCTTTTGTGTGTTTCCCTTTTGTGTCTTTGTGTCGTATATTTGTTTTGTTGTGCGTGTTTTGCCCCCCTCTTTTCCTTATAGGTTGCCTAATCACCATTACCTTTGGTGAGCTTTCAAGACTTCCGGTAACATCTCTTCATCCCTTATTCCCTCTTTGCTTCTTGTGAGTTTGGAGAAGTTTTGTGATGATGTGTGCTCGGGAGGAGCTTTGTAAAGATTGTGGTGGATTTGGAGACTTGTTTGAAGATAGGGGTGGTGTTTGTGTTTTTATTTGTGTTCGTTTTGTGTTGTTCTTGTTTTGTTGCTCTTGTTTCTTTTTCTTTTGTTTTTGTCGAGTCTTCGTTTTGTGTTTTGTTGTGTGTCTTGTGTGTAATTGGTTTTCGAAAACCCGGTTTAGAGGCTAGTGTGCAAGTGTCTATTTTCCCTTCCTAGTGGTATAAATTGAGTCTTGGACTTTAGTCTAGTAGGATGACCCTAAATCAATGATTTCGTTGGTCCTTTACCTTGAGTCCACCTAGCTTACTAGGGATTTACTACGGGATTTGCATTTTGACCATTATGACCACCCACGGTGTGAAAAGGCCTTGGTTACCGAGTCCCGTCCCTTAGGTGACCGTGTTTGGGATTGTTTAATTAGTCCAAGTTCTCCACTTTTTGTGGGTTTGAAGGGAAGGACGCTCCCCGACTCTCCCATTTCCCTACCTCCTACACATATCCACACAATAAATTGCAACTTGTAGATTCCTCTCTTTCTTGTCATACAAAGGAATGCCAAAAAGCCAAATCTTGCCAAAAAGGGCAAAGAAAAGAAAATGAAAGAAAATGAAAGAAAGAAAAGAATGAAGAAAAAGAAAAGGCACAAAAGCCAAAAAGAAAATAGAAAAGAAGAAAAAGAAATGGCATGGCAAAGCAAAACAAAAATGCAAAAGAAAAGAGAAAATGCCAAAAGAAAATCGTCTCACAAAAAGATTATATCCCCACAAAAATAAGACTTTTTCCGACTTTTGCCGTGAAGAGCCTACCAAAGGACCGAGTCCCGAGGAAGGATGATAGCGGCATTAGTCGGTCTTTCCTCATTTTGCATATTTTCACCTTTTTACTTGGACTAGTTAGACGGTTTCGAACATGGGACGACCCTCTTGGCTCATTGCTAAAGGGGGCGGGGTCTCACTTACCTACAGTGTCGACTAACACCGTGGTTCATCCTTTTTCCATCCCGCCGATCGTCCCGTAGTACGTTCTTAGAAGGTTAGGAGGAAACGAGGTAAGTTACCAACGTTTTTGTTGCTTTGTCGTCATACTATTATGGTTTAGTCCATCTTGGTTTGTATTTCTGGCTTGGGAACGTTGTCACTTGCCTTGAGTCCTAAACCGGTGCTTCTTTCACCGCTTGTTTGAGGGAAGCGGTATTTGTTTTTCTTTTGGGTGCAACCTTTTGTGTGTTCGTTTGTGTGCTTGTTTGTTTTTGTGTCTTGTGTCCGGTTGCATCCGCAGTTTTGTCGCAAGACCCGACTTGCCTTGCGGAGTGCACTTTTCCTCTAAGTGCGCTCGCGTGAGTTGAAAGGGCGTAGGGTGCGCTAATACCCATTCGGCTAGTATAGTAGTTAGTATGTGCTTACTCGATGGCGAGTAAGGGTTAAGTGTGGGGGAGTTGATAAGTGTGGTTTGTAGTGCCTATTTTGTAGTGTTTTGGTCCCATTTTCCTTGTGGAATCGCTCCTTGGGAGCGATTTATGGGCTTCTTATGCTTCCTTTAGTTCGTTTCAGGTTCCCGAGACCGATTTGGAAGAGTTGGAGCGATTCCGACTCGATACATACACATTTTGGAGCCAACGAGATAAAGGAACGATGACTCGATGCTTCGGAATCGACCCCGAGACCTTGGGACCCAATCCCGAGTCCCGAGACCCGATCCCGAGTCCCGAGAATCGATGAGAAGTTCATATGAAGCAAGGAGGAGCCAAAAGGGTCATATTGGAGGCCTACAAGACCCATCCCCGACGGGTATGCACCTCATCCCGTCGGGGATGAAGTGCGAGTTTGAGGAAGCTACTGCAAGGCCGTCCCGGTCGGGACCAACCCGTCCCGGTCGGGATGGTGGGTCCGTCCCGGTCGGGACCAAGTGTTGTTGCCCGCATTTCACTTTCTTTCTTCTCCCTTCCATTTGTAACCCTATAAATATCCCTCCTCTTGTAATCTTAGCTTATGTTCTTCACTTCCCACTAAACCCTAGACTACTTTAGGTTAGATTAGATTAGATTAGTGTAGATTAGTCGGTAATTAGTAGTTAATCTTAGTTTAGTACTTGTATTAAGGGAATTCTTCAAGATCTTCACCAAGCTTGACAACCTTGGTGGTTTGTTTTGGGTTTTCTTCATTAATGCAAGTTTCAATCTTTCTCCTTCACTAGTATGGTATAATCCTCTTCCTTTTTACTCTTTATCTTGTTTGATTCATCCAAGTTTGCATCTTTGATTGTTGTAGTGTTCTTAGTTCATCTTTTTCAATAGTTTCATTATGGATGTTTTGATTCTTGTGTTGATTTCTCTTGTTCTTGTTAGTATTAGTTTGATTACGTTAGAGTAGTGTTCTTGCTAGGGTTAGTAAGGTGATTAGGGTGTTAATTGGATGATTAAGGGTTTGTTGGATATGTTGGTGGAAGATTTGAGGTTTCTTCTTGAGTGATGCATATTAAATGTTTGTTGGAATGCTTGAATGACTAAGTAGGTTGGAATGCTTGTTTTTCTTACTTTCCTTTGTTGTGTGTGTCGCCGGATGGGTTCCATGAGGAACCTCTAGGTCGTGTGTCCTAGATTACCCTACTACCGCTTTCACTCTAACTCCTCCTTGGCCATTCCGTTACCCCTTTGACCCCGATCTAATCCTAGCCCGTTTTCCTTGTTGTTCTTCTTAGTCATAGTCTAGTCTTCTCTTCCCATTATCATTCTCTAGCTTAGCTCGTTGACTTAGTCTAGTATTTGGGCCGACTTAGTCTAGACGCCTCTTACCGTCCCCGTGGATTCGACCCGACTTACCCTAGCTACCCAGTTAGGATCAGCCGGTTTTTATTTGGTGGCGGGATTCCACGACAAATCCCTACCATCAATGAAAAAAGAATGTAACGATTTTTTTTGACATCGTCGAGATTTTAATATAATTCTTTTCGATACAATATTCGATTATAGGAAAATCGATATCGTATGTTTAAGAATATTTGTTATGAAAATAGTTTTTCGTTAATAACGATATTAGAAAAAAAGAAAAAAAAAACGACTCTTGACCCATAAAAAAACGGACGAAGAGAAGGAAGGAGAAGAAAGGAGAAATCGGGTTTGGTACACCCTCAACCTACATGCTTTTGTTGACTCGGATCGGGGCACGTCGGAATGTGGCTAGGCACGGGAGCGTCGAGTGATGTTTGGTTCGGGTAGGGGGTACGGTTTGGACGAGAGAGGTGAAGGGTGTCGGGTATAGGACCGGTTTCCTTCGGGTTTGTAATATCGGTTTGTAATCCCCTAGAAATTCTAACGCAATAAAGTGGCGGAAACACTGTAGAGTTGGGATTAAAACACACTGACAAACTATATCTTATTAAAAGAAATGGTAAGTCAATACAAAGGCCTCTTTTTACAAAAGGGCTAAAAAGAAAATTCTTCAAACGGGTTATACAAAAATCCATAAATTACAAGAATGAAGAAAGAGTAGGATCCACGCTACTCGCTAGCTCACACCCAAAACCCAGCAGCAAATACCTGTCATGTTATAAACATAACAGCCACGTCAGTGGGGAGTAACTCGGACGTTCTCCCAGCCATATTATATCATATGAAAAATAATAGTATTATTATATCAAAATACTTAAAAAGAGAAAACATTAAAACGATATAATAAAAATAAGCTTTCGAAGATAACTTAAAGCACTTGCCAACCTGCAAGTCAAAATCAATCGATAATATAAATATTCAAAAATAGCGTTATGGAAATTTGATCGGTGTGCACAAGGCTAGACTTTCACTAGGAATAATACTAAACTAGCTTCAAGAACTTAGTCAAAACAAATCAGACTTCGGTCTCTAACTAGGCAACTCAACTATAACAGGACTGCGTGCAGCGAGGTCCTGGCTTAAGTAATGTACACCCCTCCTGGACACCAACCGTAATCCAGTTCAACCCGACGGCGACTTACACGATGCGATATCTAAGTTTAAGGTCAAAATATACACACTCCTGAACACAAACCATGCTCAGTTCAACGACCAATGTGTCTCAACATAGACACACCAGCTTTATAGTTTATGGCAAAAACGTACATCCCAGACTATATTACTCTAACCCCACACTTCTCTTTATTCCATAACTCCAAAACAAGTCATTATCGATATTGAGAATAAATAATCATTATAAATAACATGAAGATAAAAGGGAATAAACATTTATATGAAAAGGGAAATTTCCTTTAAATAGAAACTTACTTAAAATAGAAATATTGTTGTAGAAAATACGTAAGTTATTAAAATTAGTGAAATGTATAAAAATAGCGTTTCCAATGAAATTAACATTTTATTATTATCGTCGTTATCGCAACTTTAATATATATCTAAATTTGTTACTCAAAATATATATATAAAAAAAATATACTAAGTCAATATATAGTACTTTATAAATAATCAGGAAAGCGAGTTAAAACTATAAATTTTAGAAAAGAGATGTTTTAAGAAAGACGATATCAAAATTAATTGAGTCAACGAGTTTTATAAATGAAATAAATTTTAGAAAGATTTCAAATTATTTTTAGCAAACAGCTTTTATTAATGAATAATACGAATTTTAATAAAAATAGTCAATTGTAAACAAATAAGAAATTATTAGTGAAAATGGTCTCGTCTAAAAATATATGTAAAACGAAATCGACTATTTTCTCATTTATTAGTATAAATCATAAAACGGAAATTAATTTATTAAACAAGTATACAAATCTCGATTATAATATAAAAATATGATTCTGAGTTAAAATTATAAATAGACGAAATATGACAAAAATATGAAATCGATATTATTTAGTTACTAGTGTCACGATAACCAACAAAATATTATAACGATCATTATTTATAAAATTATTAACGATTTATAAAACGATATCGAAAGTTATAAAAAATATAGAAAGGCATACGATTTAAAATTAATATAATTAGCAATAATATATAGCTAAAATAGAAAACCGAAGTTAAAATATTTACTACATACTACTACTCAAACATACGATATAAAATCGAGTAACGTCCTAAAGTTACCTCAAGTCGAATAACTTCAAAGCATTTGTCCGTCTCATAGTCGAAGCTTGACTCGAAAGTTGTCTTGAACAATTATTCAGTAGTAAATCTTCAAGGCTCTTAACGGAACTCGAGATTTAAAGAAACAGAAATAAAGGAATCAGAATTAAGGAGTTTTGGAAACGAATAGAGGGAAGGAAACGGAGAAACGAAACATGAACAAAACAGGCGAAACACGTATTGAAGAAAGGAACTAAAAGATGATTGTAGAATAGGGGCACGATAGACAGCAGATACGAGACTAGATAACAGACCGAAATCGATCAGGGACGGAAAATAAAGGACTCGGTAATCTGCCCACCCACGAAAACGGTAGAGGACAACGAATATAACAACAATAACAAATGGCAGCAGGAAATCTGACCCGAACCAAGAACCGAGGACAGCAAGCAGATCGAAGAAAAAGAAGAAGAGAATGAGGTGGAGGAAAGACCGAGAGCAAGAACAAACAACAACGACAATAATAACTAGTAGCAGAACTGGTGAACAACAACATCAGTAAACAGAACAGAGCAGGCCACGACAGACGCAGGAAGAAAAACCAACAATAAACGACAGAACCAAGAATCGCAAACTGAAAGGACTAAACGAGAATCACCACAAAGGACAATAATCGAAAGTAAAAACGAGTAGAATAATGAGCAGCAGCAACAGATGACAGAAGAAGAAGGAGAACCAGAACAGAAATAGAGGAGTAAAGACAGAACAAAAGAGGAAGAAGAGGAGGGCAGCAGATACGACTCTCAAAAATAAACAAGTGGCAGCAATGACAGCGAACCAACACCGACAACAGCAACAGCATCAACATACAGAAATAGCAGCAGAAAGACGAGGAAGAAAAGAAAAGAAGAACGAGGACAGAAATCGACGACGAACGGAACAGTAAACGCAGCAACAGCGGACCGGCGAAGAGAAAAAGAAAAGAAGAAGGACGAAGACAACAGAGAGATGGAATTACCTGTCCGAAACAAAGGACACCGGGACCGACACCGGAACCGAGAAGAAACAGCAGCAGCTAGCAGCGCACAAAACAGCAGCGAGCATAGCAGCAGTTCGTGGCAGCAGCAGCAGCGAAAACACAGTAATAGGAAAGAACGAAATGGAAGAGCAGGGGAGACACACCACGCAGCAGCAGATGCACCGTAGCAGCGAAAAAGAGAGGAGACGGAACTCGTAATGGTGCGGTGATGGTCGATTGATGGAAAGCAGAGATGAAGGAGATGAAAAGGATGGATGAAACGGAGGAACTAAAATAAAAATGAAGGAGGAGGGAGACGGATGAGATGAAGAGCAGGTAAAAAAAAATGAATGAGAGGAGGTGGAGAGATGATGAAGCGGTGGGGGTAAACAAAAGGAAAAACAAAGGGGATTGAATGTAAACATTGGGAAAACAAGAGCAAAAATTGAATCAAGCGGCCCCACTAAATAAAAAGAGTGATCGGAAAACGGAATAATTAAGTGAATCAGTCATGAGAAGAAATCCGAAATGATAAGTTGACTGACCCACGAATCGAGTTAGAACGATTTAATAAAATTAATAAATAAACGGGCCGTAAAATAAAATGAGTAAATAAATTATTCGAGACGAAAACGAAGTTGGTAGAAATAAATAATTAAACGATCAAATAGTATTCCCCGATAAATATTAAATTTTCGATAAAGTGAATTAAATTGATTTCTCGAGGAAAGGAAATAAATATTTTGACGAAACTTTAAAATAAATGAGCCTCGAGCCGAAAATAGAATTTTCGAACTTAAATAATAAATAAAAAGAATTTAAATCGTCGAAATAGACTTTCGATAAAAATTAAATGAAATTTATAAAATGAATCGAAACGGAAATAAAAAAATATGTTTTAAACATAAGAAGAGTTTCCGAGTCAAACGATTAAACGATAAATTCGTTTTATAAAAATTTTAAGATTTACGAGTTAAATCGTAAACAAAAATAAAAATACGAATAAAATTTTAAATTAATTTTATTAATAAAATCTGGGGTGTTACAATCTTCCCCACTAAAAGAAGTTTCGTCCTCGAAACTAATAAAAACATAAAAATAGAATGGGAAACAAAGTTTTATCACTTGAACAAAACGAGAATGCTTAACTCGCATCACAAACTCGGTTTTAAAAATTTTTACAACTTCAAACGTGATATGAAATCAAAATCGACGATAAAATTTATTTCAAGATGAGTTGGGCTCAAACCCGAAGTTTAAAAATCATTTAAATTAATAAAATCGTAAGTAAAAAAAAAAATTATTCGATAAAATAATGACAATGAATAATATTTGTAAACAAACTCTTGGGGAAGAGTACCCAAATATTTTCAAAACAACAGTAAAACGTTTTGATTAAGAATTTCGACAATATTTTGCTTTAAAACCAAACAAAGTTTTGAGAAATCAAATTTTGTAGTAGTAGATGAAAATCGAACCATTCGTCAAACATTTTCAATAATAGATTTAAAGTTTATCGACAATAAAATAAAAATTTAGATATACTAAGTTTTTCGAAAATGTTAAACCATTTTTAGAAAATAATTCTATAGAAATCGAAATATTTGCAACTACGGGCGTTTTCATAAAAATCTCAATTACTTGATAATCAAAATTAAAATTTTAAACGATTTCGAAATACTTTAAAAT
This sequence comes from Agrostemma githago, assembly GCA_958450325.1. Lineage (NCBI taxonomy): Eukaryota > Viridiplantae > Streptophyta > Magnoliopsida > Caryophyllales > Caryophyllaceae > Agrostemma > Agrostemma githago. The sequence goes on from OY288246.1 coordinate 22,432,733, forward strand.
AAATTATAAGACCCTTTGAAACGGAACTTAAAAATAAAACAAAAACGAAATACAAAGTTTTGAAATTTATAACTCAAAATGTTAAAATTTTATGAAAATCAAAAATTTTAAATTAGTCAAACTTTTCATAACATGAGTTCGGGGAAATGATAAACGGATAAATAGAGTCAGAGTCAAAGACAATCGAAACAAAAATTGTAAACCCGACAGAGAAGTCAAAGGGATTGGCCAAAGAGAAGTAGCAAGATTAACGAGAAGCTAAGGGGAGGTCGAAATTGAGAGTCAAAAAGAGTTCTCAAAGATTTACAGAAAAATTTAACCATCTCGAGATTCCCGGTACGACTCCCACAACACGGGTTCCTAAATCCAAAGCTCGTAAGGGTTTAACTCGAGGTACACCCCAAATTTCTCGAGTAAGGAACACTAACCAGATCCACCAATTTAACAATGCTCGGGCACATAAATCCTCAAGATGATCACCAACATATTCTCAACACCATAAACATACAGGGATTAGGAAGTACATACACCAACCTAAGGTACACTCAACCTCAATATATAATAACAGATTCTCACATCTTCAAAACATGTTCAACCAAGGTTCCTGAGAAGTCCATCAAATGTCTGATTACAACAAGACAACCACAAAAATTTAATAACTCAACGAAGCCACAATATCGTTGGTCTAAGGGTTCTGAACTATAAATCCATCAAGATGATTGACATTAAGTATTCCTCAAAACAACGCGATAAATCCAAATTGTGATTGTGCACGATAGTTCTCTTCTTCAAAATTAAGAATAATTCATCCAAGTTAGATCAGTCAACTCCAAATTTCATAGGTTACAACCCTAAACAACGATCAACGATCTAATCCTTAAGAAGCACAGGAAAGTTTATGTCCACCAAAATTTCTAACGACGTTAATGAAAATTTTTAAGGGTAACACAACACTCCGGCTAACATTTTAAACGATACTCTATGATCCCGAATATTTGTGATGCATCCATCAAATAAGCATTAGGTAAGAATCCCAAAGTGATAAAATCAGTTACACTTAGTTCGGTTCTAGGTTAGGTAGTAGGTATCCATCAAAATATGATATACTCTTTTTACTTCAAAATGTATTCAACTCTAAGTCCCCCAAAATTTCAAGTAACCTGTAACCCCAAGGTTCAGTATCTAAAGTAACAACCTAATTCCATTAATCAACTAATACCATTCAACTCGATCCTCAAAAATTTCTTACTTGCCTAGAAAATAGGGTAAAATCACAATCCTCAAATCAGGTAACAAGGGTTTACTAAACTTCAAACCTCTAAATCACGGGGTTCACCAAGAAAGAATCCGGTCTAACCAAAGAATCTCAAGAGAAAGATGGTACAATAGAAGAATAGAACAAGGATTCATCAAGCAAAATGAAGATGAGAATATAAGAGATGAAACAAGAGAAGTAGAGAAAGGAAGAAAAGAAACAATGACCTAGATGATAAGACCTAAACGAGAAGGGAAAGTTCGGACCTCCAAGGTTCACGGGGGAACTAAAAGGATTACTTCATCTTCTTGTAGATGAACGAGCACTCAAGTCTTGGGTCGCTCTATCTGAATCTACTGCAACATCATGGAACATGGATCTACTCTTGATCATCTAACCCGTAGCTTGAGCAAACTAAACCAGAGCTGAAAAGTCACTATTGGCATCTTTCTTGGAGCACCAAGTTGTCCACTCGAGTCAGCAGGCGTTGAGAGTTCTGAGCAGGTCTTGTCCCGATCTGGAGCAGTATCATATCAACATCTTGTTCATTCATCTTCTTCCAGACAAAAGAAACAAATATTCAATGCTAGTCATTGAGTTACAAGAACATATAAACCTAACAGTTAAATCCTTATTTTGTTTCTACCCATCACTCACTAATATTTCTTTAATGTTCAAGTCATTTACTGGTGTTTTTCCTAAAATCAGGTGTAAGCGTCGGGAGCAACAATGCTCTGATACCAACTGTAATCCCCTAGAAATTCTAACGAAATAAAGTGGCGGAAACACTGTAGAGTTGGGATTAAAACACACTGACAAACTATATCTTATTAAAAGAAATGGTAAGTCAATACAAAGGCCTCTTTTTACAAAAGGGCTAAAAAGAAAATTCTTCAAACGGGTTATACAAAAATCCATAAATTACAAGAATGAAGAAAGAGTAGGATCCACGCTACTCGCTAGCTCACACCCAAAACCCAGCAGCAAATACCTGTCATGTTATAAACATAACAGCCATGTCAATGGGGAGTAACTCGGACGTTCTCCCAGCCATATTATATCATATGAAAAATAATAGTATTATTATATCAAAATACTTAAAAAGAGAAAACATTAAAACGATATAATAAAAATAAGCTTTCGTAGATAACTTAAAGCACTTGCCAACCTGCAAGTCAAAATCAATCGATAATATAAATATTCAAAAAAGGCGTTATGGAAATTTGATCGGTGTGCACAAGGCTAGACTTTCACTAGGAATAATACTAAACTACCTTTGAGAACTTAGTCAAAACAAATCAGACTTCGGTCTCTAACTAGGCAACTCAACTATAACAGGACTGCGTGCAGCGAGGTCCTGGCTTAAGTAATGTACACCCCTCCTGGACACCAACCGTAATCCAGTTCAACCCGACGGCGACTTACACGATGCGATATCTAAGTTTAAGGTCAAAATATACACACTCCTGAACACAAACCATGCTCAGTTCAACGACCAATGTGTCTCAACATAGACACACCAGCTTTATAGTTTATGGCAAAAATGTACATCCCAGACTATATTACTCTAACCCCACACTTCTCTTTATTCCATAACTCCAAAACAAGCCATTATCGATATTGAGAATAAATAATCATTATAAATAACATGAAGATAAAAGGGAATAAACATTTATATGAAAAGGGAAATTTCCTTTAAATAGAAACTTACTTAAAATAGAAATATTGTTGTAGAAAATACGTAAGTTATTAAAATTAGTGAAATGTATAAAAATAGCGTTTCCAATGAAATTAACATTTTATTATTATCGTCGTTATCGCAACTTTAATATATATCTAAATTTGTTACTCAAAATATATATATAAAAAAAAAATATACTAAGTCAATATATAGTACTTTATAAATAATCAGGAAAGTGAGTTAAAACTATAAATTTTAGAAAAGAGATGTTTTAAGAAAGACGATATCAAAATTAATTGAGTCAACGAGTTTTATAAATGAAATAAATTTTAGAAAGATTTCAAATTATTTTTAGCAAACAGCTTTTATTAATGAATAATACGAATTTTAATAAAAATAGTCAATTGTAAACAAATAAGAAATTATTAGTGAAAATGGTCTCGTCTAAAAATATATGTAAAACGAAATCGACTATTTTCTCATTTATTAGTATAAATCATAAAACGGAAATTAATTTATTAAACAAGTATACAAATCTCGATTATAATATAAAAATATGATTCTGAGTTAAAATTATAAATAGACGAAATATGACAAAAATATGAAATCGATATTATTTAGTTACTAGTGTCACGATAACCAACAAAATATTATAACGATCATTATTTATAAAATTATTAACGATTTATAAAACGATATCGAAAGTTATAAAAAATATAGAAAGGCATACGATTTAAAATTAATATAATTAGCAATAATATATAGCTAAAATAGAAAACCGAAGTTAAAATATTTACTACATACTACTACTCAAACATACGATATAAAATCGAGTAACGTCCTAAAGTTACCTCAAGTCGAATAACTTCAAAGCATTTGTCCGTCTCATAGTCGAAGCTTGACTCGAAAGTTGTCTTGAACAATTATTCAGTAGTAAATCTTCAAGGCTCTTAACGGAACTCGAGATTTAAAGAAACAGAAATAAAGGAATCAGAATTAAGGAGTTTTGGAAACGAATAGAGGGAAGGAAACGGAGAAACGAAACATGAACAAAACAGGCGAAACACGTATTGAAGAAAGGAACTAAAAGATGATTGTAGAATAGGGGCACGATAGACAGCAGATACGAGACTAGATAACAGACCGAAATCGATCAGGGACGGAAAATAAAGGACTCGGTAATCTGCCCACCCACGAAAACGGTAGAGGACAACGAATATAACAACAATAACAAATGGCAGCAGGAAATCTGACCCGAACCAAGAACCGAGGACAGCAAGCAGATCGAAGAAAAAGAAGAAGAGAATGAGGTGGAGGAAAGACCGAGAGCAAGAACAAACAACAACGACAATAATAACTAGTAGCAGAACTGGTGAACAACAACATCAGTAAACAGAACAGAGCAGGCCACGACAGACGCAGGAAGAAAAACCAACAATAAACGACAGAACCAAGAATCGCAAACTGAAAGGACTAAACGAGAATCACCACAAAGGACAATAATCGAAAGTAAAAACGAGTAGAATAATGAGCAGCAGCAACAGATGACAGAAGAAGAAGGAGAACCAGAACAGAAATAGAGGAGTAAAGACAGAACAAAAGAGGAAGAAGAGGAGGGCAGCAGATACGACTCTCAAAAATAAACAAGTGGCAGCAATGACAGCGAACCAACACCGACAACAGCAACAGCATCAACATACAGAAATAGCAGCAGAAAGACGAGGAAGAAAAGAAAAGAAGAACGAGGACAGAAATCGACGACGAACGGAACAGTAAACGCAGCAACAGCGGACCGGCGAAGAGAAAAAGAAAAGAAGAAGGACGAAGACAACAGAGAGATGGAATTACCTGTCCGAAACAAAGGACACCGGGACCGACACCGGAACCGAGAAGAAACAGCAGCAGCTAGCAGCGCACAAAACAGCAGCGAGCATAGCAGCAGTTCGTGGCAGCAGCAGCAGCGAAAACACAGTAATAGGAAAGAACGAAATGGAAGAGCAGTGGAGACACACCACGCAGCAGCAGAGGAAACGCAGCAGCAGCTAATCAGGCGATGCACCGTAGCAGCGAAAAACAGAGGAGACGGAACTCGTAATGGTGCGGTGATGGTCGATTGATGGAAAGCAGAGATGAAGGAGATGAAAAGGATGGATGAAACGGAGGAACTAAAATAAAAATGAAGGAGGAGAGAGACGGATGAGATGAAGAGCAGGTAAAAAAATATGAATGAAAGGAGGTGGAGAGATGATGAAGCGGTGGGGGTAAACAAAAGGAAAAACAAAGGGGATTGAATGTAAACATTGGGAAAACAAGAGCAAAAATTGAATCAAGCGGCCCCACTAAAAAAAAGAGTGATCGGAAAACGGATTAATTAAGTGAATCAGTCATGAGAAGAAATCCAAAATGATAAGTTGATTGACCCACGAATCGAGTTAGAACGATTTAATAAAATTAATAAATAAACGGGCTGTAAAATAAAATGAGTAAATAAATTATTCGAGACGAAAACGAAGTTGGTAGAAATAAATAATTAAACGATCAAATAGTATTTCCCGATAAATATTAAATTTTCGATAAAGTGAATTAAATTGATTTCTCGAGGAAAGGAAATAAATATTTTGACGAAACTTTAAAATAAATGAGCCTCGAGCCGAAAATAGAATTTTCGAACTTAAATAATAAATAAAAAGAATTTAAATCGTCGAAATAGACTTTCGATAAAAATTAAATGAAATTTATAAAATGAATCGAAACGGAAATAAAAAAATATGTTTTAAACATAAGAAGAGTTTCCGAGTCAAACGATTAAACGATAAATTCGTTTTATAAAAATTTTAAGATTTACGAGTTAAATCGTAAACAAAAATAAAAATACGAATAAAGTTTAAATTAATTTTATTAATAAAATCTGGGGTGTTACACGGTTTCTCGATGCTAAGTGTAAGGATGATTGATGTGAAAGTTGTGTATTTCTGAATGAATTTGTGTTTGTATCGGGGGTGGTATGTCGATTGAATAATTGTGTTTCTTATGTTGGATGCAAGGGGCTATTTATAGGGTGTTCCCGACCTTGACTTGGAGAGACGTATTTGAACTAGAATTACCGCTTGGGTAAGAAGCTGAGGAGAACGAGAATTCCGTTTTCTTGTGAAGGAAGAAAAGGGAGTCTCGGCTGGTTCATGCTGCTCGGCCGAGTAATTGTACTTGGTTGGGTGTTTGAATCGGTTTTCGGATAGGATTCCTACTCGAGATCGAATTCTACCTTAAACGGAATTGTTTAATATTTTGTGTAGCTGATTTTTTGTAGAGTTTGAGTTCGAACCAACCGTGTGAGGTGTCACGGATGACTCACGAGTCTCGGGAAATATCTTTGACCGGGTTTTGACTCGGTCGCTAAAAGACGGTTTTACCCCTGGTGTCGGATTCGACCCAAATTAGTGTCATTTGACTCGAAACGACCCACTGGGCCTGAATTTGAGGTTGTTTTAGTGAAATTTGTACTCCGTAAAATGCCTAGGCCAAATGCCATTGATTTCGAGCCCATTTCCGAGTACGTTAAAGCACGTTAGCGTCCGATCATCATCGGGTGTTTGTCGGAAACTACTATAGACACCTGGCGGTCAAAATGTGGGTGTCTACAGAGCCCCCACTCTGACTGAGGCTTGGACAGGGCGAAAGTCAGAGTAGCTACCAGGTCAATCAAGGATTAAAACCCGGTAGCTTCCAGTCGGGTCGTTTAAGGTCCATTAGACCTGCGTGGAGGGCCCGCCGGCCATGGGCTAGAAATGTACCTGAGCTGATGATAGCTCTGTGGGGGATTGAAGTCGTCGCATAAGACTTTAGGTGTGCCTATATATGGGCTCATCTTGTTAAATGCCGTTGGGGAGTTATGTGAATTGCGCTGTCGTGATTTGTACCTGTATAAGCTACATAAAATTTTGCATGCAACACGTAGGCGAAACAAATATGACTCGCGCTGGGGAATAAAAATGATTTTTGCTGCATTTTGAAATCGAAGTCCTGAAAGCAACTCACGTGCTAGGAGATAGGTTTCCAAAATTGAAAGAGGTGGAAAAGAAATTTGTCGTTTAAATAGACTGAAGTTTGACCTTGTCGAAAAGGATTTTTTTTTTCAAATGGCTAAGTTTTTGCAAATTTTAAAATGAGAATTTGAAAAGAGAGGCCTACCGGCAGACTCGACTCTGGACGCGACAGGACGAGTTGACAGACACGACTTGGACTCTCTAAGGGTTGGACCGTGACTTGGTAAGGAGGTGGGCCACCTAAGATGACAAGACTCTTAAGTTGCGCTATTCCGTAGCCTAGGCGAGTGACAACACGGTCGAATCCTCGGAATAGGAAGGATGTGTTATGGGGGGATTGCAATAGTCTGTAATGAGACTGTTTTGGCATGACAGGATTTTTAGCAGTAGCAATGCCGTAGTCTAGTGTTCTTCTGGATTTTTGATTTTTGGGTACATTTCCAAGGTGGGTATTGCCTCGAGTCCTGACAGATTCTTGTCTTCGACTGAGCCGAGTACTAGGACACACTACAGAAAGGAGGCTAGATTTTTTGAATTTATCTGGATTTTGTGAGTGGATGGAGGTCTTCTGGCTAAAAGAAGCCCCCAGGACGACAAAGCTAGCTGTTGAGAACATGACGGTGTCGTGACCGGAATGATGGTGCTTTTTGAATGTGTGTCAATGTGGGTGGTTGTGCCTCGATCTGTGGAAAGGCTGCCTACGTATTCACGTGTGGTGAAATCAAACCAAGCCGTAGTTCAGTGGATTATAATGCCTAGTTTATTAGGGCTTTGTGTGTAACTAGCCATAGCGATGGTGTAGGCTAGGTGCATTCCCAATGATGTCTTGATCAAAGGGCTAGAATGGTTAGGATATTGATCATGTGACTGTGAGCGTTCTCCGGGATAGCCCCCAGAGGTGGTGTGAACTATTTGGGCACATTCTATGCCGACTGCAACTTGAATTCCCGTGTTCGGGGTTGGTAACTGGTTTGAATGAGGAGAATTGGGATGGGATTTTAACGAGTTCTGCTCTCGGGGGTTTTTTTACGAGTTCTGTTCTTGGGGATTTTAACGAGTTTTGCTCTCGGGGATTTTAACGAGTTTTGCTCTCGGGGATTTTAACGAGTTCTGTTCTCGGGGATTTTAACGAGTTTTGCTCTCGGGGGGATTTGACGAGTTTTGCTCTCGGGGGATTTGACGAGTTTTGCTCTCGGGGGATTTGACGAGTTTTGCTCTCGGGGGGATTTGACGAGTTTTGCTCTCGGGGGGATTTGACGAGTTTTGCTCTCGGGGGATTTGACGAGTTTTGCTCTCTGGGGATTTGACGAGTTTTGCTCTCGGGTTTGCGTATGGTGATTGTGAATTTTGTTATGTAAAGGGGAAGTCGAGTAAAATGGCTCGAACTTTGATCGGGATAAGTTTTGATAATGCGAGATCTGATTTCCATGTCTGGCCCTAATGGTTAGGGGTATCCTATGGAGCTTGAATCCTCAAAATTTCCGGGCTGTCTCTGGCCTGGGTCTCGGGAAGGTCTTGAGGGTTGTAATGTGGGAAGGCTAAATGTGGTGTTAGCTGACTAGCTTGATTATCTCTCCCTTATTTGATGGTATGAATTTTGACCGTACCCTGGTCATGGGGCTTTCACTTGAATTGACCGTTGATCATGGTCACGGTTTTTTTTAATCATGGCCAGCTCTTTTGTTTTGGGCCTTTTGCTTTTTCTTGGATTGGACTTCTGATTTTTTTTTGTCCAGTTTTTTATCATGGCCAGCTCTTTTATTTTGGCCTTTTGCTTTTTTTTCGATTGGTCAGACTAACACCTAAGGTAGGGATCGGTTAGTTTTATTGGATGGGTGTTTTATTGTGGGAAATGGGCTTGCCTCCCGTCTTTAACCCAAACTAGGAGATTACCTAGATTTGTCATAGGATTCGATACCGCTCCTGCTAAGGGTAGTTATGTGGCTTTCTATACCAGACATGGAATAGGTAAAAGGAAAACACGGGCTCAGTTTCCTGCAGTCATTATAGATGTGCCTATAATAGTCACGTGTGCTCACAGTGTATGACGGTGTTCATCATGTTCTCGGAAACACATAAGGAAAGTATATATGAGAAATAGAAAAGCTGATTTTATTGAATTTTGAAAAAGAGGACAGAATACAATTGACTCTGACTCTGACTTTGAAGTTGAAATAAATAGTATATCCTAGACTCGGACTCAGACTTGGACTTAAATCAAATCCGGACTCTTGGATGCATGAAAGGTAGATTGGATGCTTTGGTCATCGGGCCCTGTATAGTCCATGAGGGGCTTTGCAAGTGACAATGTTTCCAAAACGGGAGTCTTCCCGGCATCGAGGAAGTCTTGAATGAGGTGTTTCAGTTTCCAGCACTGTTCTGTATCGTGTCCCCTCCCTCTGTGGAATTTGCAGTAATGCTCGTCGTTCCATGCTTTGGAGCGTTTTTCCAAAGGTGGGTCGACTGTTGGGCCTATAGGTAGTATTAGGCCCTTCGGAACCAACCTCTGGAAAGCGACGGTGTAGGACATATCCAAGTGGGTAAATGTCCTTTCCTTTGACTGGTTCTTGATTTTTGGAGATGTGACTTGAGGGTTACCTCTCTCGGTCTTGCCATCTTGAGGGTATCGGACAGTTTCGTAAGAGTGTTCACCCTTTAAATGGCTCAGTTGGGTGATAGGCTGTCTTACCCGCTCTAGTTGTGTTAGATAGGCTCGGGTTCTTATGAGGTCCTCTTCGATGATGGTTACCCTGGAACTTAGGTTATCTAGGGCAGTATTGATTTTCGAGAAGATATTGTTAATGGAGCAAGATAGCATAAGCATACTCCCCTGGATATCCCCTTTCTCGATGGCGCGGGATTTGTTATGGTTTGGTAGTGTCTCGCTCATAGGGTCCCTGATCGGAAGAAACGACAGGTGTTAGAACTCGCCTAAACTAGGTTTTGCGCAAATGCAAGAGAGAGAGTCAAACTAGGTACGGCCCGGGGGCGGGAATGACTAAGATTCTATGACCGGGCTACTTAAATGTTAATCCAGACAAAGTAACGACTGTGACCTAGACTCGACCACGAGACTCGAGCTGTACAAGGATAAGTCCGAAAATGGGGCGACCGTATTTGACCGTGTCGTGTGCTTGGACCAACCGTGGTGACCTAACCCTAGGTGACCCGAGTATTTGTAGCGTGGGTACGACTCGAAGAAGGCATCATAAGGACGCCGGTGTAGAATGAACGTAGGGTACTCTCTAGGGTAACCGTGGTTGACTGCTCGGGTGGAGGACAGCCCCCTGAGTAAGGCTAGAGACTCAGATGGTGTGACATCTAAGTGACTCGAAAGTGGGATACGTGAGACAACACATGCAAGACATGACCCTTAGAGCAATCGTGATTGATCGCTCTGCTGAAGGGTAGCCCCCCGAGTGGGGAAAAGCCTGAAAAGGAAATGACTCGGAAAGGACACCTAGACGGGTGACTCGTGAAAAGGTGGGCCTTCCTCAGGATCCAACTATGTGGGTTGGGCCCTGTTCGAAGGAAGGTTCACGTGAGACATTCCCAGACTTTAGACTCGATTGTGTAAACTGGGCCAACCTTTGTAGGAGTATGTCCCACGTAGGTGGGCCTTGCCTTAGTAAAACAAGGCGGACTAGGATGGGGGGGGAACTCGTGATGTAAGATCGACGGAGTTTCGACGCTAGGGACTTCAACGACTTATGACACGACCCGACACTGCTAAATACGGGAAGTCCTAAGAAGAAGAAGTTTTGGAATGTGATTTTTTTGAAAAGCCCGAAATGAATCGAGTGAAGAAATTCGGCCCTTTTTTTCGAAAAAGAAAAAAAAAAGGAGTGGGCCGAATGACGGGTTTTGAAAGTTTCGAAAATATTTTCGAGTTTTGAATTGGGCATAATACCGGCTAGAAAAAGGCTATTTTGAGTAAAATCACAAGTCCTAAGTTCGGTATATGACCTGGGTTTTGAAAATTGGATATTTTGAAAAGGATGCAAAATTTTGAAAATGACGATTTTTTTTGAAAAAAAGATGTGGATCAAGTAGCACGTAGTCATGGAAACAGTATAATGACGCCATGTATGCTCTTAAGCTAAGTCTCGGTCAGTCTATAAGGGTCTATACCAGTGTACATAGCCTATCAAGAATCGGGGCGGACTCCCTAACTCGAGTTGAGATTAGGACATGCCGTAAAACCCATACGAATCGGCTAATGGACACCTTTGACATAACCAATTTGGACTATATCAACGGTATAATGGGACGTCGGTACGGTCACGAGTACCAGCCCGGGAAAATGGGGTTATGCATGAACCGTAAAACTAAAACGCGCATTGTACTAGTCAAACGATTTCTATTCGAGTCTCACCCTGAGGACATTGAAGGTTATTAACTCATCAGAAAATCCCCAGCGGAGTCGCCAAATTGTGGACATGACATAGGTCCACCCCGACGCGGCCACGCGCGGGTTTTGGGGAGGCGAATGAATCTCCATGAGATGGTCAAATGGAAATTTAAATCGAAGTCGGAGTCGCCACCGAATTTTATGGTTATTCGGAACCGTTCGAGCCCACTCTATGTCGTAGTGGGCCATGTACAAAATACGGCCCATTTCCGATGTCAGAGTTTATTGGGCTCGTCCCTTTGCAGTTCGATATAGATGCCGACTTGAGCGGTTAATCGTATATTGAATGACTCTCGTTGCCAATGGTTTCGGACATCCGGAAACCACGGTTCTGAGTAAGGGGTGAGGGTACGTGTTGGGAAGTTCACTAAGAACACCCAACCCCGCCCGCACATTAGCGGCCTCTACTAGGATATCGAATGACGTTTTAATGCGCGCGTTAGTAATGCGATGAATGATATGCAAACGTTGTTTTCCTAAGCATGTGAGGAATTGAATGGGTTGCTAGGTCGGTTTAATGCATGAAAAATTAATTAACGTCAAAGTTGAATTTAGCATGTGAGATTCGTTTTAGTATAATAAAACAAATGAAATAAAAAGGATGAATTTGCTACAAAAGATGAACAAACGAGTTAGTATCGATTTGTAAATAATAGCAAGAAATAAATATGCGAAATCGAGAAAAATTGAAATCTGAAAAATATTGTTAAAAAGACGTTGTTTTGTATAAAAAACGATGTTCGAAAAATAATAGAAAAAAGAACGAAAAAAGTGCGTCGAGACAGCCGGCCGCGCAGATCGCCCGGGTCGCCGGCGAGTCGCGTGGCGGCCTGTTTCGGGAACGGTTTTTTGAAAACTCGATGTTTTTATTAAATCGCGTATGAATATTGCATGATTCGTACTCGACTTAATATTATCGATATTCGTTATATTCGATAGTTGACTACGAAATCAGTATCAAATACTCGGAATAGTTTTGGAAAAGATGTAAGCTTTAAAAATCGTTTCGAAAAATAATAAAACGAACGAAAAAGTTGAAAAAAGGAGCGCGGGTTTCAGACTCGTATGCGAGTCGCCTGCGAGGGGCGCGACTCGCTTGCGGGCCTGTCCCGTTTTCATTCGCTCGTTGTTCGAAAATTGTTATTTTGATGAATCGCGTACAAATTATGAATTAATTTGTATTCGATTCATGTTTTCGATATTCGTCGAATCCGATATTCGATTATGAAATCGATATCGAATGTTCGGAATGAGTAAAAAAGGTTTTGTAAAAAGGTTTGTTTTGAACGAAAATAATAAAAAGGAATTTTGAATGAAAAAAGAATGTAACGATTTTTTTTGACATCGTCGAGATTTTAATATAATTCTTTTCGATACAATATTCGATTATAGGAAAATCGATATCGTATGTTTAAGAATATTTGATATGAAAATAGTTTTTCGTTAATAACGATATTAGAAAAAAAGAAGAAAAAAACGACTCTTGACCCATAAAAAAACGGACGAAGAGAAGGAAGGAGAAGAAAGGAGAAATCGGGTTTGGTACACCCTCAACCTACATGCTTTTGTTGACTCGGATCGGGGCTCGTCGGAATGTGGCTAGGCACGGGAGCGTCGAGTGATGTTTGGTTCGGTTAGGGGGTACGGTTTGGACGAGAGAGGTGAAGGGTGTCGGATATAGGACCGGTTTCCTTCGGGTTTGTAATATCGGTTTCTCGATGCTAAGTGTAAGGATGATTGATGTGAAAGTTGTGTATTTCTGAATGAATAAGTGTTTGTATCGGGGGTGGTATGTCGATTGAATAATTGTGTTTCTTATGTTGGATGCAAGGGGCTATTTATAGGGTGTTCCCGACCTTGACTTGGAGAGACGTATTTGAACTAGAATTACCGCTTGGGTAAGAAGCTGAGGAGAACGAGAATTCCGTTTTCTTGTGAAGGAAGAAAAGGGAGTCTCGGCTGTTTCATGCTGCTCGGCCGAGTAATTGTACTCGGTTGGGTGTTTGAATCGGTTTTCGGATAGGATTCCTACTCGAGATCGAATTCTACCTTAAACGGAATTGTTTAATATTTTGTGTAGCTGATTTTTTGTAGAGTTTGAGTTCGAACCAACCGTGTGAGGTGTCACGGCTGACTCACGAGTCTCGGGAAATATCTTTGACCGGGTTTTGACTTGGTCGCTAAAAGACGGTTTTACCCCTGGTGTCGGATTCGACCCAAATTAGTGTCATTTGACTCAAAACGACCCACTGGGCCTGAATTTGAGGTTGTTTTAGTGAAATTTGTACTCCGTAAAATGCCTAGGCCAAATGCCATTGATTTCGAGCCCATTTCCGAGTACGTTAAAGCACGTTAGCGTCCGATCATCATCGGGTGTTTGTCGGAAACTACTATAGACACCTGGCGGTCAAAATGTGGGTGTCTACAGGGTGGAAGGCACGAGAAAGGAAAACACAATTTCAAATGGATGGAGATGGATAAGCATGGAGATTACAATGAAGTTGATAAGTTAAAGGATGATGCAACAATGTGTTCAAGATTATCGCTATAGTGTTTAGTTGATTTTGTATCAAGGTTAGAAATATTCGTGTTTGATCCAAGAGGGTCTGATGATGAAATTTCCAACTTCAAGATTTTTAAGATTCGAGGATGAATCTTTTCGAAGAAAAGAAGAATGATGCAGGAACATTAGTGTCCTAAATTGAGTCTAGTTAGTTATGTAAAATTGAGTCTAGTTAGTTATTTATTATCGTAGTTAGTTACTAGTTTCCTTATTTTGGAGTTTCCTATTTTTAGAGTTTCCCATTCAGTTTTTCTTATTTCTAGTTTCCTTATTTTTATGGCCTAATCTACTATAAATAGAAGGCTTTGTATTCAATTTTATTCATTAAAGTTTGAGAAGTAATACAAGAATTTTCTTGTTTGTCTAATTACTTGCGAGTTATTAGATTTATTATTTCGTTCTTGCGAGAGTGAAATAAGACGCATTCGTCCTTGCGAGGTTGGGTGTTAGTCGTGGTAAGATCGAGTTCCTTGCGAGGAAGGAGAGCTTGTGCACGTCATATTTTTTTTTTCGTTCTTTTCCTACAAAAATCAAACCTAAAAAACTTTATATTTCTTTGCAATTTCATTAACCTAAAACACACATAAATATTTGGGTAAGTTTTACATCAAGTACCCTTTTATTTACAAAAGAAAGTCTCGTTGAGACACCAAAAATCATTACTTTTCATTGTAAGAAGATCAAAGATCAAATCTTTATTTCCGCTATAAGATTCGTTGGGTTTATTTTACATCATCAGAGCTACAGTGACGGTCGACGGAAAGGTTTAACATTTGAGAGTTATGGTTTGAGGGTGACAGAGTGTGTGTTACTGTGTGAGGGAGGAAGACGAAGTGAGCATAAGGTTTGATAAATAGACTTAGCCCTTCAACTTCAGAATTCAGCAGCCCCAAAAAAAAGGAATCAGTTATTTGCGGTCTGGACCGGGAGAATCGGGGTCTAACCTGGCCCGAACCGGAATCAGGAATCACGAAATTTGGTGGAGTGTGGACCGCACCAAATTTAAATATTCCGGGTCCAGTCTTCAACATTCCCGTCCGAAAATATCCATTTTCCTGGCCCGACCAGGTTAGTGCATAGTAGTCCTAATTGTAACACTCTATTCAAACAAATTAATTACATTAATAAATCCAACGGACACCTCATCCACTGTACTCTTTCAAGGATTTACGAAAACATGAATAAACACACAATAAAAAAAAATGGTAAGTAAAATAAAACACAAAATCATACACCAAAAACAAACAAGGACTATGCAAAAACAAATAATTGAGAGATGTTTTGCCTTTTGTAATTTTTATCCCTATTTTTTACCCTTCAGAAATTATTACCCGATCTAAATCAAGTATCTTAATTTTGTGGTGCCGAGATAATATGAACCAACCATGAATTGTACTTTTTAGCCACATAATATAAAGATTGATATTATCGTTTTTTATAGCTATGTACATGTTCTGATTTTCTCACGATATGATTATTAACTGACCTCTCACTTGCCAGTAACTTATTAAAACAATACACTCTTATATACTTTGTTTAGTTTTTTTCCTAACCTAAACCACCATCTAATAATACTTTTTTAGGGGACCAACCACTAATATTTCTTTAGAATTTATAAACACAATAACCACAGCAGTACGATACAACTCACGTATATTCATGGCAAATCATTATAAAATAAATCAAAAGAAGTAACGTTTACTAAGAATCCCATTTTATATATTAAGGAGATATTAATCATGAATTAACATACTTATAAACTACAGTGCAGTGTGGACGCTCCAGTCGCTCACCTTTAACACCAGGAAAATATACGCTTCAAAGTCGGAGAATAATTTATTCCGTAACTAAGAACATTGAACAGGAGAACGAACAAATGGATTTGAATTATTCCAGTCCAAATGGTGGACTACCAACAACAACTGATGTTAACCCAACCATTCATGATGAATTGTCTTCAAGTGATGATGATTTAATCAATAATGATTACATAGGTATTATGAGATTATCGAGTTATACGATTATTTACATACGTAAATTTGACTTTCCTAACCATAATTTATCTTCACAAGTTATTGAGACATAGGCGACCCCACGTGGACGTGTAAGAAATACGGTGCATTAATGTGGTACCAAGAAAGAACTGTTATGAATAGTAATACCCCAAATCCTGAGTTCTCACTATGTTGCGGTAACGGGAATATCACGTTGCCTCGACTGTCAAGCTCACCAGATACATTGCGTATTCTATTTTCTAATAAAAATGCAGAAAGTAAACACTTTCTGGAGAACATAAGGGCTTACAATATGATGTTCTCATTTACTTCATTGGGGGGCAGAATAGATATTTTGGTCAACCAAGGGAGCGGACCATATACTTTCAGACTCCATGGGCAGAACTATCATCGAATAGGGAGTCGTTTACCGGAAGATGGATCATCTCCAAAGTTCGTTCAATTGTACATATATAACATCGACCATGAGGTTGATAATAGAATGCATCATTTCAGGTATCTCCTAAATACCAAATGTGGTTATATTAATAGATTGAACATGAATTGAGTAACAATAATAATATTAATATTTAATTGTATTTTGGTAGGAAAAATCCTCTTAACGAGAATATCGTTAAAAGTGTGCAAGAGATGTTAGATCAATATAATTCCTTGACAAAATCTTTTAGAATGGTTCGAGATCAATTGGGATATGATCAGGAAGAGGATACAACCGTGAAGCTAAGGCTCATTGGAAGACGACAAAAAGATGGTCGAACTTATAACCTACCAAGTGTTGATGAAGTTGCAATGTTAATCATAGGGGACGTTGGTAACTTTGATGAGAGAGATTTAATTCTCGAGCAAAAAGAAGGCAAATTGAAGAGAATTAATGAATTTCATCCTTCTTACCTCCCTATGCAATACCCTATCTTATTTGCTAGAGGGGAGGACGGTTACACAGTTGACATTGGATTTTCTGAGAGCAGCAAACGTAAAAGGAAAACTATTAGTATATGAGAGTGGTTCACTTTCAGGATATTTGAAATAAAAGACGAGCCTACCACTATATTGGATGCACGAAAGTTATTCCATCAGTTTTTGGTTGGTGCTTTCACTATGGTGAAAACTTAGAGGCTTTCCTACATTAGAGCAAACCAGAAGAAATTTAAAACTGATATTAAGAGAAATATTACTGATGCCATTAGTAGAGGAGATGGTTGCCCAACATCCATTGGTAAAGGACTTGTGTTACCTTCCTCTTGTCCCAATGGAGAACGATTTATGATTGAAAATTACGGCGATGCTATGGCAAACTGTAAGTGGTTTAATTTCCCTGACCTATTTATTGCATTCAAGTGTAATCCAATGTGGCCGGAAATTGTAAGACATCTCAAGGAAAGAGCCCTGAAACCCGATGAAAGACCTGACATTGTTACTCGGGTCTTCAAGATAAAGCTTGACCAATTTATTAAGGACATAAAGACAAAGAAGATATTTGGTAAAGTGCAAGTTGGTACGTTTTCTGCTGATAACAATGGCCTTATCATTATTTAAATTATCAACTCTATTTCTATCTAATCTTTCTTACTACTCCCTTTCAAATTATATGACATGTGGTTAAACTTCAGGTGCAACATAGTATGCATTGAAATCAACAAGAATCTTGATTCTTTTGATGAAATTTTGATTAATTTGAAAAGAATCTTGCTTCTAGGCTTCAAGCAATAGATTAGAAAGTATGATAAAATAAGAGCAGCTATTACCTGGCCTGACAAAATAAAAAAGACCAAAATCTATCATCTTCAATGGAGAATCATGGTCCTTTGCAACGAATAGAAGATTCTGTCAATAGAATAGACCCTCTGATGGTGAAGAATATGAAAAGTTTACATTGGACTACACGTTAATGTAAAATTAGTATAATTCAACTCTATTTCTTTCTAATCTTTCTTACTACATTGTGTGCAGTTGTTTATACAATAGAGTTCCAAAAACGGGGGCTGTCACATGTTCACATCGTTCTATGGTTGCACCGCAACAGTAAAATACACGGTCCAGATGACATTGACAGGTTTATTAAGGCTGAGATACCAGATAAAGAGCGTGAACCACTGTTGTACAATGTTGTCACCAAGTATATGATGCATGGTCCATGTGGCATAGCTAATAAAAAGTCACCATGTATGCAAGATGGCAAATGCACCAAACACTTTCCTAAAGATTTCTCCGACAGCACGTCTGTTGACGATGACGAATTTTCAATTTATAGGAGAAGGGATGACGGAAGATGTGTAGAGAAAAATGGTGTTTCTATTGATAATAGATACGTTATGCCATATAATCCATCACTTTTGTTGAAATATCGTGCTCATATCAATGAGGAGAGGTGCAACCAGACTTCATCAATCAAGTACTTATTCAAGTATATCAACAAAGGGCACGACCGTGCTATTGCTGCTGTTTCAGGAGAAGGAGAAGTCATTGACGAAATTAAGAACTACTACGACTGTAGGTACGTTTCTGCATGTGAAGTTGTTTGGAGAATTCTAGGTTTTCCAATTCACTATCAATGGCCCCCTTTAGTAAGGCTGAGATTTCACCTCCCTGATGAACAAAGTGTGGTGTTTGAAGACGATGATGACATTGAAGATGTGATAGATCGATCTTCTACAGATAACACGCACAATGTTTCTGGCGTGGATGGATCGTAACAGATCAGATGAGAACGCTAGAATGCTGACCTACGTAGAGTTCCCGACAAAGCATGTGTGGCACAATGACAGAAAAGAGTGGACTCCAAGAAGAATTTATCATGTTGCACCAAATTCCGGAGAAAAATATTATCTTAGAGTACTTCTTAATCATGTGAAAGGACTCACCTATTTTGAGGATATAACGAAAGTTAATGGAGTGACACATGATACTTTCAGAGATGCGTGCTATGCCATGGGACTGCTAGATGACGATAGGGAGTACATTGATGCAATATTAGAGGCTAGTTTATGGGGTACGACGCACTACCTAAGAAATCTATTCGTTCGATTACTATTATCCGAAAGTATGTGTCGACCAGAAGTCGTATGGGAAAAGACATGACATTTTCTATCCGAGGACATTTTATATCGCCACAGGAGAGTTCATCGAAATCCAGGTTAATACTATTTTACTCTAAATTAGTTAGTAGTGTCTCCCTAATATTATACTGTACTAAATTATATAATTATTATGTTGCTTAATTTTCTATATTATCCATATCCATGTGTCATGTGATCAAAACTATCAACCTCTCTATCTTTAAACATATTATCATCTTATATGCGGATTTACACCTTACTGATGACCAACTATAGAACTATGTGTTATATGAGATTGAAAAGATCCTTCAAGAGAATAGAAGCACTCTTCAAAAATTTCCTAACATGCCAGCAGACGGAGATTTGATAAATAATGTTCGTGACAGGCTGATGCAATCAGAGCTCAATTATGATAGAGAGGGCTTGAAACGTGAACACGAACCTCTTCTGATGAAAGTGACTTCAGAACAGAAAGAAATACAAGACGAGATTATGGGAGTAGTTTTACAAGGACAAGGTGGAGTGTTTTTCATTTACGATTTTGGTGGGACGGGTAAAACCTTTCTTTACAGGACACTTTGCGCTGCTATTCGGTCAGTAGCGTCCAATGGAATCGCATCTCTTCTTCTCCCCGGTGGAAGGACGGCTCATTCAATGTTCCATATACCTTTGAATCCAACGGAGAGTTCTACGTGTCAGATCAGCCAAGGAAGTGAACTAGCAGAGTTGCTATGTCAAACAAAGCTTATTATTCGGGATAAAGCTCCCATGGTTAACTATTTTTGCTTTGAAGCATTGGATAAAACTTTACGAGATATATTACGATCACCCACCAATGCATCTTTCGAGGAGAGACCATTCGGTGGCAAAGTTGTAGTATTTGGAGGAGATTTTCGCCAGATTCTTCCAGTTATTCCTAAAGGTAGTAGGCAGGACATATAGTTTTCTCGGCAATTAACGCATCATACTTGTGGAATTTCTGCAAAGTTTTGAGGTTGACAAAAAACATGAGACTTCTGTCTAACAGCACAGATGTTAATTTAGATGAAGTCGCAAAATTCTCAGATTGGATTCTGCAACTAGGGGATGGCCTACTCGGCGGCCCTAATGATGGGGAGGTAAGCATAAAGATACCTGCTGACATGCTTATTCAGGAAGCAGAAAACCCGATTGCAGCTATAGTTGAAAGTATGTATCCATCCATCGTACATAACTTATCCGATGCAAGATATTTCCAAGAGAGAGCTATTCTTGCACCTACTCATGAAACAGTTGAAATGGTGAATGTTACCTTCTTTCGCTAATACCAGGTGAGGAGAAGGTTTACCTTAGCTCTGACAGTATATGCAGATCAGAGGTGCTAGATGCTTTTGACGAGAGTGCATATTCTGCTGAAGTTTCGAATAGTATAAGGTGCTCTGGACTGCCAAATCATGAATTAAAATTGAAAATTGGGGTTCCTGTTATGCTACTTAGAAACTTAGACCAAGCAGCTGGTTTATGCAATGGAACAAGGCTCGTGATAACGAAGTTGGGTGAACGGGTTATCGAGGCAAAAATTATCTCCGGAAGAAACATTGGCCACAAAGTTATCATTGCTCGAATGACATTAAGCCCATCTGATACTACTCAAATTCATGTCAAACTACGTCGAAAGCAATTCCCAATGATAGTCTCTTTCGCAATGATTATCAACAAGAGTCAAGGTCAATCACTCTCATATATGGGATTGTTTCTTCCTAAGCCAGTTTTCAGTCATGAACAATTGTATGCTTCTGTCTCACGTGTAACAAGCAAACTAGGTTTGAAGATATTAATTTGTGACAAGCAAAATGTTTGCAGTGATACTACTGACAATGTAGTATACAAGGAAGTATTCACAAACCTGCGGTCAAATAATTATGAGAAACCATTTTTTTCCTTAACAAGTACGTAGTTATATGTGTTGTTTACTTACTATTGGTGCTTGAATAGTTGGTGATTATTGTCCATATATTTACTTATCAGTTACTACTCACAACTTCAATTGAGTTCCGTTGTTAAACATATACAACCTCCTGCGAACATTTTTACTAAATGTTGCTACATGCACCTAGCAATACACATTACTCTTTTTTTAAAAAAAAATCCTAACGATTGTTACTAATATTTAGCCGCTTCTTTTGAAATAATTAGCACAAGTACTGTGCTCAATTAACGACCAAAGATAGTGTCAATACATCTATAATCGCTTGAAAACTGTCGGAAAATACTATACAATACTAACAACTCAAGTTAGTCATTACTCACTTTAACACACAATACTCTTTTTAACTTCCAGTGAGGCTGATTCCAAGGACGGTAAGATTCCCTATGGCCAATTTGTGGGTGAGGGTTGTCGGGTTACCTTTTGAGTTTCTGAACAATGATATAGGTAATGTGATTGGAAGGATGTTAGGTAGATATTTCTGGGTTAAACCTATGGAGGTGTTTATTTCCAGTAACTGACTATATAAGAATTAGAGTAACAGTGATGCTGAATGAGCCTCTGATTCCAGGATTCTATTTGGCGTGTGAGGACGGAATGCTCATCTGGGTGCAATTTAAATACGAGGAGGTATTTAAATATTGTGTTCGATGTGGTAAAATTGGTCATAAATTTACAAGGTGTGCTACTACTCCAAGACAGGTTTCCTCTAGAATCACTTCGATCCTTAGAAGAGTGGTGTGCCAGAGATTCGTGATTCTTCAAGCAGAGACGAATCACGCAATGTTCAATCTTGATATGAGGGCCACTCCGCCTTTAGCTGAGAATGCTACGTCTAGGATCCAATTGGGACAGGAGAATTTGGGAGCATTTCAAGAAATTTTATGGGAAGACCGTCTGGTGAATTTTGATTTGGGGGTCACTCTTGGAGGAAGAGTTCGAGCAAGTATGAGGTTTATTCCTAACATTATTCCTTTTGCAGGGGCGGTATTGTACCCGGTGGGTGGAAGGAATGGACAGGGCAGAGGAAGGAGGAATGAAGATCAGATTGGCATGGAGATGGGAGAAGGTAACCAGGGAGAGCAAGAGCAAAGACCGATGCAGATGGGTGATATTGCCAGAAGACTGCTTGCAGAAGGCCCTCATGGGATGGGTGGAGTAATGGGGGATCCCAATCATGTCCCTCATGGGTTTCATTATGAAGACCCATATGTTCAGGCTATGAATGTTGATGAAGGAGTGGATGTCACTAATCCTGATTGGGTAAGACAAGAAGCCATAAGAAGAAGAGTCGAGGAGGACGTTCGGATGGCATTGAATGAAGATGAAGCTGAAGGATTGGCTCAGACTTTTTTCTCACCTACTGGGTTTCCAATTATTCATCATGAGCCATGGAGGGATCAGGGCAAAATCAAGATAGGAATAACAACAATAACGATCCGAAAAATAACGAAGGCGGACAGGATGTGGAAATGGATAATGGGGGGTTTGGTAACAATGGGGGGAGGAGTTTTCGAAGAGAACAGAGAAGGTGATAGGGCTGAAGAACCTTTTCAGTTTGTCAATGCACCGGCTAATGATAGAGGTCACCAAGATGAGGATAGGGTAATTAATCAAGGAGAGGAATTGGGTGGAGAGGCAGGGGAGATTATTGGTGGGGCTGGTTTAGATGAGGGGAGAGTGGAACAGGGGCTGGTGATTGAGCATGGATTAGGGGAGCAAATAGAGGAACAAATAGAGGAAAATCGGTCTAATCAAGGATCTGAGGATATGGAAATTATGGAGGAAGGATATGATGAGGATGCGATTATGCTTGAGGAGGTGTTACAATGAGTTCCTTTTGGGGTGGAAGAAGGGAATCAGAATTCTGCTTTACAGGAGATTAGGGAGGACGAGTATGAGAATAGGGGTGCTAATTTTTTCAATCAGCGGGTAAGAGGAGAATCAAGCAGATCAGGAGAGAGAAATGATGGTAAGAATTCTTTTGCTTGCAAAGAAAAAAAGAGAAAAGCATATCCAGAATCTGAGGTGGGTTATAGGGTTGGGGATAGTAGTTGGATGGAAGAGGTTTATCTGTCAGATGGTTGCAGTTCTAGGAAAAAAAAATATGAGGGGAGCAGAGGATGAAGGAGGTTGGTTTTGGCGAGAAATTGCGAAGGAAAAGGATGAAGATCAGCAAACTGAAGGCCTTGCGGAGGTTGTGCCAGATCAACCTCCTCAAGAGGAATGATGGGGCTATCTTGGAACTGTAGGGGTCTCTCGGACCCAGTTCCTAAAATTAGAGCGATCCTATCCCGTTTTGTAACTTTGATTTTATTTTCTTTGCTGAGACAAAATGTGAAAGTAGTGAAGTAGCACTTTTATGTAGACCTTTCGGATTTAGGCATTATGTTGGTACCGATGCTAGGGGGTCTAGCGGGGATTTATTTGTTGCTTGGAAGGAGGCAATGACATTTACGAGTTGTTTTGTGTGCTCAAATTTTGTAATTTTGCGATCGAATATTATAAGTGGATTCCCATATTACTTGATTTTGGTCTATGGTGAACCGGATGTTTCGTTACGAAAAGAGGTTTGGGAGAGTTTGGGTGAGTGGATTAAGTCTTTAGAGCATTATTTCCTTCTCATAGGTGATTTCAATCAAGTCGATTTTGTGGATGATAAATTGAGTAAAGCGACTAGAACTATTCCGGGGATGGTTTTCTTCTGCCATTGGAAGATTGAGTATGAATTGATTGACATCCCGTTCAAAGAACCAAAATTCACTTGGTGTAACAAAAGGAAGGGAAGGGATGTGGTTTTTGAAAGATTGGATAAGGCATATGCATCTAAGGATTGGATCACTCTATATCCTGATTCAGGAGTGAATCATTTACCGATTCAGTTATCGGATCATGCTCATATCATATTTAATAGCGATATGGCATTAGATAAAAGGAAGAGGCCATATAAGGTGGAAGCTTGGAGTTTGAACTCAGGTGAGGGGATTGAAATTGTCAAGAATGGATGGAAATATACTCCTAAAGGGTCTAAAAGTTTTATCCTGGTTTGGAAATTAGAGAGAGCGAAACAGCATATTAGGTCTTGGGCTTTGGACAAAAAGAAGGAATGGAATAGGAAGTGGGACGATTTCGATGTAGATCTATCTAAGGAATTAGTTAATATTTTTTAGGTTGTTCGCAGGAGGAGTATAAGAAAATTCGTGGGAGACTGAAGAAATTCTCTAAGGCGGTTGCTATTTATTGGAGGCAACGTGCTAAAATTAAATAGGCCTCCGATGGAGATGTTTGTACTAAATATTTCTTTAATTGTGTTAAAGGGCGCAGAAGTCGGAACTTTATTTATAGTATCAAAGGTTTTGATGGTATTAGGACTCAGAACATGGAGGAAATAGGAGAGATTTTTAAAATACATTTCAAGACCTTATTCAAGGTTAACCATCAACAAATGAACTTTGAAGAATATGATCATAAGAATAGGCCATTCTTTGATGTTCTGAATGGAAGTATCACAGATGAAGAGAAGGACAGACTAGGTAAAATTTTACAGCTCAGGAAGTTTGAACGGCAGTGTTTCAACTGGAGGAGTTTAAGTCCCCGGGTCCGGATGGAATACCAGCAGAATTCTTTAAGAAATGTTGGGGTTTTATTAAGGATGATGTCACTGAAGCAGTATATGCTTGTCTAAATTCGGGACATGTGTTGAGGGAGATGAATAAAACGTTCATCACGCTTATCCCAAAAGTCAATTGCCCCGAGAAGGTGGACCAATATAGACCTATCATTTTATGTAATGTCATTATGAAGATCATCATGAAGTGTATTGCAAACAGACTAAGGAATCTAATGCCAAAAATCATAGGAGAATTTCATAATGCATTCATACCGAAGAGGTATATTCAAGACAATATCATTATAGCGGATGAATGTTTACATAAGCTTAATAATCATAAGAGTGGGATGGTAGGGGAGGTTGCGTTCAAAGCTGATATGAGCAAGGCTTATGATAGAGTTGACTGGAATTTCTTGAGAAGTGCATTGAAAGGGATGGGATTTCCAGATAATATCATATTGCTCATCATGAGTTGTGTTACTACGGTGTCTTATAGTATTCTCATTAATGGGGTACCCTTGACATTCTTCAAGCCTAAGTGTGGGCTCGGACAGGGGAATCCTCTTTCTCCCTATCTCTTTGTCATTTGCTTTGAGGTTATATCAAGACATTTAGTCAAGTGTGCTGCATCAAAAGAAATAGTTGGAATCAAAGTGGCAAAGTCTGCTCCTCCGATTTCGCACCTATTCTTCGTTGATGATTCCCTTTTCTTTCTGGAAGGTAAAACCGAGAACATTAGAAGTTTCTATAGGTTATTTGACAGATTCTGTTGTCTGTCAGGTTTGAGTACCAATAAGGAGAAATCCGCGATGGTGTTCAGTCCTAATTGTAAGTTTGGAGTGATACGAGATAGTCTTAAGATGTTCCAACTCAAACCTTGTGCGAGACTGGGTAAGTATCTTGGTATTCCTGATATTAGTGATACGGGTGCTAAGAACCTGGCGGGAAGAATTTATGAACAGGTCCTAGTTCGTATTGGATCGTGGAAGGGTGTTTTTCTTTCTCCAGCTAGACGGTTAGTCTTGATTCAGTCTGTGCTTGCCAATCTTTCAAGTTACTTTCTATCGGTTTTTCATATTTCGGTAAGTGTAGCCCACAAAGTGAATACTTTGTTGGCCCGTTTCTGGTGGGCTGGTACTAAAGAAGGAAGAACTGTTCACTGGAGATCAGTTAAATGTCTCATTCTTCCTAAGTCTTTAGGAGGACTTAGGATTAGGAATACTTTTTTTTACTAATCAGGCTCTATTAGCTAAGAATGCGTGGAGAATTATTTCTGATAAAGATTGTCTGATTAGTAAGGTCTTCACGAGTAAATACGGGCACATCAGGAATATACAGGAGTTCAGGGAAGCTAAAATGAAAGGTAATAGGTCTAGAGCTTGGAAGGGGATTATGGTGGGTAGGGAGGTTCTGGGTTTGGGGCTTGGTTGGAAGGTAGGGAGTGACAGGAAGGATAAGGGTCCTGTTATTAATATATTTCAGGATAGGTGGGTTAATGGTGAAACTCCGACTCTTAAAACTGGAGTAAATTTTGAAGTGTTATCTGATGATGGTGGAGATTGGAAGATAGACGACTTACATACTCCAGATATGAAATGGAGTATGGAGAAGATTGAGGGGATCTTCTCGAATGAGTGGTGCAACAAAATTCAAGCTATTCCAATTTCGTCGAGTCTACGGGAAAACCGCCGCTACTGGACCAAAAAGAGCAATGGAGAGTATAGTGTCAATAGTGGTTATTTTGAGTTGGTACAAAATTATTTTGATATTGATAAATTAATAAGAAGAGGTAGAATAGGAAACTCATCCTATTGGGATTTTTGTAAGAAGGTTCTCTGGAAAATCCCTGGGCCTGCAAAATGGAGAATTTTTTACTGGAAGGTTATTTCAAATGCTTTACCAATAGGTGAGGAAATGGAAAAAAGACATTTATCAGGACTTAATCTCTGTGTGATCTGTAGCGAGGGTGGAGACAGCCAGGAAGGAGAAAGTGAGAATGGGAGTTGGAGACGCTAAATCATCTGTTTAGAGAATGCCCGAGAAGTAGATTCTTTTGGAGTACCACCTCTTTTGAAAATTTGGGTTATGAAGACGATTCAAAAGATTTTCAGGAATGGTTAATGATGGTTATTATGAGATTTTATGAAGATGAGAATGGGTGGAAGGAATTGTGTTTATTTATTAATGCCATTTTTAATATCTGGATATTTAGGAATAGTATTAAATTTGGAAATACCACGAATGACATTAACGGGCTTCTGTTTAGGCATAAGGAGTCGATAAAGAAAATTGAAGCCATTTGGGAAGATATAAAGAGTAGAAAAACCAAGGAAAAGGAGGACATTGGTAAGGAAAGGAAGGGTGATAAGGAGGATTTGAGATTGAAGATAAGAAGATCTAAGGAAGTGAGGCTGATTGAACAGACTAAAGGTAACAAGGAGCTGAGTGCGTTTCATCAGTTTTAAGTGTGGATGCAGGATGGAGAACTAATGGAGAAGCTTCAGCAGGGTGGATCATCATGACTAGGGTTGGCAATGGGCCGGGTCTGGGTCGGGTTCGGCCGAACCCGGACCCGATGGGTCCGGGTCCTTCACGGGTCCGGACCCGATTGTACATTTTTTTAATATATACTCTTCCGTCTCCTTTATTTGTTCGTCTTTGATTAAAATATTATTCACAATAAATATAAAGGCAAATAAATGAATAAAACAGAAGTTGTATGACTTTAAACCGGGCGCTAAAAATGCATGACATACTGATAAAAGAGGTGAAATTCGGTATTTACTGAGTTTCGGTACACGTATTAGAATAACTTGTTAATTTCTAATTTTCTATTGCTAATGTAAAGTCTCCCTCTCCATTGTGGTTTGTATTAGTTTCATTTACTATATTACACATTGAATTACCGCATCCACTAAGTTTTTTTAAAAATAATTTTAACGGGTCCAAGGGTCGGGCCCGGGTCCATCATACAGGACCCGGACCCGGAAAATTATTGAAGGACCCATACCGGACCCGTACCCGCAGGGTCTAAAAAAAAGAGGACCCGTACCCGACCCGTTAGGGTAAGACCCGTTAGGGTAAGACCCGGCGGGTTCGGTTCTTTGCGGAATCAGCATTACAAGCAGAGATGATCGCAATTCTTCAAGCTACTAGGTGGGCTATAAGGAGAGGGCTTCTTCATATTACCATCAAGATGGACTGTTTGCAGCTAGTCAATCAGATCGCGGAAATTGAAGAACAACATCACAGCACAAGGGAGATGATTCGAGATTTTTTGGATGATGTGTCGTTGTTTCATCCCCCTTTCCACTAACCAAATAACTCAACTCATATATTTTCCCGCCTAAAGCTATCCACAACAAAAATTAAAAAATAGACCAAATGAGCTAGGCGCGAATCGAACCCTTGACCTCATGTGTGTCACCCCTCTCTTCTCCAACTACACTCTAACATCTTACTAATTTAAATATCACTACATCACACATAAAGATATACACCACAGAAAGTATGTAATTAAGGAAATTTGATTGATTACATTGATTACGAAAATCACATGTTTTACATGGAAGATATCACATACGATATTTAATATGGAATGTATGATCAAATTTTTTTAAAAAAATATAAACATATTGTATTCCGTTTTAACCAAATAGTTGCATTATTTTTGTTAATAGGAGATTGCATTATCCCGTACAATATTTTACATAGAATATAAAATAGTTATGATTATTATTTTATATCTTTCTGATCATATTCGAAAATCATATTCTTAACATCGATATAAAATTTAGTAACTTTATAAAAATGGAATATATATTCTGATTGCTCTTACAAAGCCTGATACATAATTAAAACTCACCGAAAATTCTCTATATACTACTCTACGACAATAACAGTTACTAACATTTTTCTCAAAAATACACTAATTTAAATTGAGAAGTAAAAGAACATTTCACTAATAAATTCGTAAACTATTCATTTTCATTAATGTTAAAGAAATTGACAAAAAAAACTTTATTTTATGAAAATAATTAGATAAATTTTAAGATATGATGTCATTAACATTGAGAAAAAAATTAGTTATCTAAAAAAATTATTTTTGAAATGAGCTATTTACTTTAACTTTTACAAAAATATACTCTCTCCGTCCCAATGAATTCTTTGTTTATTCCATATTGAGGCGTCTCAATGAATTCTTTGCCTTTCTATTTTAGGAATGTTTTATATATATATATATATATATATATGAGGATTATAATTATCATATAGAATGATTATTTTGGTAGGGAAGACTACAAAATACGGAATATACTATTAAAATCCATATAAATAAAGTTTCACAAATTACATAATATAAGTCTTACACCTGAGACAGTCCATTTTTAATTTATTTTTTAATTTTCTAATGAAAAACTGAATAAATTTTTTAGACAAAGAGAACATATCACGGCGTGCTAACCAATAAAAAAAAGTACATGATTATACAATTTTTGATAAATATTTATGTATTTTATGGTATGTTAAAGAGAGAAGTGAGTATCTCGAGATGTGAGATGATATAAACCAAGTATATAAAAAATATCCTTCTGTTTCAATGAAAGCTTCCACCTAAGAAATGGCACGTTTTTTAAGGATAATAATAAAATATTCAAAAGTAGAGAGGGTGTAAAGTAGGTGGGCCACCCAGGTAAGAGTGAAGAGTTATACCAAAAAAGAAGGTGGAAGCTATCAAAGAAATTTACGAAAAAGGAAAAGTGGAAGCTTTCAATGAAACGGAGGAAATATAAACAATATCCCCTTTTCACTAACCAAATAACAATCCTCCAATTTTTCCCGCCTAAAGTTATCCACTACAAAAAATAAAAAGAATTAGTAAAGCAAGTGAAATGAGTTATATGTGAATCGAACCTTTGTCCTTAGATATGTAGTACTTATTCTCTACCACTACACCACAATATCTCATTGTTTCAATTATCACTAAATTAATCTTAAAGCTATACACTCCAACAATTTAATTAAGAAAAATTAAGAAAATAATCCGTTTCTACAGTATTAAATTACTCTGTATTAATTAACCAAAACATAACCAAATTATTCATTATTAATCAATCCTCAAACTAGAATATGTTTGTTTAAAACTTCACTATATGAATACCAACGGAAATACATTTTTATTTTGTAATAATCATAACTGATATAGCACTGTAATTAAATATTGTAATCCTTTATTAGCTACTAAGAGAATAAAAATTCTTAAAACTTTTTCCCGAATGAATTTTAAGCACTTAATCTGGATAAAATCAATATAACAAATAAGAAAAGAATCACACTCAATTATGAATCATATCATATAAAGAATATTTACAAGTTACGTACTTAAAACTAATGATGGGTGTATCGTTGAAAATCAATTGCAGAAATATAGCGAAAAGGCTACACTTACACGCGGTGTATGAGAATTTCATACACAGCGAATTATATCACGCCACGTGTCAACTTTTTGTTAATCTAGAGTGATTAATTGAGGGTTAGGTTGGTAATTTTACACTTTTAGTTAATTTAGTTGAGTCAACTTTGGAAACTTTTGTAATTTGTTTTTTTATTTTTGTTTTATTGAAAAATTTATATAATATTGTTAATATATTTTTGATTAATTTAAAATGTAAAATTAATTAATATGATTATATTTTATAATTTTTTAAAATCTTAATCTGTTATTCTGCAAATATATAAAAGGTAAATATATTAAAATAAATAATTAATAAATAGAATTTTCATAAAATAATACTCCATTTCAAAACATATTAAAATTTTCGAAAAGGTAAATATATTAAAATTTTCGAAAAGATAAATAATATGATTACTAAACATATTAAACATATGATTACTCTATATAAAAGGTAAATATATAAAAGTTAACAAATCAAAGTAATTACAATGTGAACACATATGGAATATTCTTAATTAATATTCCATTTCATTCCAATCCATTATACAGCATATTTCTATACATCTTCTACATATTTTCGTATAATCTTTTTACGACGTGGACGTATATATATATAATAAATATTTTTATATAATAATTTTTTTATAATTATAAAAAGCGTTAATATATTCTGGAAGCTCAATTAAAACTTTCGAAAATTATAAAGTAAATTTTTGGATATACTTTTTTTATTTTTGACAATTACATTATATATATATGTAGGAAATATTTCAATTATTAATATACTAAAAAAATCGTATTAAAAAATTTAAATAAAATTTTCATGAATTTGCTTTAAAATTTTCAAAAATTTTAATTATTAATTTTTTATTTTAATATATTTACATGTTATTCATATATATATAATAATAATAAATTAAGATTTTGAAAACTACAAAATGTAATTTAATTTTACATTTTAAATGAATCAAAAATATATTAACAATATTATATGATTATTTCACGAAATCGAAAAATGTAAAATAAAAACAATATACAAAAGTTTCTAAAATTGACATAACTAGATTAAGATTAATGATTAACTAAAGAGGTAAAATTACTAACTTAACCCTAGCCTAATCATCCACGTGGCGCGATGTGGTTCGCTGTGTATGAAATTCTCATACACCGCGTGTAAGTGTATCATCTTCCGAAATATAGTTGCTTGAATCTCGAACAACAACTATGAACTTTTATGAACAAATGATATATACTGAGATCATAGAGAATAACTACTCTCCCCGTTCCATTCATTTGTTTGTTTTTTATATTTATTGTGAGTAGTATTTTAATTAAAGGCAAACAAACGAACGAGACGGAGTGAGTACATCTAAACATCAAGAATAGAAAATTATATACTCTATTTAAAAATAAATTTAAAGTGAATATACATTTCACAATTTATTCATATTTTATAATAAAAAATATTTAAACGAGAAATGATTGTAATAATAATTTTTTGGACTACATATTTCATGATATTAGTCGAGGTCGTTATTTTGATTAATTATGCAATTTCAAATTATTTTATTATATCCAAAAATAAAGATAGAAAAAAATGAAAATTATCAGATTGTTAATTTAAATCCATTTTGTATAAATAATTAACTAAAAATATATAAATTTCTATAAATACCGTGCATACATGCACGGGGTCTATACTAGAAATGAAATTTTGGTTAATTGAGTCTATACTAGAAGATATTATTATAATTAGTTCTACACGATATAATTGTATATCTTTTTGATTTAAAATAAATCTTTTAATTATAGAAGACGATCAATCTTTTGATTTTGTATATAACTGACAGGATTTGTGTGATTGGTTTAGATAGACTTTTTTAATTGGATACTATCATATACGGAGTATAATATATACTCATATAGAATATAGAATCCCCCTTTCCACTAACCAAATAACAAATCTTCAAATTTTCCCGCCTACTAACATATGAGCCTACCATATGGGCTTACTTTTGGATTATTTAATATATATTGGTTGGGCTTATATCTAAATTACTCATGCATGTTAACTGCAATCAATAGCTATATGTTTAAAAGATACTACCATTTTTGTTATACCATAAAATAGTAAAAAAAAAAATTCTATATATCATACTAATTAATTGATTTATTAATTGACAATACAATCTAATTTTATACTCCCTCCGTTCCAATGAATTGTTTGCCTTTTATTTTGGCACCAAGGTTAAGGGAACCAATGAGGGAGTGACATGTAGAGCAAAACTCATGAAAATGATCAAATTGCATATAAAAAGCATTCTTAAAATAGAAAGGCAAACAATTCATTGAGACGCCCCAATATGGAATAGGCAAACAATTCATTGAGACGGAGGGAGTATATATTATCATATATTTAACAGTATACGTAAGGCTAAATATATGCTAAATATATCATAATTTTACGGCATTCCATATATATGCCATAATTATTATATCACATTATATTTCATCTCATATCAAGTTTCATGTAATACCGATAATTGTATTTATGAGTATCTTTGACAGTATAATATTTAGAGTGTAATAATATACTAGAAATGACATTTTGGTTAATTGAGTCTATACTAGAAGATATTATAATAATTAGTTCTATACGATATAATTGTATATCTTTTTTGATTTAAAATCAATCTTTTAATTGTAGAAGACGATCAATCTTTTGATTTTGTATAACTGACAGGATTTGTGTTATTGATTTTGATAGACTTTTTTAATTTTATACTATCATATATAATCATATATAATTGATTGCTATACAACACGTACCTTAGTATTCTATATATCGTATAGAATATAGAATACTAATTAATTGATTGGTATACTATCATATATAATCATATGTAATTGATTGGTATATATTTAACAGTATGATATATTTTATTCTATATATCATTCCCTTTCCACTAACCAAATAACAAAACTAATAAGCTTTTCCTCCTACTTTGTTTGACCACTTATTGGGTTCCTCTTAATTGGGTCATATCACGTTTTTTATTGTTTGATTTATCTCTATGGGCTATTCTATTTTTATTATAAATAACAAATGTTATATCACGTTATCTAATTAAGGAGGTGATCATTTTATTGTTGATAATTAAGACGGTTGTGAACGTGATATAATATGATTACATGATGGAATTTATGGCATAATAATTATCACATCATGTAATGCATAAATTCCATATATAGTGCATAAATTCCTTATAATATGCATCTATATTATTTTCCATATATTATTCCATAAATTTTATCAACAATCCATATATATGACATAATTATTATATCACGTTATATTTCATTCCATATCAAGTTTCATATAATATCGATACTTATGCTACATATCAATTTCCAGTAATTTTGTCTAAGATGTGTAATATATAGTATCCATATAATTATGCTACATATCAATACGCATGCAATTTTCCGTATTATTTTGCCATAAATTTCGAATTTTATTAGAGTTTACAAACACTAATAATATTAATGATTTTTTAAAGTAATTGTGTATTTCTGAGTATCTTTGACAGTATAATTTTTAAAGGGTAATAATATTAGAGTACCCTTAATAGTATAATGATGTGTACTCCAAGAGTATATATAACGTGTATATAACGTACAATTATGATCTATATACATATATAGACACACTGAAATATAACGTACAATTATGATCTCTCTTCAATTTAAAAAAACATAAAATTAGTGTATTTTTTTTAAATGTGCTATCAAACAATTTAAGATTATATTACTCATATGAGTAATCAATTGTTAATATTAATTCATATGTATGTTTTAAGTAGAAAATTGAGACTTTGAAAGTATAATAATAACATATGCTCCATGTAATAAAAAATACTGTATACTCCATCTGATTGCTTATTTATTCCCACTTTCGTTATTGGGGTGAGTTTGATTTTATTCCCTCTTTCCATTTAAGAAATTTTTTTCACTTCTCATTAATTAATACAATATTCTCTCCCCTATTTTTCCACATCACTTTTTCTCATTTAATTAATATAATATTTCCCTCTCCTACTTTTTCATTCCACCTCTCATCTTTTATTAATATAATACTCTTTCCTTATTTTTCACCCAAAAAGAAAGGGAAGAAAATAGGCAATCGAAGGGAGTATATATAATAGATTTATTAAAATATACATGTATTGACTTACTAATTTATCTTAATTACTTAACAAATTCTAATTATTCTCTTAAATCTAAATTACAAAGTTGTGTAATGTAAAAATTAATATGTAAATTTTATAATATCTATAAAATAAAATAAATTTGCATAAGCACGGGTTCTATACTAGTTGTTGTTCAATTAGATTTATTTCTCTTGACCTTAATTACCACGCACACAATCTTGCGAGATATGTTATGTGTGGTAATTAGGGTGTTTGATCCGATGACAAAAAAAAAAAAACTTCCACAATAAAATTCCACTACATAACATAAACATAAACATAAACAAAATCTCTTATTATAGCATTAATAATGAATGAATTGCAATGTAGATTCGGTCCAAATTCAAGCACCATAATTGCGTCTAAATTCTACGTCATTAGTCATTACTCATTACTCATTACTCACTGTCACACGCAAATACAATACTCCTTTTAACTTCCACAACAAAATCCCACTACATTACGTGAACATAAATATAACGTCGGTTTTTCTAACGTGTATTTACTGGATACACGTTAATAAGCTAATTAAAATAATATTAACATGAATATTATTATGATTAATTGAAATGAAATATTAAGTTCTAATTACCATATTTAGACAATATCGATAATAATTTTGCTTTAATTAACTAATTATCTTGTGACCAGTGGATACACGATAGAAAAACTGATACTACCTCCGTCCCACTAAAATTGTCCCGTTTTATTAAAATATAGCTCATATATAATAGAGAAATTGGACAATTTTTAAAAAATGGGGAAGTATATAACATAAACATAAACTCTCTCCGACCTGAAATTAACGATGCCAAATATTCCGTACTAAGAGCGGAAGTAATTAAATTGTAAACAAGACCACAAAATTAATCAACGACTCATTGACTCCCACGGCATCTTTATTGGAGTACTTTACTTGGATCTTCACCATCCCATCCCACTCAACTCAATCAATCACACTCACACACCCTTCCATTAATCTCCCTACTTTCAATCTCTCTTCACTCAATTTTTCAGTCTATATATCCCCATTACGTTAATTAATTATTAATTCTAATAATACTCCTAGTAGTAGTAGTAGTGGAGTATTTATCAGTACGTAATTCCTTTCAATTATTTGAGAGTGATTTACGATGAGTTTAAGTGGAAGAAAGAGTAGTAATAATGGTGGTGCATCATTATCATCGAGTTCAAAATCATGGTTTGCAGAATTTTCAGCGGCGGCTAGGCGGAGTAAACCGCTTGAATACGGGTCGTCATCCAACTCGGATGAGGAGGGGGGGTTAATAAGACGGCTGGGTTTATTTGAGCTACTACTTATTGGAATTGGGGCCTCAATTGGTGCCGGTATCTTTGTTGTTACCGGTACTGTTGCTCGTGATGCCGGCCCAGGTACTAATACTAATATATACGGAGCAGTAGTATTTCAAATCAACTCCACTCGTATATATGTGTCGTCTATCAATTATTTGTTCTGCACTGTGGTTGGGTATGTGTCAAAGAATAACAGGTGTAGAAAAAATAACTTGATTAGAGACCATAGTTTTTTCGTCAAGGTGCCTTTGGATAAGGGGAAAGGGAGAGGAGAGACTATCCTTTGGATGGGAAATAGAGGGATAAGATTTATTCATTTTAGAATAAAATAGGCAAGATTTTAAAGGAAAATAGATTGTCTTTCCATTAATCGTACAATTACAAATTTATACTCCCTTCATTCCAATGAATTTTTTACGTTTTTTTTTTGACACTATTCATGAGGTGAAATAATCTTTGACATAATTTATAAAATATAATGTAAAATATAGTCACGTGAGAATTTTTTTGAATTGTCATAATAATTATTTTAAGAATATCAATTTTTTAGAATTTTTAATAATACGTAAATAAAGATATGAACGTAAAAAAATGTGCATTGGCAAGTGTGAAAAAGCAAATTATGATATCTTATTTTTTTTCTTCCGTTACGCCTTACAGGTGAATCGACTTAAGATAAAAAGTGGGTAAAAAAATTATGATGTCTTATTTTTTTTTCCAATACGTGTAAATCGCAATTAGAGGATTATACAACCAATTGTACATAGCTCTATGGACAACTGGTTTTAAGATTTCGAGTTTTATCACAAAAATTTCGAGTTTTGCTGTATACTCTTTGACCTTTTATTGTAAAGTTGTCGATTTAAATCACATCGTTTAAGCTCGAAAACTTACAACTCAGTTCAGAAACTTTTATAAGTTCAATAAATATACACAAAAACTCAAAAATTTTGTGTTGGTTGTAACCAAGTGTATAATCCTATTTCCCTGTAAATCGAGCTAGTATAAAAAAATTAATATATTTTTTTTCGATACAGGTGAGTCAGGTGAGGATAAAAAAATTATGATTTTTTTTCCAATACGGGTGAGTCAGGTTAGGATAAAAAAAATTACGACGATTTTTTTTTCCAATACTTGTGAGTCATGTTAGAATAAAAAAATTACGACAATTTTTTTCTCGTTACAGATGAGTCGGGGTAGGATAAATTACGATAAATTTTTCTTTTTTCCGATACTTGTGAGTCAGGTTAGCATAAAAAAAATTACGATGAATTTTTTTTTTCCCGTTACGGGTGAGTCAAGTTAGGATAAATTACGACGATTTTTTTTCCACTAATACGTGTGACTTGGGTTAGGATAAGAAAACGTATAAAAAAAATTACGACGCCTTTTTTTCGTTACGATTGAGTCGGGTTAGGATAAAAAAAATTATGACGTCTTGTTTTTTTTTTTCCGTTATGGCCCTTACGGGTAAGTCGGGTTAAGATAACGCCTTGTTCTTGTAAACTCATATTCAGACACTTTCAGTTCACTCCAGTTAGACGGATTCAGTTTAGTTCACTTAAGACACATTCAATTTAGTTTTTTTATGTCATATTTTTTTTCATTGTGGATGGGTCATTAGGATAATAAAGCGAATAAAAAAAATTACGAGTGAACCACTGAGTTGAGTTGAGTTGATAAAAATAAAAAAATAAAAAATAAAATTATTTTTTTTAATCAATTTTTAAATCATTTTTTTTGTTATATTTAAACGAGTCAAAAATTAATATCGTAATTACAAAAGTTAGGATTAATAATCGTAATACATTCGTTCCTCCCTAATAAAAGACATTTTTATACCTGAGATGTCTTAATCTAGTGGTTAGGACTAGGTGCACTGTGACGATAGATCTCAGGTTCGAATCCTCTCCCTATATTGTAACGCGACTAAGTACGCTCTTCGTTGAAATTAAAAAAATAAAACACTTTTATCAATTCTTTTCTCCCTCCCTTCCCTCATTCATGTTATCCTTTTTTTTGTTATCCAAACGGACCCTAAAAGTGGCGATTATCCCCTTTATCAATCCTTTTCTCCCTCCCTTCCCTCATTCATGTTATCCAAACAACCATACTTCTCCCTCCCCTTGATAACAAAAGTTCTTTATTTATATATTTCTCCGTACATAATAACAAAAATTTCATTTATTTTTATATTTTCTCATGAATTGCGTAAAATCGAAAATTTGTAAAAGTAATATCATTTGTATATAACTTATACTCTGTACTCTATATATATATATTAAAATTATTTAAAAATTTTAAAAAGTGTTAATAAATTATACTCCGTATATTTAATTGCTTTTAAAATATTAAAAGTACTAATTATTAGTGTACAATTGAGTTTTTATACAACTTTGCTTCTACCCAAGGTTATCAAAGTTATGGGCCTAATCACAACATTTGTAACTTATGTGGTTTAATGAGGTTAATTACCACTTTTGCGGTTTTTTTTAATGATAATTGATAATGTAAGGTCCTTGAATAATTAAGGAATTGTTTTAATGTGTGGGAAGAACCTACATTAGAAGATGAGTAAGGTTTTTTGTGAAGTACTTATAGTGTTACTGAATTAGTTACAGTCCATACGAAAATGAATTGAACTGGTCTTGATTGTGCTGGCCCTGTGTTGTGTGGAGAAAGACGGGAGACGGGAGACGGGAGTAGAATTTACCACTCATTATTGTTATTATTATTATTATTATTATTATTTGATGCTGGTCCATAGGGTGGATTTGTAATGTCCCTAAGTCGGTTGTGTATCTCAGAGTGAACTATGTGATGCTACGAATATTGTACTCCCCCGTCTCGTTCATTTGTTTATCTTTGATTAAAATACTCCTCATGATTCATGTATTTACCGAAGATGAATTCACTAAGGTTAGGTGGATGTTGTATAAGGAAAAGGATGAAAATGTTTTAGCTAAAAGTATCTTGATTGTGTTGTGTTGCTCTTTATTTGGAATCACAAACTTATTATATGAGTCTCACTTCCAATGCACAGCTGTCACACTTTGTTTCGTACTCGCGGGAATATCATGCATACTCAATGCTCTTTCCTATGCTGAGCTGGCATCTCGTTTTCCTGCTGTTGTCGGAGGAGCATACCTCTACACTTACTCTGCTTTCAACGAGTTGACGGCATTCTTGGTATTTGCTCAGCTCATGCTTGACTACCATATTGGAGCAGCCAGCATTGCACGCAGCTTGGCCGGTTATGTAGTTGCTTTACTCGAACTATCCCCCTCTATCAAAGGAAATGTTCCTAGCTGGATTGGACATGGTGGTGAAAAATTTCTCGGGATTTTTTCTATCAATGCCTTGGCACCAATCCTCTTATGCATACTCACACTAGTCTTGTGTTGGGGTGTTGGAGAATCTTCCGTTGTTAACTCGTTTATGACAGTGACAAAGGTATAACACCAGTAACTGGGACCAATTAATTATTTTTTATTTTGTGTGTAAATGGGGCCATAAAAGGCAGTTTAATGCCGCTGATTCATGACTTCGAAACCTTGTCATGATGACTCATAAGTACCAACTTTCAACGACTTAACCCACTACTATGCTAACATATGCACTGCGTAATTATGACATGGAGGTTTTGACGACATGATTCCTTGGTCATTTGTCATTGCAGATAGTTATTGTCCTTGTGGTAATAATTGCCGGCGCCTTTAAAGTTGAGGTATCAAATTGGTCTCCTTTTGTTCCCAATGGCTTCGACACAGTTTTGACTGGAGCAACTGTAGTTTTCTTTGCTTATGTTGGATTTGATGCTGTTGCAAATTCAGCTGAAGAATCTAGAAGACCACAGGTAAAACATACTGTATTCAAGATCTTAACAACACCCTTTTATGTTTTTTCAATTTTGCGGTTATTGCACCTGTAATACTAATACAACATCGATTATTACTTATACATCTTTGTTTTTAGAGGGATTTGCCATTGGGGATAATAGGAAGCCTTCTCATCTGCATAGGGCTATACATTGGGGTTTGCTTGGTGATCACGGGAATGGTTCCCTACAATCATCTTAGTGAAGATGCTCCACTGGCTACTGCTTTCACATCAAAAGGCCTAAAATTTGTATCCGTTTTGATTAGTGTTGGTGCTGTTGCTGGCCTTACAACAACCTTGTTGGTTGGACTTTATGTTCAGGTGACTAAATGCCTTGTTTAATTATCTGTGTTTCTTTCTTTCTGGTTTGCATGCTATATTAACTCTGATATGTTTTGTCATGGACAGTCTCGGTTATATTTGGGTCTTGGACGAGATGGCTTGTTACCTCAGATATTTGCTAAAGTAAATGTGAAGAGACACACTCCAATGAATTCTCAGATTTGGGTGGGTCTTGTTGCTGCGGTCATGGCAGGACTTCTTAATGTCCGTGTGCTGTCTCACATTCTTTCAGTTGGGACATTGGTATGTGAAAATCTAATCCTTAACTGTTACATTTGATAATCAAGTTGTTGTAGGACGGTCTGATGACAAACCAGCCGATTAACAATTGCCTATATAACCTGCATTTTCTATTCTCGACAACTTAGCTGTCATCATTACATAATATCAGGCTATGAATGCAAGTCTGTAGGGTGATCTTATCACTATAACCTGCACTTCTGTTTTTGACAACTTAGCTGTCATCATTACATAATTCGAAGTATAAGGCTGTGAAAATTAAATAGGATGTTACTAAAGTCTAAAACAAGACAAGCATTTTATTTTGAGCTACTTCCTTTCTAGGTTGGTCTCATATGATGGACTTTTTTCTTTTGATGATACTGTTATCAGGATTACTTCAGCTTCTGAATTATATCCTTATGCTTCAGACAGGCTATTCTGTCGTGTCTGCATGTGTTTTATCCCTCCGCTTTAAAGAGAAATCTGAAAATCAAGCGTCAGGCAGATGGCTGTCACGATGGGCGGAAGGTATAATTTGGCTGGTTGTGTTGGCTTGCTGTGGTTTCACCGCTGGTGCACTATTTCGTTTTGGTGCTTCCTTCTTTTTCCTGATCATACCAGTGGTCATAGCTCTAGTTGCGCTAGCAGCTCTTTATCTGCGTCAAGTAAGCTTTCTCTACTGTTCTTGTTTCTTTCATCTTGCATTTACTGTATAAGTTTGTTTTGACAGTTTTGTTCCAACATTCCAGTATTCTCATTTCTCTCCTATTCCTTCAAACCAAAATCTATCCTATTATCTCCCATTTGAGTGCAAGTGTTACCAGACCCACTTTCTCTCACTTACAGGAGAGCTTATAACCTTAATACCTTACCCATGATTGTGAAAGGACAATGTCGGATGTCTCCCTTCACCTTTCCCTTCTACCAATCCTCAACTTTTTCACAGCTAGAAGTGCATAATGCATGAACCTCTTCTAGAGAAGAGAATAATTTAGTTTTACCATTCATATTCGTAGTTTAATGAAATATTTCCTTTGTTTGAATTATACTCTTCAGACATATAAAGGTACAGCTCCCCAAGGGTTTTCGTGTCCAGGCATTCCTTTCTTGCCTTCTATCTGCATTTTCTTCAACATATTCTTGTTTGCTCAGGTTTGTTCCACGCCTCCTCTACTATGTTTTCCCGATCATATTATCTTTGACTTTTTACAGGCTGCGAGTTTAATAACCTTGTAATATATTCCGCACTAAATATTGTTCCATTGTTTTCCAGCTACATTTTGAAGCATGGGTGAGATTTGTGGTAATTAGCATCCTTACACTCGGACTATATGCTTTCTACGGTCAGTATCATGCCAAACTTATTTCAGAGGAAACCATTATCTACCATAAGACACTGCCAGAGAGTCCTCATGCACGTTAATTAGCATGATAACCACTAAACTCTTGTGAGGTGATCAAATCATATATGGAGATCAACGATATAAGCCTATAATCAAATGGAGAATGCATAAGGGATCTGAGTTGGTATCAGCTCTCACATCCTCAGAAAAGACTCCTTGCTGTTGAAAAGCTTGCCGTGAATGTAGAAATGGTGCTCGTTGTCGCTATAGAATTGTAGTCCTGTAGGTTCCTAGTTTTAGAGCCTTTATACCGAATGATTATCTTTGCTTTTAGTATGTTATTCTTTCCTGAGCCTAGAAATGCCTGTCTATATATCTGGCACTCGGAAATTTGAGAAAGGGAGATTGGTGCCCTGTATTTCGACAAGGTAGAAGTATTCTTTGAATATTAGTACTACTCCAAGATTGGCTTATTCTATATTCGTATTGAAAGATGGAAGTTTTTTTCCTTATTCTATATTTGTACGACACTATCTTTCTTTTTTGTTCATTATATTACATTCGTTCTTCTCAATACCTACGAATATTATCATTTCTGTAAATCAAAACATGAATTGATTTCAATCCTCGCCTTAGGGGTTCGCTGGAAATGGTTGCTTTCACATGGTACCTAGGAGCCTGTGTTGAACACCGGGATCACGAAACAAAGGTAGTGTTCAAACAGATATAACTTGAAATGATCAGCAAGAAACCAATTAAAATTCATGATCACACCATCATTTGACAAACATTGGGATCGGAATAATAAAGCTTAAGACAAATCAGCAAATGAAATATTACAACGGCGGCATGAATACATTCCTGCAACATTTGCAGTACCATACACTTTGTCTTCCAAGTTTGATATTAGGAGTTCCTGTGTGGAACTTGATGCGTCCTGGACGAACGAATTTGCTCCTTGAACTTAGCAATGAACTCATCTGCCTTCTTGTCAATCTCACTATCGGCTTCTTCTTCTTTAACACCAGCTTTGCAATTATTTGACCCTTCTTTCGACTTCACCCCAACTATTATCGAAGTTCCTACACTCCCTTGCTTCTCTCTTTTTCGACCATTACAGCTCGGTCTCTTCTCTCTTATTCCAATTTGTATAACCACCATCCCGGAATTCTCTTCTTTTTTCTGTTCAGACTGAACGTTATTAGTAATGGTTGCCTGAACAACTTCCCGTGGTCTGATTGTTCTTACCGATTTCCCTTTTAAAGCCGCCTTACTCAAAGTGGGTCTTACATCCAAACTCAAACAACCACACTTCCCTGATTTTCCAACATACTGATCTCCCTCACTCATTCTGTTTTCTTCCCTTGCCTCATTCCTGATGCTCTTCCTTAGATCTCTATCAAAAAAGGAAGTACAGCTAAACCCCCGAGAATGTGGTGCTTTCGACAATATTTTTTCCTTTTTAGGGCTCTCAACAAGTAAAAAACCATCAGAAAGTGCCTTCGAGATGGATTCGACAGGAGGTGTTACAGGTGGAGATGGCGTGGAAGGTTTGAAGGCTTCAATTTCTTTGCTTACAACTTCTATTTCTGAGTGTTCATTTATTTCTTTTGATACAACATCGTCTTCAACTCCACCAGGACCACCACTATGCTCTGACCCTTGCTCATCGCACGACCTTCTACTTCTTGAAGAAGCTACTTCTGACATATCAGCCGGTTCTAGCACCGGATCTTCTGTATCATTACTCTCCGGATATTCTACGTCATTACTCTCCGATAAGGGTATCACAAAACAGTCTTCATCCCACTTAACAGGAGGAGTCGATGTTCTCTCATTCTTATTCAGAAAAATATCCTTTGTGGAAGCAATAACATCGTCTTTTAGAGTTTCATTATTGCTTTCTGACCTTACTCCATTATCAGGCGCTGGTGCTTTA
Organism: Agrostemma githago; assembly: GCA_958450325.1. Lineage (NCBI taxonomy): Eukaryota > Viridiplantae > Streptophyta > Magnoliopsida > Caryophyllales > Caryophyllaceae > Agrostemma > Agrostemma githago. The sequence continues at coordinate 22,476,077 of OY288246.1, forward strand.
ACAGATGGAGCAACTTCAGAGTTAGAAACTTCTCTAAGAATAGAGGCCCTAGTGTTTAGTGAAGTGCTCATATTGTTTGGACCTACAGGCAGGAAGAAGTCGTCATTCTTCTTTGGAAAAGATCCATTGATCGGCAAAGGAATAACATTCTCTTCTGCAGTTGAAAGGGTAACTGGAGCAATAACAGGAGACGCACGAGAGTTATCCCCGGGTGCCAAAGATTCAACACAGAGATCTTGTTCCAATTGTTGCACATTTTTCTTGCTACATTTTTTAAGTTTTGATTTTGAACGCCTTGGTTCTCTGACTGATGAAGCTAAATCACCTGACGGACGTAGTAATGTTGAAGGCGGAATGTCTGGTGTTCGGGGAATGAAGTATTCCTCCTTCTTTGGTGAAGAAGGGCTAAAGATTGGTTGAGCAAGATCTTTCCCTGAAGGCATGAAAGTGTTGGAATTTTCAACAAAGGTATTTGCTGCATAACCATGTATTCGAGACCCTGGAGCTGCATCACCGGTAGAAACTGTCACTGAAGGTGGGACTGTAGTGGAAGGGTCAGGGATGAAAAAGTTGGAGTTAGTATGACATTTTTTCAAAGTCGGAGCTGAACCCATCAAATAGGAATTATCAACTTGAGTATGAAAACTCGGAAAGGGGATGTTGTTAACTCCATTCCAAGGAATTCCTTCCACCATGTTTGGTGACTCAGGAAACCAATTACAAGCAGCAGCATTCATTCCACATGGTGCTCCTCTTTCAACTGGAGACCTAAACCTAAATGGCTGCGACTTTGAAAATTCTGAATCAAATGTACCAACATTGTTTACCATGAAACTCGACCTCATAGACCGTGACTTCAAAGGAATCCCCAATTTTTCCTCCAAGTTTTCACCTCTTGCACTGCCTAGCTCAACATTATTTCCATTTTGTGCCATGTAACCTGTCTTAACGGACTGCGAATTCCATCCATGTGGGAAGGCTGTACTCCCCACATTCCCTGGCATGAAAGCTGTCCTCCTCGTAGACCCGATTTTCCATCCATTTGAAGGAGCACTAATCTCCATATTTCTCTCCAAGTGCCCACCTCTGCCACTCCCAGGCGTGAAACCCGCCACCATGGAATCATTTGGAAAAACATGACTACCTACATTTCCCTCAAAGCTCTCACCTTTCCTACAATGTACTTCATAATCACCATTATTTTCCATAAAACCGTCATCCTTCTTCATGGACCGCGATTCCACTCCATCATTTTCTGCCATGAACCGCGAATCAGGCCCATAGGATCGGAATTCGGCATTACCCTCCAAGATCTCACCTTTCTCACTTTTTGTACAGCTACTAGGATTGCTACATGAACTCCCATCACTGCAATCAGTTTCACACTCACTAACACACTCATCATCTTCACTGTCACTATCACTTTCCACAACTCCTGACCTTAAACTTCTAACTGGCAAACCCAAATATCCTTCTCCACCTCTTTCACCATTCCCCTGTCTCACCACTACATAAGGATATGGATATGGCTCTCTCCTAAAACTTGAAGAATCACAACTTTTGTTTTCCATCACATTTGTACCAGTTTTCACAGATGGGTTCTCATCCACACAGTTAAAAAACGATGAATGATGAGCAGCGTTATTGTGCTTATACTGCCGAAAACTATGTGATTTGGGAGAAACTGGTTCCGGGTTTTTTCGACGACAAAACAACCCATAAGACAAAGCAATGGCAATAATAAAAAGATGAATAAGCTCCCAAAACTTGGCAAAAACAGTCTCACTCATAAACTCAGGTGGTTCAGAAGGAAACATTGGTATAAGACAGAGAAACAGAGCCATCCCCAAAATTTTGAGCAGAACATTTGAACATGAAATACTTTGACTTCTGGGATTTGCATGAAACTCTGGATTAAACTGTCGTCTAACAGGTTGAGGTCTCAGAAAGGGGTATGCATTATCCTCCATTAATAAACAAAAATAAAGCTAAAAATTTTACAAGTTTGTTCACTTATACCATGGATATCCTGTGTTGGGTTGGGTTGATTCTAGTGTAGAAGATTGATGCAAAAGATGGGTCCGTGTGAAAGTGGGGGGAAAGAGTTTGATTGAGTAAAAGGGACCGGGAAAACAGGAGGAAAACAGAGGAGAGAGAGAGAGAGAGAGGAGGTTGAAAAGGGGAAGTGATTTGTTGTTTTGGTGCTGATGGATCATTGAAGAGAGAGGAGGTTGAAAAGGGGAAGTGATTTGTTGTTTTGGTGCTGATGGATCATTGAAGAACACTTTATGTGGGATTATAGTATTAATTAATGTGAAGAGAAGTGTGCCAGTACTTTATTTGAATATATGTGAGTGTTGTGAGGATTTGTGACTTGTGGTGGGGGAATTCTACTGCAATTGAGTAGAAAAATGGAGTGCATTTGCATTGGGATGCTTCCCACACGAATTTTGGTCTAACCACATCATGCATGTTCACAGGGTAAGACAACATTGGACATTGGAGGTCCAACTTTTTTCTTTCTTTTTTGTGATGTTGGAACTAGGGTGTCGGACCCGATCCGGATTGGTCCTCGTAAGTTTGACCAGGATTCGACCTGGATCTTTAAGGATCCAAACTTTTTAGACTCTTACCCGAACCCAATGAATACTGAAGAAACTCATAAAACCTTAATTGTTGCACCTTGAGAAGTGAATGAAAACAAAGAGGAAGAAGAGAAACGAGTAAATAGAAATGAGTTTTTGTGGACATGACATAGGTTCACCCCGACGCGACATGACATAGGCTCACCCCGACGCGGCCACGCGCGGGTTTGGGGAGGCGAATGAATCTCCATATGAGATGGGTCGAATTGTGTAGACACCCGCATTTTGACTGCCAGGTGTCTATGGTAGTTTCCCAAAAAACACCCGATGATGATCGGACGCTAACGTGTTTCCATGCGCTCGGATACGGGCTCAAATCCATTAATTGCTGGCTAACACACTTACAGAGTACAAATCTCACAAAATCAACCTCGAATCCAGGTCCAGTGGGCCGTTTCCAATCAAATAAGACTAATTTGGGTCAAAACCGACACCGGAAATAAAACCGACTTTTAGCGATTGGGTCAACCCCGGTCAAAGTCGTTTCCGAGACACATCAAAGCAGCCACTCAAATACAAAAGGTCCAACTCAAGAAGCAAAACCAACAGTCCACCTTCAGACGGGCCATCAGGTCAAGTCCGTCACGGCACAAAACCCTAGACACCAAAATACATGGGCAATGCCTATATAAGCAACCCCATGCACACTCAATTTCACAACTTTACAACCCTAATCACAACTTTTTCACAACCTCAAGAGCCCTACACACACATACAACAACTTTTACAACCCTAATCAAACCCTAGCAATTTTACACTAGCAAAAACCCTAAACCTAGTTCTAGGAATCAATCCCGAGCCACCATAACTTAACCTCCATAAAACCTCGAAGACTCTTGTGTAAAGCCACGGTTACGAGTCCGTTCCGAGACAAGAACATGTAGGTTGAGGGTGTCAAAACCCCGTTTCTTCTCTTCTCCTTCTCCTTCTCGTGTCGCGTCGTCGTTATCTTCATACGGGTCGCATTTTTCTATTTTATTATCGTTATTATCGCACCTTAATATCATCAATATCGATAGTATCAAAGCATTAAAATACTTATCAATTTGTGTCGAATAAGAGGGGTATCGGAATAAGGAAACACGAATATACAAGTATACTGCACACAGCGTTGACGGTCGCTTGTTCCAATACCCCGATTATTTGATTATTGAGATAAGTTAACTTAAACAATATTTTTTTTAATTTCGTTTTCATTATTGTTCGAGTCATATATTTACATTAATTTTCAAAAACAAGCATCAATTTTAATAAGGGTCGAAACCCGTTGACGCGGATCCGACATCACAATCCCTCGGGATTTATTTCGATGTCGGAAAAGCCGAGGGAATCAAGTCTTCATTCAAGCAAAGTGTCGATACGTTAGATCCGATGCCAATTCCATAATTGGATGTCGAGTCTAATAATTTAATCAAGAAATTTAGCCAATTCAATTTTTCGTTGATGCTAACGTAGATGTTATTTAATTCGTTCGAATGATGACACTACAAACGCGGAGGAATATTTATATCGTCTTGGTTATTTCAAACGATTCAAAACATTTTTTTTTTTATCTTTTTCACTCTAGTATTCCATATCGATTCCGTAATCGAATATGGGATATGACGAGCGTCACAATTAGAATCGAGTATAAATCATTCCAAGTATTCAATATCCATTTCATAATTGAATATTGAATATAACGAATGTCGAAAATATTAAATCGGGTATAAATCAGTCCATATTTGTACGCGATTTGTCAAATTAACAGTTTTCGAAAAACCGAGTCCGGGGCAGCCTGTGGCGCGAGTCGCGCCCTTCTCGGGCGAGTCGCGCGTCTCGGGCGAGTCGCGCCCCTCTTGGGCGAGTCGCACGGTTCCCTGAAAACCACGACGCATATCTTCGTTTTCTTTTCTTTAAAACATCGACTTTTCCGGCATACTTCAAGTTTTTGATATTTTTTTTCTTGACCTCGGTCAACACGTGTTAATTAATCACGTGTACTACCATCTTTTCAAACCATGCATCATCTTGTCTACATCATTCAATTCAATTCAATGTTTGCACAAACCGTTATTGTTCGTTATATCGTTACTAGCAGTTTGTTCGTTTCCTTTGTCAATTTTCATTGTTTATTTTATTTTATCAAAATGAACCCACATGCTAAAATTCCACTTTGACGTAGAATTAATTGCATTAAATTGACTTAGAAACCCTTTTCAATTCCATTCACATGTCTAGGGAAAATAATCTTTGCATATCATTTTCCCGTTCAACTAACGCGCGTATTGGAAAGTCATTCGAATTCTTAGTAGAGGCCGCTAATGTGCGGGCGGGGTTGGGTGTCCTTTGTGGGCGTCCCAACACGTACCCTCACCCCTTACTCAGAACCTCGGTTTCCGGATGCTCAAAACCGTTGGCGCACGAGAGTCATTCAATACACAATATCTGATAATGTCGGTATTGGTATCAAATGCAAAGGGACGAGCCCAATAAACTCTGACATCGAAAATGGGCCGTATTTTGTATACGGACCACTACGACATAGAGTGGGCTCGAATGGTTCCGAATAACCACAAAATTCGGTGGCGACTCCACCTAGACCTAAATTTCAATTCGATCCATTCTCATATGGAGATTCATTCGCCTCCCCAAATCCGCGCGTGGCCGCGTCGGGGTGGACCTATGTCATGTCCACAATTTGGCGACTCCGCTGGGGATTAACTGATGCGTGACTTACCATCGGCATTCTCAGGGTGAGACTCGAATAGAAATCGTTTGACTAGTACAATACGCGTCTTAGTTTTACGGTTCATGCATAACCCATATTTTCCCGGGCCGGTACTCGCGACCGACGTCCCACTATACCGTTGATGTACTCCAATATGGATATGTCAAAAGGTGTCCATAGTCGATTCGAGTGGGTTTCGCGGCATGTTCTAAGCTCAACTCGACTTAGAAAGTCCGTCCCGATCAACGTCTAGACTATGTACACTGGTATAGACCCTCTTTAGACCGACCGAGACTTAGTGTAGAGCATACATGGCGTCGTTATAATGCTTGTGTGACTACGTGCTATTTGGTTTCTGTGTCGTTTTCAAAAACCGTCACCTTTTTCAAAAATGCATCTTTTAAAAAATATTCAACTTTCAAAAACTCGGAAAGCTGCCGAAACTTAGGACTTATGATTTGACTCAAAATAAGCCTATTTTCTAGCCGGCATGCCGCCCATTTCAAAATTCGAACTTCCGATCCACCATTCGATCTTCGAATTTTCAAAAATTCAATTTCAATTTTCAAATCTTCGAGATGCCGTTTTCGATTTTCAAATCTTCAGGATCTTATCTTCAATTTTCAAATCGTTGGAAATTCCTTTTTTCCGACACTCAAATTTTCAATTTTCAAGATATCCAATTTCAAAACCCGGGACGTATACCGAATTTAGGACTTATGATTTTACTCAAAACTTCCTATTTTTAGCCGGTATTCTGCCCATTTCAAAACTCGAAAATATTTTCGAACTTTGAAATTTGAGGCCCGATACACTTTCCGATTTTCTCGAAAAGTCGGGCCTTCCCCGAGTTTTCTCGGGTTTTCCAAAATAATTCATTTTCAAAACCTTCCTCTTCTTAGGACTTCCCGTATTTAGCAGTGTCGGGTCGTGTCTTAAATCGTCGAAGTCTTTAGCCTCGAAACTCCGCCGATCCTACATCGCGAGTTTCTTCCCCATCCAAGTCCGCCTTATTAGACTAAGGCCCGGCCCACCTACGTAGGACATACCCCTACAAAGGAGGGCCCGTCAACACAATCGAGTCAAAAGTATGGGGATGTCTCACGTGAACCTTCCTTCGAACAGGACTCGGCCCACATGCCGAATTCTAAGGGAGGCCCACCTTTCACGAGTCACCCGTCTAGGTGTCTTTTCCGAGTCAACCTTTTTTACAAGGCATAGCCCTATAACAAAAGGTTCACGGTCCTTACGTCTAAGGGTCACTCGTCCAACAATCGAGTCTTAACAAAATCTTCAATCCCACTTGGGGGCTACCCCTTAGCGGAGCGATCAATCACGGTTGCCTTAAGGGTCATGTCTTACACGTGTCTCACGTACCCCACCTTTGAGTCACTTAGACGCCACACCATCTGAGTCCTTAGTCTCATTTGGGGGCTATTCTCCGACGGAGCGATTAATCACAGTCACTCTGAGAATCGCACCCTACACATTCGTCTTAGGAGGGTCTAACCCAAGTCAAACATGGTCGCCCCATTTTCGGACTCACCCTTCTGCAGCTCGAGTCTAATTTGCGGTCGTTACCTCGTCTAGGTCAACATTCAAGTATCCCGGTCCGAGAGACTTTGTCGACCCGTCACCCCGGGCCGTGTCTGGTTTGACTCTCTCTCTTGCGCAAAGCCGAGTTTAGGCGAGTTCTAACACCTGTTGTTTCTTCTGATCAGGGACCCTATGAACGAGACACTACCAAACCACAACAAATCCCATGCCGTCAAGAAAGGGGATATCCAGGGGAGTATGCTTATGCTATCTTGCTCCATTAACAACATCTTCTCGAAAATCGATACTGCCCTAGATAACCTAAGTTCCAGGGTAACCATCATCGAAGAAGACCTTGTAAGAACCCGATCCCGTCTAACACAGCTAGAGCGGGTAAGGCAGCCAGTCACTCAACTGAGCCATTCGAAGGGTGAACACTCTTACGAAACTGTCCGATACCCTCAAGATGGCAAGGCCGAGATAGGTAACCCTCAAGTCACCTCTCCAAGAATCAAGAACCAGTCAAAGGAAAGGACATTTACTCACTTGGATATGTCCTACACCGTCGCTTTCCAGAGGTTGGTTCCGAAGGGCCTAGTGCTACCTATAGGCCCAACAGCCGACCCACCTGTGGAGAAACGTTCCAAAGCATGGAACGCCGAGCATTACTACGAATTCCACAGAGGGAGGGGACACGATACAGAACAATGCTGGAAGCTGAAACACCTCATTCAAGACTTCCTCGATGCCGGGAAGACTCCCGTTTTGGAAACATTGTCACTTGCAAAGCCCCTCGTGGACTACACAGGGCCCGATGACCGAAGCATCCAATCTACCTCTCATGCACCCAAGAGTCCGGATTTGAATTAAGTCCGAGTCTGAGTCTGAGTCTAGGATGTTCTATTCCAAAGCCAAGGTCAAAGTCAGAGTCAGAGTCAGTTGTATTCTGTCCTCTTTTTCAAAACTCAATAAAATCAGCTTTCAATATTCTTTCTCATATATATTTTCCTTATGTGTTTCCGAGAACATGATGAACACCATCATACACTGTGAGCACACGCACGTGACTATTATAGGCACATCTATAATGACTGCAGGAAACCGAGCCCGTGTTTTCTTTTTACCTATTCCATGTCTGGTATAGAAAAATCACATAACTACCCGTAGCAGGAGCGGTATCGAATCCTATGACAAATCTAGGTAATCTCCTAGTTTGGGTTCAAGACGGGAGGCAAGCCCATTTCCCACAATAAAATATCCCTCCAATAAGACTGACCAATCCCTACCTTAGGTGTTAGTCTGACCGACAAAAAAACAAAAAACAAAAAGAAGGCCATCAAAAAAGAAAGAGCCAAAACAAAAATAAGACCATCAAAAAAAAGAAAACTGGACAAAAAAAAAATATTGAAAGTCCATGAAAAAAAAAGCAAAAGGCCAAAAAAAAAAACAGGCCATCATCAAAAAATTCAGAATACCCATGACCGTGGTCAACGGTCAATTCAAGGGAAAGCCCCACGACCAGGGTACGGTCAAAATTATCAAAACCCATGATCGCGGCTAAGAGGTCAATCAAAAATCAAATACCCATGACCGTGGTCAACGGTCAACTCAAGTGAAAATCCTTTGACCATGGTACGGTCAAATTCAAAATTATCCATGCCATCCAATAGGGGAGTAACAATCAAGCTGGTCAGCTAACACCACACTCAGCCTTCCCACATTACAACCTTCAAGACCTTCCCGAGACCCAGGCCAGAGACAGCCCGGAATTTTGAGGATTCAAGCTCCATAGGATACCCCTAACAATTAGGGCCAGACATGGAAACCAAATCCCGCATTATCAAACCAGCCCTCGAAGCCTTAGCTCCACAGAACCGAGCTCCAGATTTCGAGTCATCAAAACCAGATCCCACATTATCAAACCAGCCCTCGAAGTCTTAGCTCCACAGAACCGAGCTCCAGATTTCGAGTCATCAAAGCCATTTACTTCCTAGCACCACATTTCCAAAAACATCAAATTCTCCGAGAACAAAACTCGTTAAAATTCCCCGAGAGCAGAACTCGTTAAAAATCCCGAGAACAAAACTCGTTAAAATTTCCCGAGAGCAGAACTCGTTAAAAATCCCGAGAACAAAACTCGTTAAAATCCCATCCAAACCAGTTACCAACCCCAAACACGGGAACTCAACTTGCAGTCGGCATAGAACATGTCCAAATAGTTCACACCACCTCTGGGGGCTATCCCGGAGAACGCTCACAGTCACAGGATTAACATCCTAACCATTCTAGCCCTTTGATCAAGACATCATTGGGAATGCACCTAGCCTACACCATCGCTATGGCTAGTTACACACAAAGCCCTAATAAACTAGGCGCCATAATACATCTTCCAGTCCACTGAACTACGACTTGGTTTGATTTCACCACACCTGAATACGTAGGCAGCCTTTCAACAGAGGCACAACCACCCACATTGACACAAATTCAAGAAGCGTCATCCTTCCGGTCACGACACCGTCATGTTCTCAAGAGCTAGCTTTGTCATCCTGGGGGCTTCTCCTAGGCAGAAGTTCTCCTTCCACTCACAAAATCCAAAATACTTTCAAAAACTAGCCTCCTTTCTGTAGTGTGTCCTAGTACTCGGCTCCGCCGAAGACAAGAATCTGTCAGGACTCGAAGTTATACCCATTTTGGACTGTGCCCTAAAATCAGAGATCCAGAAGGGCACCAGACTAAAACAGTCTCATTACAAACTACTGAAGTCCCCTATAACATATCCATCCCATTTCGATGTTCGACCGTGTTGCCACTCGCCTAGGCCACGGAATAGTGCAACTCGAGAGTCTCGTCATCTTAGGTGGCCCATCCCCTACCGAGTCACGGTCCAACCCTTAGAGAGTCTAGTCCGTGTCGGTCAACTCGTCCTGTCGCGTCCAGAGTCGAGTCTGTCGGTATGTCTCTCTCCAAATTCTCATTTTAAAATTTGCAAAACTTAGCCATTTGAGAAAATCCTTTTCGACAAGGTCAAATTTCGGTCTATTTAAACTGCAAATTTCTACCCTTTTTCCATTTTGAAAACCTAGCCCGTGGGTGCTTTCAGGATTTCAATTTCAAAAATTTCAAAAAAAATCAAAAATCATTTTCCCCAGCGCGAGTCATTTTACTACCTACGTGTTGCATGCAAATTTTATGTGACTTATACAGGTACGACTCAAACAGGGATGTGCAACCCACTACATCTCCCCAGCGGAAACCAACGGTGGCATTTCACGGGATGAGCCTACATACAGGCGCACCCAGGACTTATGCGACAAGTCCAATTCCCCACGGAGTTACCGTCATCAGCTCAGGTATGACTTCTAGCTTGTGGCTGGCGAGCCCTTCACGCGAGTCTAATGGACTATAAACGACCCGACCGGAAGTCCGCCAGGTTTCAATCCTCGATTGGCCTGGTGGCTACTCTAACTTTCGCCTTATCCAAGCCTCAGTCAGAGTGGGGGCTCTGTAGACACCCGCATTTTGACTGCCAGGTGTCTGGTAGTTTCCCAAAAAACACCCGATGATGATCGGACGCTAACGTGTTTCTATGCGCTCGGATACGGGCTCAAATCCATTAATTGTTGGCTAACACACTTACAGAGTACAAATCTCACAAAATTAACCTCGAATCCAGGTCCAGTGGGCCGTTTCCAATCAAATAAGATTAATTTGGGTCAAAACCGACACCGGAAATAAAACCGACTTTTAGCGATTGGGTCAACCCCGGTCAAAGTCGCTTCCGAGACACATCAAAGCAGCCACTCAAATACAAAAGGTCCAACTCAAGAAACAAAACCAACAGTCCACCTTCAGACGGGCCATCAGGTCAAGTCCGTCAGGGCACAAAACCCTAGACACCAAAATACATGGGCAATGCCTATATAAGCAACCCCATGCACACTCAATTTCACAACTTTACAACCCTAATCACAACTTTTTCACAACCTCAAGAGCCCTACACACATACAACAACTTTTACAACCCTAATCAAACCCTAGCAATTCTACACTAGCAAAAACCCTAAACCTAGTTCTAGGAATCAATCCCGAGCCACCATAACCTAACCTCCATAAAACCTCGAAGACTCTTGTGTAAAGCCACGGTTACGAGTCCGTTCCGAGACAAGAACATGTAGGTTGAGGGAGTCAAAACCCCGTTTCTTCTCTTCTCCTTCTCCTTCTCGTGTCGCGTCGTCGTTATCTTCATACGGGTCGCATTTTTCTATTTTATTTTATCGTTATTATCGCACCTTAATATCATTAATATCGATAGTATCAAAGCATTAAAATACTTATCAATTTGTGTCGAATAAGAGGGGTATCGGAATAAGGAAACACGAATATACAAGTGTACTGCACACAGCGTTGACGGTCGCTTGTTCCAATACCCCGATTATTTGATTATTGAGATAAGTTAACTTAAACAATATTTTTTTTAATTTCGTTTTCATTATTGTTCGAGTCATATATTTACATTAATTTTCAAAAACAAGCATCAATTTTAATAAGGGTCGAAACCCGTTGACGCGGATCCGACATCACAATCCCTCGGGATTTATTTCGATGTCGGAAAAGCCGAGGGAATCAAGTCTTCATTCAAGCAAAGTGTCGATACGTTAGATCCGATGCCAATTCCATAATTGGATGTCGAGTCTAATAATTTAATCAAGAAATTTAGCCAATTCAATTTTTCGTTGATGCTAACGTAGATGTTATTTAATTCATTCGAATGATGACACTACAAACGCGGAGGAATATTTATATCGTCTTGGTTATTTCAAACGATTCAAATCAATTTTTTTTTATCTTTTTCACTCTAGTATTCCATATCGATTCCGTAATCGAATATGGGTTATGACGAGCGTCACAATTAGAATCGAGTATAAATCATTCCAAGTATTCAATATCGATTTCATAATCGAATATTGAATATAACGAATGTCGAAAATATTAAATCGGGTATAAATCAGTCCATATTTGTACGCGATTTGTCAAATTAACAGTTTTCGAAAAACCGAGTCCGGGGCAGCCTGTGGCGCGAGTCGCGCGTCTCGGGCGAGTCGCGCCCCTCTTGGGCGAGTCGCACGGTTCCCTGAAAACCACGACGCATATCTTCGTTTTCTTTTCTTTAAAACATCGACTTTTCCGGCATACTTCAAGTTTTTGATATTTTTTTTCTTGACCTCGGTCAACACGTGTTAATTAATCACGTGTACTACCATCTTTTCAAACCATGCATCATCTCGTCTACATCATTCAATTCAATTCAATGTTTGCACAAACCGTTATTGTTCGTTATATCGTTACTAACAGTTTGTTCGTTTCCTTTGTCAATTTTCATTGTTTATTTTATTTTACTAAAATGAACCCACATGCTAAAATTCCACTTTGACGTAGAATTAATTGCATTAAATTGACTTAGAAACCCTTTTCAATTCCATTCACATGTCTAGGGAAAATAATCTTTGCATATCATTTTCCCGTTCAACTAACGCGCGTATTAGAAAGTCATTCGAATTCTTAGTAGATGCCGCTAATGTGCGGGCGGGATTGGGTGTCCTTTGTGGGTTTCCCAACACGTAGCCTCACCCCTTACTCAGAAACCGTTGGCGCACGAGAGTCATTCAATACACAATATCCGATAATGTCGGTATTGGTATCAAATGCAAAGGGACGAGCCCAATAAACTCTGACATCGAAAATGGGCCGTATTTTGTATACGGACCACTACGACATAGAGTGGGCTCGAATGGTTCCGAATAACCACAAAATTCGGTGGCGACTCCACATAGACCTAAATTTCAATTCGATCCATTCTCATATGGAGATTCATTCGCCTCCCCAAACCCGCGCGTGGCCGCGTCGGGGTGGACCTATGTCATGTCCACAAATTGAAATTTAAATCGAAGTGGAGTCGCCACCAAACTTTGTGGGAGTTTGGGCCCGTTCGAACCCATTCTATATCTTAGTGGACTGTGTACAAAATACGGCCCATTCAGATGTCAGAGTTTATTGGGTTCGTCCTTTTGCATTTGATACCGATACCGACATTATCGGATACCGTGTATCGAATGACTCTCGTGTGCCAATGGATTCGGACATCCGGAAACCATGGTTCTGAGTAAGGGGTGAGGGTACGTGTTGGGAAGTTCACAAAGAACACCAAACCCCGCCTGCACATTAGCGGCCTCTACTAAGATATCACTTGACTTTCGAATACGCGCGTTAATAATACGATAAATGATATGCAAACATTGTTTTGCCTAAACATGCGAGAATTTGAATGGGTTGCCAAGTCGATTTAATGCATCTAAATTTAACGTCAAAGTTGTTTTAGCATGCGAGGTTCGTTTTATTATAAAACAAACAATGAATAATAAGATACAAAGACAAAGAACAAATGGGTTAGTAACGGTTTGCAAATTGAATGAATGATGTAAATATGATGCAATGCATGGTTTTGAAAAGTTTATGACACGTGATTGACTTGACACGTGTTGACCGAAGTCATAAAAATATTTTATCGGAACTCGGATGATGCTGAAAACTCACAGTTTTGATAAAACAGGAGCCACTCGATCGAGTCACTAAGGCACTCGACCGAGTTTACTCGAAAAAATTATTCTGCCCGATTTTTGGGGTGCCACTTGATCGAGTGGGCTAAGCACTCGATCGAGTGCCACTTGTACGGACTGCTGTCCGGTTTGTTTTTGCTCTTGAGAATTGCTATTGTGTTTGAAAATTATCGATTCGTTAGGTTGCGTAAAAATATAATGAGATTTATACTCGACCTGAACCCCTCGATACTCACCATATTCTATGCTCGATTATGAGATCGATATCGAATATTTAGAGTGTGCCTTAAAAAAGAAGATGTTGGAAGAATTTTGTTTAATTGAATTGAGATGAAATAATTTGTTTTGTGTCACGGTTTTCGGGGAACCACACAACCCGCGCGGAGGGGGCCCGACTCGCATGAGGCGCATGCGACTCGCGTGGCGGACTGTTCTCGAAATTGTTTTTTAGAAAATTGATAATTTTGTTATGTCGCGTAAAAATATGGTACGAATCATATTCGACTTAAATTTTCGATACTCGTTATATTCGATATTCGATTATGGAATCGATATCAAATATTCGGAGTGATTTTAGAAAAGATGTTTTGTAGATCGTTTTGAAAATTGAATTAAAACAATATAAACTCTCTCCGCGTCGAAATCATCGTATGTTGTTTATGTGACGATTTTTTAGCATCAACGAGATAAATTTAGTTCTTTTTGGTACAATATTCGACTATAGAGTCGGCATCGTGTTTTAAGAACGTTTATTTTGTATAAAAATATATTGTAGCGATAATATCGGTATTAGAAAGAAAGAAAAAAAATGTGATGTTGACCCGTATGAAGACGGACAAACGACGACTCAAAGAAGAAAAAAGACGAGAGGAAGAGAGAGAGAAAGGAGAAAACGGGTTTGATTTTACACCCTCAACCTACATGCTTTGTATTCTTGGAACGGAGCTCGTCGAAATGTGGCTTAGACACGGGAGCGTCGAGATAATGTGGGTGAGTTATGGTGGTTTTGGCGCGTAAGAAGTATGGGTGTCGGGGTTAGAGGTGGCCGGAACTTAAGTGTAGTCTCGGGTATGTTGGATTGTATGTGTGCTTGATGTGAATGAATGTATGTCGATGTGTAATTGTGTTAGATGTGTGTTAGATGTGTCGACTGAATGTTGTGAGAGGGTCTATTTATAGTAGAGGTCCTCGATTGAAGCTAGGAGAGGTAGCTTAACTTGGGTGACAAAAAATACCGTTTAGGATATGAAAGGCATGCAATTCGAGAGGAAGGCGGATTCCGTTGCTTGGTGGGAAAGAAATCCTCATCCGGCTGGAAAAGGAGTCACTCGACCGAGTGACTCTGATACTCGGTCGAGTGCCCGGTTTAATCCCGGTTTTGGCGGATTTGCGAGCCTACTCGACCGAGTGGGATGATCCACTCGATCGAGTGGGTCTAGCTCGGGTAGAAGTCTCTTTAGAGATCGAATTCTATCTCTAACAGAATTGTTTATTATTTTTGTAGCTGATTTTTTGTAGTATTGGACTTCAAGTCAGATTTCCGAGAGTTGCGTGACAGATTTTTACGCCTCGGAAACGTCTTTGACCAGGGTTTGACCGGGTCGCTAAAAGACGGTTTTGCCCTTGGTGTCGATTTTGACCCAAATTAGCCTTATTTGACTGGGAATGACCCACTGTGCCTGAATATGAGGTTATTTTTGTGAGATTTGTACTCCGTAAAAGCCAAAGCCAAATGCTAATAATTTTGAGCCCATATTCGAGTATGTCAAAGCACGTTTTCGTCCGATCATCATTCGGTGTTTTTTGGAAACTGTCATAGACACCTAACGGCCAAATGTGGGTGTCTACAGAGCCCCCACTCTAACTGAGGCTTGGACAGGGCGAAAGTCAGAGTAGCTACCAGGCCAATCGAGGATTAAGACCTGGCAGACTTCCGAGTCGGGTCGTTTATAGTCCATTAGACTCGCGTGAAAGGCTCGCCAGCCATAGGTTAGAAATCATACCTGAGCTGATGATAATCCGTGGGGATTCGGACTTGTTGCATAAATCCTAGGTGCGCTTGTATGTAGGCCCATCTCATGCTAGTTCGGGACATATGCCGCCTAGGGCTTTCCGCTGGGAGTGAGTTGTATGTCCCTACTTGAGTCGTACTTGTATATAATTATGTGAAGTTTTGCATGTAACATTTTAGGTAAAATGACTCGCGCTGGGGAATAGAAAAAAAAGGCTTTGGATTTTTGAATTTGAATTTTTTTTGAAAATTTGAGAATTTTGACTCTGAAAAGGAATAGGAATGCTCAGGATGGACTATTCCTACACTAGCCAAAGAATTGTGATGAGGCCTGTATGCTAAACCTCCAGGAATTAGGAATCCTAAAGATAGGAGGACTACTCAGGTTTAGTGCTATAAATACCCATCTTCTGCTTTTAATTTTTCATAATTCTTATCAATCCTTCCCTTCTAAAGAGAACAACTCCCGAGAATCCTTCATTTTTTTTAAGAAAAATCTAGCATGGGATTCGATCGTTTGACCCGAATGCTGCAAGACTGGTCCCGATGCTTCAGAGATGCCGACAAAGTAGTTCTGAACCAGAACGATATTACTCAATTGTTTACGATCCGTCAGATGCAAGTGGACCGTCACTTTCTCGATGCCTGTTTGTCATACTGGGATGACATCTATCATGCTTTTGCTCTTCCCCGAGGCGAGATTTGCCCTATCCCTGAGGAAATTGCTACCGTAGGAGGATGGAATCCCATACTTCGTTCTACTATCCCGTTTTCAGTTCACGATCCTAGGAGGAAGCTGCGGGAATTCCTATGACTTTCTCACATGGAGGTATCCCGTATGACGGAGGGGGATACCATTTCTTTGATTGATTTGGCTGAAAAGTTCATGAACCCACACGATGTCCGGGTCAGGCCGGTCCATAGCCGTAGGGCCTTTGCTTTTTGTATGCTCCATGTTTATGCTTTCGAGGGTCACATGGATTTGCTATCTTGTATGGGCCACGTCCGACTTCTCACAGTGGTTGACCTGATGGAGACGGAACAGAGTCCAGCATGGCTAATTACAGGGGAAATTATCCAAGGCTTGGCTAACCGTAAGAGGGATTCGTCGGTTCGTTTGACCGGGAGTACCCGTTTATTACAGGTATATTGCTTCGGACTTTTCTGATTTCTCAATTTCTCAAATTTTTTGATTTTTTTTTCGCGATTTTCTGATACAGTGGGCACTCGATCGAGTCACCCTGGCACTCGATCGAGTGCCTTCTCGAAAAAAATCATCTGTCCGGCTTCAAGTGTATCACTTGATCGAGTGACCTCTAAGCACTCGATCGAGTGCCTCTAGGCGGACATCAATTTCGGCCTGATAACTCATATTTTCGTTTTCTTTTCAGCTTTGGTTATTTGAGCGGCTATCGATCATAGATCCTCCCCTTGACCTAAGTCGTTATCGACCCAACCAGGTGATGACTAGGAGATGAACCATCGACTTTTCTCGCCATAATACTCAGAAATATTGGGACGAAGTGTTGTCTTTCCATAATGGCCCGTTGATCCGGTGGATGGTGCCCTGGTGGCCTATTTATGTTCGAACTGGCTTAGAATCGAGGAATAGGGCGCGCTACCAGGTGATCCTATCCTTTAGGCAGACTATTCATCTTTATCCTGACCTTATACTTAGGCAGTATGGTCGGTACCAAAGAATCCCGGAAATCGAGGCGGTTGTGAGTGAATCTACCCAACTGACGGACGTGATGTGTGATACTTGGATGCAACGATGGTACACCCGGGCCACCTGGTCTACTCCCAAGTCTCTCCATTCGATTAGGGTATCAGATTCTTACGTGAGATGGACAAAGGCGGAATCCACTGAAGCCCGAGCTGCCCTAAAAGTTGATGAGGCTTTTGACCTACTCCGGCGAGAGCAGGTTAAAGACAACATGGGTTTCTTTGATGAGGGCGAGACCCTGTCAGGTCAGAAAGGAAAGACTAGGACTCAAACTGAAGGGTCCAGTACTAAAAGTGCACGGGGGAAGGTGAGCGCCCAGACTGACCTGGAAAGGAGACTTGGCCCAAAACTAAGGGTTCAGGACCGACTTGGTCCTCGAGATAGGCTACCCGAGCACGTATGAGCTCGACTTGGACCGGTTACAATGGCAGAAGACCTGCAGTCGAAGAAACGGGTTCGAGCAAAGGAAGTCCCCTTAGTGATCCGGGAACGTTCGCCCCCGCCTCGTCGACCTCGGGCTCCACGTGACCCAAAGGATAAGGGAAAGGGTAAAATGCCCTAAGTGCTAGTCTCCTTAGCTTTATTATCTAAGTACCACTGTTATTTTTTGTGGTGTGCTTTTTGTTGTTTGTTTTATTTATTTATTTATTGTGTGATGTAATTTTGAGATTCCCGAGTTTATCGGTTTTTTTAATAAAAGACATATTAGTGAATACCGTTCCCGTCTTTTTCGTTATTGAAGTGGTTGTACCCTTTTGAGGGGCTGCCTATGTATCCACATTTAGCGGAATCAAACCAAATGTAGTTCAAACATAGATTTTTTTTTTTCAATTTTCGAAATACACCAAGACTATTAGTTCAAGATGTGCGACAGTAGGATGAATAATCCTAGCTCATTGACTTGCTTATAATTTTTCGAAAATTTATAAAAAGACGAATTTTTGAAAATGACATTGAGATAAGGCTTATGGGTAGTAGCGCTTCAACTGGTCCAAATTGGTTGGGTTGACGAATTCGTTCCCGTCCAAGTCCGTTATCATCACCGCTCCTCCTGATAGGATTTTCTTTACTAAATATGGCACAGCCCAATTAGGTTTGAACTTTCCTCTTGGGTCAACCGGTAGTAATGCACGGACCGATTTTAAGACTAGATCCCCTTCTTTAATATTTCTGGGCCTAACTCTTTTGTTGAAAGCCCGTTGTATCCTCTTTTGATATATTTGGATATTGTTGAGGGCCCGGGACCGTCGTTTGTCTAAAAGAACTAGTGAGTCGTATCGGGTTTGGACCCAATCTGCTTCAGGCACTTGGCTCTCAAGTAAAATCCTAAGGGATGGCACTTCTAGCTCGACTGGTTGGACCGCTTCCATTCCATATGTCAAATAGTATGGAGTTCCTCCGGTTGCGGTGCGAATTGACGTCCGGTATCCCCATAGGGCAAAGGGTATTTTGTCGAGCCAATCCCGATAATTCTCAGCCATCTTTTTAAGTATGGTGACAATCGCTTTATTGGCTGCCTCTACCGCTCCATTTGTTTGGGGACGGTAAGGCGAAGATGTATGCCTTTGAATTTTATATTTTTCCAGCAAAGTGGCGGTTTCAGCTTGGAAATGGGTTTCGTGATCACTGATGAACTCGTGCGGGATCCTGTAGCGGCATATAATCTTGTTTTGGATAAATTTAGCAACGTGCTTGGCGTTCAAGATCCGATATGACTCGGTTTCGACCCATTTGGTGAAATAGTCGATAGCCACCAAGATGAAACAGTGGCCTCCCGTCCCAGAAGGGTTCACCTTTCCAATTATATCAATTCCCCACGTTGAGAATGGCCATGGTGATGTCATGGTATATAATAGGAAAGACGACATATGTTGTAAATTGGCGAAAATCTGACAGTTATGGCAGTGTTTGACATATAACTGACAGTCAGTTTCCATGCTGCTCCAATAATATCTGAGCCTCATGACTTTTCGGGCTAGCATATGGGCGTACGGCCCATTTTCACCATCGTGCACTTCGGACATAACCTTCTCGGCCTGTATTTTATCAAAACATAGGAGGAGAGCCCCCTGTGCCGTCTTTTTGTATAATTTTCCGTCGTCCGTACGAACGAATTGGGTTGCCAATCTTCACAAGGCTTTCTTGGCCCGGTTTTCAGTTCCCGGGGGATATTATCCCGATGTCAAGTAAGTTAGGACATCTTGATACCAAGGTTCCGAATTAGTTATTTCGATGTCTTGGATGGCGTGGATATAGGCTGGCTTGGATCATCTTTCAACGCAGATCGGCATGCTGGTTAGGTGCTCCGGGATGTTTAGTAAGGATGCCAATTTGGAAAGTGCATCTGCAAATTGATTTTCCTCCCAGAGTAGATAGATATATTCTACCTTTTGGAATTAATTTTCGAGAACCCTTACTCGTGCTTGGTAAGCCACGAGATTGGCGTTCCGAGTATTCCATTTCTGTAGAGCTTGATTGATGACTAGAGATGAGTCACCGTGGACCCGGAGGTTTGTTACTCCTAAATCAGCGGCGGCTTGCAACCCGTGAATGCATGCTTCATACTCGGCTGCATTTTTAGTCACATCAAAGTCCAATTTAATGGATAACGGTGTATGCTCTCTTTTCGGTGATATTAACAGAATGCTGACTCCAAATCCTCGGAAGTAGGACGCTCCATCGAAATACAAATCTCATGTTTCGGTGTCGGTATGGAATATGTCTTCATCTGGAAAAGCCCAAGTATCGGTGTGCCCTTCTTCAGATACGGGACTATCGCCGAGAAATTCGGCTACAACCCGACCTTTGATGACTTTCAATGGTACGAACTTGAGGTCGAACTCTGCTAGCATTAAAGTCCATCTGGACATCCTGTCACTGAGGATGGGTGATGCGTGCCGTTCCTATTCGATTTTCCACCTATTTCGGCACACATTTTCGTGTCGTTTTATTATTTTTAGGAGTCGGATTACGTTATTTTCTCCCATATATGCTACTCGGGTATTCTTTTGTTCTGCAGATAATCGAGACCGAGTAGTTAAAAGAGCTAGAAATTGCATCAAAAATCTTAAAGCTCTAAAACCGATTCGTTGTAGACTAAGAAGGAAGCTAAGAGGGAAGCTAAGTCTATAGACTAGACCGTGTGTCTATAGACTGAGAAGAAGAAAGTAAGAAAGCTGTAGACTAAAACACAAGTCTATAGACTAGACCGTGTGTCTATAGACTGAGAAGAAGAAAGTAAGAAAGCTGTAGACTAAAACACAAGTCTATAGACTGGGAAACAAGTCTATAGACTGAGAAAGTGCAGCAAACAGTCTGTAGACTGAGGAGAAGTCCATTGGAGGCCTAGACTGAATAACTCAGTCTGCAAACTTGGATCTCAAGTCTACCAGCATAAAATCCAAGTCTGCAGGATGGGATACTACTCCAAGACTAATTCAGCTATTTTGACGTTACCCACTATTCCTCCTCTTACGCCCCACTACTGCAATTCTTCCTAAGTTAATGGGGTAGTGGAAGTAGGGAATTAAGGAGGAGTTATGGAGGGTTTGAGCAATATAAATAGAGATTTAATTCTAGGATCTTAAGGATATCTTGATATCATCTTTTTATTTCAGTAATTCATTCAATCATTCACACAAATTTGTAAATAGTTAGATTTAGTTTATTCCTAATTAATTTTCTCAGAATTTCATCATTCAGTCAAGATTCAGTTTTTATTATTTTCCTTCTTTATTTTTCGTCTCATTCTACTAGCATTTTTCGTTTCGGTAATTCCCTCTTCTTCCCTAATCTCCCTCCTCTCCTAACATCATTATCTCAACCTAACATCATTATCACCATGACTAGCTCGACTAGGGTAGGCAATTTAGGATTGTGGTTAATATTGTGATGAAGGGATAGATCGATTTTTAAGTGAAAATTTAAAACGGAAAATGGAAAATAAAAGGGAATAAGAAAGCCTCAATACATGCTATAGTCATGACCCGAATGCACAAAGACTTAAGAGACGGACTTCACACTTATGCAATTTGATGTTACATGTGAAATAGGGAGAACTACTCTCACTCCTAAATAGACCGATCATGGATGTCATAGGTCTCGAAAAGGCTCTAATCTCAGAATTTAAGTAGTTTGCCAACAATTTAAGCCAAGTTTATTCGTTCACTGAAATAACAATCGAGATATGCCATAACCTAAGACTCGATCAAGCAAACTAAGACATCACTAAAATGAGATAGTAATTAAAACGAGTAAAGGATGAGCAAAAGCTATTTCATCATCGTCGTTTAACCCGTTTCGACACCAAATATGACTCAAAAAATGAAAAAAATACATGCTGAAATGAAGAAAATATGCAAGTTAGTTAATGGGCTTTTCGAATAGGTACTTGATAGGATCCATTTTGGATAAAACATGTACCTCGTGACTGAGCATATAGTGTCAGAGCTTTTTAGTGGCCCAAACCAAAGCTAGGCACGTTTTCTCGAGCATCGTATACTTGCATTCGTATTCTAGGAACTTTTTACTGATGTAGTAAATAGCCCGTTCTTCTGAATTGACTGTCTGGGCCAGCATAGCCGCCATGACTGTCTCGGTCGTTGTTAGGTATAACGACAAAGGCAAACCAGGTTGAGGTGGCATTAATAGCGGCGGTGCAGACAGAATCTCCTTGATTTTATCGAAAGCCATCTGACATTTATCATCCCACAGTGTTCGTTCTCCTATCTTCAGTTTCTTGAAAATGGGTTCACATACCATGGTTAACTTTGAAATAAACCGGCTAATGTATTGGACTTTCCCGAGAAACCCCCTTATTTCTTTTTCGGTTTTAGGTGGCTGCATCTCAGTGATGGCCTTGATTTTAGCTGGGTCGACCTTGATGCCGCGTTGGCTAACGATATGGCCCAGTAATTTGCCTGATGTTACTTCGAAACTGCATTTTTTAGGGCTCAGCCTCATGTTGTATTTTCGTAGTCGAGTAAAGAATTTTCTTAGGGTCGCAACGTGCCCACTTCGGTCTTTGGACTTAACAATCATGTCGTCCACATAAACCTCCACTTCCTTATGCATCATGTCATGTAATAGAGTTGTGGCGGTTCTTTGATACGTGGCCCCGGCGTTGATGAGCCCAAATGGCATAACGATGTAACATTAAGTACCCCAAGGTGTAATGAAGGTGGTCTTACTAATGTCTTCTTCTGCCATTTTGATCTGGTTGTATCCAGGATACCCATCCATGAATGATAGAAGAGCATGATCGGTCGTTTTATCCATCAGTATGTCAATGTGTAGCAATGGGAAATCGTCTTTTGGGCTGGCCTTATTAAGGTCCCGAAAGTCCACACATACCCGTACCTTGCCGTCCTTCTTGGGTACCGGCACGATGTTTGCAACCCAGTCTGGATATTCAGGCACTTGTATAAAGCCTGCTTTGAATTGCTTGTCGACTTCTTCTTTGACTTTAAGGGGCCATTCGGGCCTCATTCTGCGGAGCTTCTCTTTTACCGGCTTACACCCGTCTTTGATGGGTATACGGTGTTCAGCTATGTCCCGATCTATCCCTGGCATGTCCTTATAGGACCAGGCAAAGACATCCTTGAATTCCCGGAGGAGGTCCGTAAATTGTTTTCTCTCCTCGGGATCTAAAGATAAACCCAACTTAAGCATCTGGGGATCTAAGGTGGTTCCCACGTTAATGGACTCGGTTTCTTCAATTACCGGATCTTGGGATTCCCTTTGTTCGAGCTGCTCGATCAGATGTGGAGGTAGAGGTACCTGTTCGTCGGGTTTCTCAATGTCATTGCATATAAAATTTTTGAAATTGAAAGAATTTTGGAAATAAGACAAGTCGTAGGCGGAACGGTTTTCGTTATTATTGATAGTAAATTTTGAAAACAGCTCAAAGAGAGCGGTCATCTGATCGTTGGTCAGTGGCGGGATAGGGAGTGCTCTCGGGACAGACCCCGAGGCTCCAGTGGGTGCCACTAAAGGAAGAGGGGTTACAGACTCGATCCTAGTACTGGACCCTCTAGACTTGGACTCAGACTCCGACTCAGACTCAGACTCGGACTCGATATCCGGCATATCCCCTTCACCGGTGGTCAGCCTGTAGACTCGACCCTGGCTATCGGTCCACTTGATAGTCTTCCTCCATGCCCTTTTCCCGGTGTCAGCACCGACTTCAGAGATCAGCTTGGTTGGATCGAACCTGTTGCTGCGGAGGATTAAGTTGACCAATTCTTCTTTAGGGGCGGGGATGGCCTTGTCTTCCCCGAATAAGAGCCCCAGCATGGGTTCAGTACTGTCAGTGCCTTCTTTGGATTCAGCTTGAACGAGGGCAAATATGTCGTCGGGGATATAGTTGCATTCTCGATATGTGATAGTGGGCTGGTAAAGGCCCACTTGAACAACCCCGAACACTAGAGTGACAAATTTGATTATATTTGCCTGGTCCATATTTCCCGGGGTCATAGTGTACCCCAAACTGAACCGTGATTCTCCCTCGTCTAGGACCTCGATGATCTTTCCAGTTGGAAGATATGGCCTCGAAGTAGCCCCCGGTAGGTAACCCAAGTTTTGTAGCATCGTGTCGATGCTAGTAGTGAAGTAAGGTCGGAAAAGATATTCTTCCTCGATCATTCCCACGAAGTCGAATCCTCGCGGGTCGGTCTGGCCTGCGGTGTTGCAGCTTGCCACGGTTATGGGGGTGGCTTCGAGAGTGAAGACCCCATCTTGTAGAGGCAACTTGACCTTCGTGTGGAGGGTGGAGGATACGGCTTTGACCGCGTGGATCCAGGGCCTTCCAAGTAGCAGGTTGAAGGATGAGGTGACATCAATCACCTGGAATTCTAGTTCTTTATTAATCGGGCCTGTTATAATAGTTAGCTTAACAGCCCCAGCAACTGATTTTGGGCTTCCGTCGAAAGCCTGGATTGTTTGCGAGGTCGGAAGGTAGTCAGCCTCGGTAATGCCGAGGGCCTTGGCAGTCCTTAAGGGAAGGACATTCACAGCGGACCCGTCATCAATCAGGGTCATGGGGAGATATTTGTCCCGGCAGATCACCGTGATGTACAAGGCCAAGTTATGGGTGGCCCCGAACGGTGGGAGGTCGGATTCAGAGAAGGTGATGAGTGAGCCTTTTTCCTTTGATTTGCCCTTAAGATGGGGCAAAATAGTGACTACCATTTCGGTGGGGGTAACCAACGAGTCGACCTTGATTTGATCGAGAGTCTTAGTAAGTGTTGCCCGATGTTCTTGAGAACTAACCAAAAGCTGCCATATAGTAAGACCAGTTCGAACCCTTTTCAGTTTTTTGACTAGGGCCGTGTCAGCGTTTGGCTCCTCGAGGGTAGGTTCCGTCCTAGCAAGTTCAGTGACGATTTCCGGGGTAGAAGGGTCGGCCGTGACAATGTGAGTGCTGGCCAAGGCTTTAGTTTTAGCCTTCCGGATTTCTTCGATGGTGATGGGGACAGCTTCCCCCTTAGCTAGGTAAACGTCGTCTTCATCATCGTTCCATATCCCGTTAATTTGTGGGACGAAAGGAGAAATGAGTTGAGAACAGTCGATTACTTCTCCAGCAAAAATGGCGTGAGTACTGAAAGGGTTCTCTTTGTTGCTCGGTTTATCGCTGGGCAGCGGTGTCTTCCCACTTTCGATTAGATCCTGGACGAGATGCTTCAATTTCCAACATTTTTCAGTGTCGTGCCCATTACCTCGGTGATACTGGCAATAGGCCTGAATGTTATAGCACTTGGATCGTTTCTCGACTAGAACTTCTGGAGTTGGGCCTATCGGTTGGATTAGGCCTTTTGAAGACAGCCTTTGTAAGGCATAAGTATAGGTGGTCCCTATATCAGTGAATACCCGAGTTGGAGTATTCTTTTTTGATGAGGTATCTATTGAATTGACCTCGTCAAAGATGCTGCGGGTTGCGGCTGTGGTTGCGGGCTTGCTGGCGGACGAGCTGGCTCCTTGATACCCTTTGGCAGAGGTCTTAGTAAGGTTCTCTAGCCTTAAGTCATCTTCAATTCTTGTACCCATTTCGGTTAGGGTAGCAAAGTTGGGTATGAGTGCATACCGGAGATGGACCCGGTAAGAGGGGAGGAGATTCTTCACGAAGGCTTATCAACCAGCTTCACGCTTTCAACCCTCTACCGCTGAAGGTATTTGGTGAAACCTTCCTTGGGCTCTTGGGCCATGACCTCCAGAGTACGCATGGTAGTCTGGATCTCGGTATTGTCCGCATAATTTCGAGCGAACTCCGTTGCTACATCGTCCCAAGTCTTGTATTTCTTGGAATCGAGCTTGTAGTACCAGGCTTTCGGATGCTTCTCGAGGGAAGAACCAAACAGGTGCTTAAACATGGTGGACTTCACTCCTTTGACCGCCATGAATTCCTTGAAGGCTCGGATATGGAGTACCAGGTCTTCAGTCCCATCGAACATTGGTAGGCCCGTGAGGTTGAGATTGGCGGGCAACTCGTCGGTCAGGAGTGAATAAGCCCGAGCATTCTCCGTATGGATGGTGTTGTTGGTCGACAAATGGACCTATTCTTGCAGCTTGCGGACCGCGCTGGCCAATTCAGATAACGGCCCGGTAGTCTCAGTGTCACCACTAGGAGTTCCTTGCTCCACGGCACTTACACGGGTAAGGATGGCGATCTGGTCTTCCCTCATTTTCGTCAATTGGGTCTCCAACTTAGCCAATGCGGCTGTCAACTCGTCTATGGCTTGTTGCGTCATGGCTCGGGTGAAGGGCGGCCTGTCTGTAAGAGTACCGTGTAATCAGTAACTAACCCAAATACTGGAATAAAGGTACATCTCGAGCGAAAGAAAGACTGAAAAGGAAATGACTCGGAAAAGACACCTAGACGGGTGACTCGTACAAGGTGGGCCTCCCTTAGGATTCAGCGTGTGGGCCGAGTCCTGTTTGAAGGTGGGTCCACGTGAGATATTCCCCAGACTTTTAGACTCGAGTGTATAGACGGACCATCCTTTGTAAGAGTATGTCCTACGTAGCTGGGCCATGCCTTAGTCAAATAAGGCGGACTGGGATAAGGAGGAAACCCGTGATGTAAGATCGACGGAGTTTCAACGCTAAAGACCTTCAACGAATTACGACAAGACCCGACACTGCTAAATACGGGAAGTCTTAAGAAGAGGAAAGTTTTGCATAGGAACTAATTTTAGAAGATCCGGAAAAACCGGCGGCAGCCTGATTTTCGAAAATCGAAAAAAAAAAAAAGTTATCGGGCCGTGGTTTTGAAGTTTTGAAAATGAGTTTTGAAATGGGTAGCATACCGGCTAAAAATAGGTTGGTTTGAGTAAAATCATAAGTCCTAAATTCGGTATATTTCCCGGGTTATGAAATTGGATGTTTTGGAAAAGGATGCAATTTTTGAAAATGACTGTTTTTTGAAAACGACTCGGAAGCCAAGTAGCATATAGTCACGCAAGCATTATAACGACGCCATGTATGCTTTACACTAAGTCTCGGTCGGTCTATAAAGGGTCTATACCAGTGTGCATAGCCTATCCGAGAATTGGGGCGGACTTTCTAAGTCGAGTTGAGTTTAGAACATGCCGTGAAACCCATACGAATCGACTATGAACACCTTTGACATATCCAATTTGGACTACATCAATAGTATAGTAGGACGTCGGTCACCAGTACCGGCCCGGGAAAATATGGGGTTATGCATGAACCGTAAAACTAAAATGCGTATTGTACTAGTAAAACGATTTCTATTTGAGTCTCACCCTGAGGATGCCGATGGTAAGTCACACATCAGTTAATCCCCAGCGGAGTCGCAAAATTGTGGACATGACATAGGTCCACCCCGACGCGGCCACGGGCGGGTTTGGGGAGGCGAATGAATCTCCATATGAGATGGATCGAATTGAAATTTAAATCGAAGTGGAGTCGCCACCGAACTTTGTGGGAGTTCGGGTCCGTTCGAACCCACTCTATATCTTAGTGGACCGCGTAAAAAATACGGCCCATTCGGATGTCAGAGTTTATTGGGTTCGTCCCTTTGCATTTGATACCGATACCGACATTATCGGATACCGTGTATCGAATGACTCTCGTGTGCCAATGGATTCGGACATCCGGAAACCATGGTTCTGAGTAAGGGGTGAGGGTACGTGTTGGGAAGTTCACAAAGAACACCAAACCCCGCCCGCACATTAGCGGCCTATACTAAGATATCGCTTGACTTTCGAATACGCGCGTTAGTAATACGATAAATGATATGCAAACACTGTTTTGCCTAAACATGCGAGAATTTGAATGGGTTGCCAAGTCGATTTAATGCATCTAAATTTAACGTCAAAGTTGTTTTAGCATGCGAGGTTCGTTTTAGTATAATAAAACAAACAATGAATAATAAGATACAAAGACAAAGAACAAACGGGTTAGTAACGGTTTGCAAATTGAATGAATGATGTAAATATGATGCAATGCATGGTTTTGAAAAGTTTATGACACGTGATTGACTTGACACGTGTTGACCGAAGTCATAAAAATATTTTATCGGAACTCGGATGATGCTGAAAACTCACAGTTTTGATAAAACAGGAGCCACTCGATCGAGTCACTAAGGCACTCGACCGAGTTTACACGAAAAAATTATTCTGCCCGATTTTTGGGGTGCCACTCGATCGAGTGGGCTAAGCACTCGATCGAGTGCCACTTGTACGGACTGCTGTTCGGTTTGTTTTTGCTCTTGAGAATTGCTATTGTGTTTGAAAATTATCGATTCGTTAGGTTGCGTAAAAATATAATGAGATTTATACTCGACCTGAACCCCTCGATACTCACCATATTCTATGCTCGATTATGAGATCGATATCGAATATTTAGAGTGTGCCTTAAAAAAGAAGATGTTGGAAGAATTTTGTTTAATTGAATTGAGATGAAATAATTTGTTTTGTGTCACGGTTTTCAGGGAACCACGCGACCCGCGCGGAGGGGGCGCGACTCGCGCAGCCACGCGACTCGCATGAGGCGCATGCGACTCGCGTGGCGGACTGTTCTCGAAATTGTTTTTTAGAAAATCGATAATTTTGTTAAGTCGCATAAAAATATGGTACGATTCATACTCAACTTAAATTTTCGATACTCGTTATATACGATATTCGATTATGGAATCGATATCAAATATTCAGAGTGATTTTAGAAAAGGTGTTTTGTAAATCTTTTTGAAAATCGAATTAAAACAATATGATCTCTCTCCGCGTCAAAATCGTCGTATGTTGTTTATGTGACTATTTTTTAGCATCAACGAGATAAATTTAGTTCTTTTTGGTACGATATTCGACTATAGAGTCGGCATCGTGTTTTAAGAACGTTTATTTTGTATAAAAATAGATTGTAGCGATAATATTGGTATTAGAAAGAAAGAAAAAAAACGTGATGATGACCCGTATGAAGACGGACAAACGACGACTCAAAGAAGAAAAAAGACGAGAGGAAGAGAGAGAAAACGAGTTTGATTTTACACCCTCAACCTACATGCTTTGTATTCTCGGAACGAGGCTCGTCAAAATGTGACTTAGACACGGGAGCGTCGAGATAATGTGGGTGAGTTATGGTGGTTTAGGCGCGTAAGACGTACGGGTGTCGGGGTTAGAGGTGGCTGGAACTTTGGTGTAGTCTCGGGTATGTCGGATTGTATGTGTGCTTGATGTGAATGAATGTATATCGATGTGTAATTGTGTTAGATGTGTGTTAGATGTGTCGATTGAATGTTGTGAGAGGGTCTATTTATAGTAGAGGTCCTCGATTGAAGCTAGGAGAGGTAGCTTAACTTGGGTGACAAGAAATACCGTTTAGAATAGGAAAGGCATGCAATTCGAGAGGAAGGAGGATTCCGTTGCTTGGTGGGAAAGAAATCCTCACCCGGCTGGAAAAGGAGTCACTCGACCGAGTGACTCTGATACTCGGTCGAGTGCCCAGTTTAATCCCGGTTTTTTGCGGATTTGCGAGCCTACTCGACCGAGTGGGATGGTCCACTCGATCGAGTGGGTCTAGCTCGGGTAGAAGTCTCTTTAGAGATCGAATTCTATCTCTAACAGAATTGTTTATTTTTTTTGTAGATGATTTTTTGTTGTATTGGACTTCAAGTCAGATTTTCGAGAGCTGCGTGACAGATTTTTCCGCCTCGGAAACGTCTTTGACCGGGGTTTGACCCGGTCGCTAAAAGAAGGTTTTGTCCTTGGTGTCGGTTTTGACACAAATTAGCCTTATTTGACTGGGAACGACCCACTGGGTCTGAATTTGAGGTTAGTTTTGTGAGATTTGTACTCCGTAAAAAGCCCAAGCCAAATGCCAATAATTTTGAGCCCATATTCGAGTATGTCAAAGCACGTTTGCGTCCGATCATCATCGAGTGTTTTTTGGAAACTGTCATAGACACCTAACGGCCAAATGTGGGTGTCTACAGTTTTGTATTATAATCATTAATTACAGTCAAGTATTCACAGATATATATACATACTCAAAATAGAATTAGTGGTGTAGATAGAGACACCTCATCGAGTAACAGACTATATAACTAACTTGCATATCAGCCTAACAATCTAACCATCCTCTATTGCTTCATAGCCCCCTCTCAAGCTTGGATTAGTAGGCACAACATGTAAATCAAGCCTGCCAGCAGGCCCGTCAGAAAGCATGTGCACTCGGTTCTTGGAACCGGGGCCCAACTTGTAAGAGGGTCATATTAGCTTTAAAATCAATATATGATATTTATATGGCCAAGAATAGTGTCCATGTTCTGTGTAGCATAATGGTAAGTTGATAAACCAAAGTGTTGTTTGACTAGGAATTGGTGTTCGATTCCCCATGCAGGCCAGTTGTTTGTTACCTTTGTTCCTAACGAATTTATTCTAATTTTCCTAACTTTAATCTTCCCATAATTTACCCTAACTTGTAACTAGCTACCAATTTTCCTCTTTACCTAACGATTTGAACCGAGATGCGAAGGAAGCAAAATCAATATTATCATCATTTCAATTCTCAATCGATCTTCATATGAAGTTTCTACGGCTCATTTAACAATCTCTGCCGTCAACATTTCTATTGATTAGGTTCTTTCGATTTTGCCCAAATTTGAGGAATAAAATACTTGAATTGTAAACCCTAGAAATTAAATTACTCAACTAATATCAACATACCTTGGCTATATTATATATGAAAGGATCAATTTATTGAACTGTGAAGACATTGGTATAAGGTAATCGAATTAAAGAAAAAACCCTTGACGGTTTGGATGTTTGTGGTGTTTCATGTGTTTATGGGTGGTTGAATTTTGAGATTTATTTAGAGAGAGAAACAAAAAATAAATAAACTTTTCGATGTGATGAAATGACAGGGGTAAAGTGGTAAAATGTCGTTAGGATTGAGTAAAGTCTCGTTAGGAAAAAGCACGACCCTCAAATTTTTAAGCCGTTTAATGTGTTCTCCGCTTTGGTCTTTCATATAGATATCTAAATTTATTACGGAGTATAATTTGTGGACGATTTATTAATTTATACTCCGTACTTGTTAAAATACTACCCGATAGTTAATAATGTCCTATTTATGGATCGTAACTCGTAAATCTCAAATTATGGATAATTACCCAGCTATTATAAATAGTAATACTCCGTAATATCTGCGGATCATGACACCCTATTATACGGAGTATTTATTTAAAAATTTGAAAGTTAATTTCAATTTGGTAATCTATTAAAGTATGTAGTATATTTAAAATAACTTAACAATATGGAAGATGATGTTTGATGAAGGGCCTCCAAAAATTTTTGGCGCAGGGCCACCAAATATCATTTAACGCCCCTACTTGCCAGCAAAGAATTTATGCTGAGACGTGATGTTTCGTGTTTATATAGCTTTATTCCCTCGATTCCGTTGTCTTTTCCGGTCGGAACGCGCTCTTTAGAGCCGTTTCTTCTAACATTTTGCTTTGAGTGAGTGTTTTTGTAGATTCTACACGATTTCAGGTCTTTATGTGCATTTACACTCATATCTAGTTAGAAGAACGATCCCGAGACAAAACCCGTGCTTTAGGACGTCTAGGCGAAGAAGAACCTGAGAAGAGTCGATTCATTGGGCCATCGAGAGCGGCCCAATACATGTTTCAAAGGTAATGTGCGTGCCACCCTGCCCCGATAGGCCTCCTGCCGGCCGGCCGGCATGACACATAGACGATTTAAGCTTGAATTTAAAGTGTGCTTCGGCCCCTGCATGTGGCCGGCCCCCTGTCGGCTGGCCGGCGTGTACACTCAGCCTTTTTCCGCCTATTTTGTATAACTAAGGAAGAGTTGTTTTGTTTTGACTATCACTTTTCATAACTTAGAATTTTTACATTAGAAAGCTACGTGACTCTTAGCATTCTAGCACTCGGTTTCAACTCGTACTCGATTTCGGTAAATTCGTTTATGCAATTTTCAGTTTTATGTTTCAATCTTCATCGTGAATTACTTAGTTCGTCGTAAATTTCTCTATTTACAATTCATTGATCCGTTTAGTTCGCTAGATTCTCGTTTGTTTATCGTTAGATTTATTTGCTTCCTTTTTTATCATGAATTTTATGTATGCGATTTTTTGTTCAGTAATTCTCATGAGTAGCTAATTTTCTCGCTAGGGTCGAGGGAGATCGATGGATTATTATACGATTATGTTGCTTCGATACTAAATTTATATTCTTGCTAGTACCATTTTCGCGTGCTTTATTGTCGATTAATTTGTTAAAGACCACAACATTTTAATCTGTTTGGGAAATTCTAGTTCCTGTGCGAAAGCCGAATTAGGATTAGATCACGCGCGATTTGGTAGGGAGTCTAATAAGTTGCGAGAGCCCGTTAGATCCTTCCTAGGTTGATACGATTCGAGAGAACGTATTATAGCCGACTAGCATGTTATGTGTTTATTATCGTTGTTGCCTAATTGTCGAATATCTATCGTGAATCCGTGACCTTAGTTTTCCTCCCATTTTTAGAATCCTTTATTCATATTCGTATTTTAGTAGTTTTTTATACATTTCCATCAATCAACCGTTTAGAGCATTTTAGAATCGCCATAGCTATTAGACGAATTTAACCGCTTCCCTGTGGATACGATACCTTACTTGCCGCTATCTTCTTGTTAGTAGCATTAGGATTATCTTGATTGGGTGAGACGACTTAACCCATATCAAGACGTTTCCAAAGGCTTAGTCATGATATCTGCAACTTGCATACCAGTTCTGACAAACTTTGGTACAAGAAATTTTTCTTTGTACTTGTCACGAACAAAGTGATAGTCAACATTTAAGTGTTTTGTGTGCTCATGGAAGACTGGATTCTCTATGATATGAATAGCCGCCTTATATTATTGTCACAAAGGAGAGGTACTAGCGGCTGTGGAAAAACTTGTAGATCTTTTAACAATGCCACTTCTATACTAGTTCTGCAGATGTATAAGACATACTTCTATACTCGGACTCTACAGAACTACAACTAGCAGTTGTTTGCTTCTTGGTCTTCAAAGACTAGCATACCCACTCACAGACCTGCAACTGAAAGCACGGGTTTCATAGTTAGCATCACTATAGGCAGTGACGTTCAAGTCACTATTTGCTGGATAGAAAAGGCCTGTGTTAATAGAACCCTTCAGATAGCGTATGACATGAATAGTCGTCTGCAAATGTGGTTCTCTAGGCTGATGTATAAACTAACTGAGATGATGTACTGAATAAGATATATCTGGCCTAGTTATATTGAGATATAACAGGCGTCCAATAAGTTGTCTATATTGTTCTGGATCATCAAGTATAGCACCAGTTTCAGTAGATAATTTGAGACCTTGTTGGAAAGGGAATTTTGTTGTCTCACAGTTTAACATCTTCATATTATTAATGATATCAATAATGTACTTTCTTTGGCCAGTTAAGCATAATTCCAGTAGCATTCCTAACTACCTCAATCCCCAGAAAGCAGCGCATCAAACCAAGGTTTTTAATGGTGAACTTGGTGTCCAAACTCTCCTTGGTGTATTGTATACTTATATCCCATCTGCATCATCCCCAGTTAAAATAATGTCATCTACATACACCAATCCCACCACAAACCCTTCATGTCTACTTCGAACAAATAGATAATAATCCTCCCTTTACCGAGTAAAACTAAGAGAATTGAGGTGTTTAGTAAGCTCAATATTTCACTGGCGCGAGGCTTGTTTGAGTCCAAGATAGACTTTTTGAGGTGACATACCAAACCAGGAGCAGCTTTTACATAACCGTGTGATAAAAATACGATTAAAACATACAGTATATAAGAGTATTACTGTATTTCTTAAAAAAATTATAATAAAAAAATATTTCTTACTACCTCAAGACCAAATTGATTTTCCAACCTCACTTTGGCACATGGAATAAGAAATCCATAAAGTAAGGTGATAAATTGTTGAGTGAGGTTCAATAAGCCAAATCACAATAAAGTAATCAATGAAAAAGAGTATATTTGATGAATCCCTAACTCTATAAAAACAAAGATTCGGGATAATGTTACCTTATGAATAGTATTCTCCTAACCAAAGATGTCTTAGCCTAGTGGTTAAGACGAGGTGCATTGGGACAGTAGGTTCCAGGTTCGAATTCCCCTCCCCTATATTGTAATGCGACTAAGTGCGCTCTTCGTTGAACAAAAAAAATGAATACTATTCTCCTGTGAATATTGTTCCTTGCATTGTGGTCCGTTGATCTGCTTCAATTGTTATTGTCCGTTAGATTTCTTTTCCCTTGCGTGTCCTCTTTCCTGTGGCCTATGTCTCTTCTCTTTCCTCTTTTCTTCTCGCCCATTCTCCCTCTAAGCTCCTTCTTCATTGTTTTACAGCATTCCTCTCGTTTTTGCTCTCTCATCTGTTTTCCTAGAGCTTCTCTTTCAATTATTGTTTAATTTGTTTGTAAGTGGGATTATTTTGTTATCGATCATCATCATCATGATATTTCAACTTCATCATAGATCATCAGTCGGCATCATCATCACAATTATTTCCTCCAGGTAATCACTCCTTACAACCCTAATCCCCTTTTGATACTCTTTAGTTGCGTAATCGGTCTACATCAAGTTCCAACCTTCTCTTCTTTTCTGGTTATTGTTTTTTTTTTTTGCAGAAAATCAACATTGATGAACTTTTTCTAGGGTTTAGGTGGTGTTTTAGTTATTTTGGTTGCTATTTAATAAACATTCTTTTTTCTCTGATTGTTAAATTCATATTCATTTTCACAAGAAAGGTTCGAGTTTTAAAAATGACATTTGAAAATGACTTATTTTGTATCCTTAATGATGTTACCGATTGCGTTATTACTTAAATTTATTTTTGTAAAACTCTAAGTTTTGAGAAATATAATATTTGATAAGGTTAAAAATGATTTTTATAATTATTATAAATTTGTTTTACTTTTGGAATATTTTACTAATGATAAAAGGTTTTAAAAGATAAATATACTTGTACAAATACGAAACCGTATAAAAATATTAAATACATACACTCGAAAATGTACTAAATACTTATAAAGTACTAAATACTTATGCCTAAAAAGTATAAAGTACTAAAACACGAATAACCTAAAAGTACTATGTTAAACATGTTTAAATGAGTTAAACATCACTTAAACTTATTAATAATCACATAAGGACTAATTAGTGACCATGTCAAAATTAAGGGTTGACTAGTCCATCTTGGTCAAACTTTGACTTTTTATGTCAACATAGACCAAGTCAAGATAAAGAAACCCATCTTAAATAATGTACTTAGAAATAATTGAATCTTCAATCAAATTTAAAAAATGAACGCTTCAAATAATATACATCAAATAAAACGTTCCAAATCTGTAACATTAGATATACTTAAGATATTCAGTCAATTAAAATACACTTAATATAATTGTGACGATCGTTTAATAAATCGTTCCTAAATTAGCTTAAGTAACTGTTGTACCTTCGGGTCAGTCAGTGTCCTATATGAATCAGTGGACCTCCCCAGTGTTTCATTTCTTGGAGCTTCTGTATCTACATGACAATATGCATCCTTCCGGTTATACGAACTAAGTTCCTATGGGAGTCTGACAGTTCCATACCAAGTGAGCTATATGTAGCAACTGTACTTTCGGGACGGTATGCGATCATTCTGGTTGTCCGAACCAATAGTCCTGCGGGAGTCTAAGAGTTCAGCATCCTTATATGTCTCTTATAGACAATCTGTATTGTAGTATCGTTACGTGTCGGGCAATGTTATGCCGAGGTTTAAAGATCAACGTGATGAGAGATTTCTCCGAGAGCTTTGCTATGAGATTACGGACAACACATCTTAAAGTTGCGTGTGGATGGATTATCATTAGAGTAGTAGTCACCGGCTATCACTGAGGACATGTATATATGACAAGGGCCTGATCAACTCTATTCTCTTTCTGATATCTTGACACTTTTATTCATGGTTGTGTACGTGATTCTTTTCCCTGAATTCTGCGTGTTGTCAGTGGGCCTCGCGGTGGTGTAAGTAGGCTTCTGCGAGTTGTCGTCTACATCATCAGTAGTTTGTTCTCCCCTGAGATTAGAGTTCTAAATCAAATCATAGCTATTGTTCGATCCTATTGAGCACTAGAGGTGATATGTATACCTTCTATTATCGATATGATTGGCGGGATTGATGTTCCCATCCGCACTTATGGTGAGATGCAAGCCTTAAGTGTACATGAGACATTAGTAGTCACGTCCCGTGCATTATGTGAAAGGAAACCATTGTTTTTAAAAGTAAATGATCGACTACAATTTTCTAAATCACATGTGTTAGTATGCCTCGTTACTGTTTTATACTCTTATGAGTAATGATGTGATTGAAATGCTTGATAATGGGAAGTGATGTTTTGTTATATGTCTTTCCTGAATATTGATTATGATTGATATTATGTTTCATATAATTTGTATTATGCATGTCTTACTCTATTTTCACATGACACTTCTATGTATCCATGATCTATGCTTTACCGTATTCTATTCACATGATACTCATATGATGTATGTATTACTTTATTCTATATAACCTACATGTCTTATATATTTAAATTGATTCACATGTTAACTGAAACACTTCATGTGTAGCTCACATTGTATACATGTCGATTTGTAATGTCACATGTCTGCTTATCTGTTAATTAGATAACCTAAACATTATACTACATTGATTATTCGGGACCGTGTAGAAGGACGGTTAGGTTACTCCCACTAAGTGGGATAGTTTTGTATTTTTTTTGTAAATTTTGCAGGATGTCAAATTACTGGGCTTACTAGGGAAACGTGTGCAAGTGAGGAGTAGTCTTGCTTAATTTTGAATTTTCTACTCACGTGTCAACATGTAACCCTAAGCAATATTAAACTCATACTTAAAATTGTAATTCATTATGATGTTGTAATTGTCAATCGGTTCTTGTATTAATGAAAGACTCACTTGAGTCGACAATTTTAATTTTTACCACTTTTTACGACTTAATTATTTTCCGCCTTGTTAATTAATGTCATTGGAAGAACCGAGTTGTTACATGAATAGTAACTCCCTTATGAATAATGTTTTTTTTCTTCCCTTTCTCATTTTACTTGTTTCCTCAACTTTTATTCATTTTTCCTCACAAACAATTTTCATATCTCAAAATCTCATATTCAATCAACGTAGTTATGTACTTATCTGAATTTAACAACTACAAAGTAGTAATTAAAATCATATCCAATAAGTTATCTACGAGATGCGATATCCTATGCTCCATATATCGTGTCCTTTATCGTTTATACTTTTTAATTTTATTTGTCATATACATGGTCGAAACTTTAAAAAGTTGGCATTGGATTTCTCAAAGGTGTCTCCAAGTAGGGACATTATCTACACAATCCAATTAATAGACGAGTTGGTCTTGGATAAATGTTAATTAGTCCACTCGATTTCGAGATTGAACAATTCATTTGCGCAAAAAATGGACATAGATTTAGCAAAAGATACGCGAAAATTTATTTCTATAAAAATTAAAAACTTGTCAGCAACATTTAGTCAATTGAAAGAAGTTTTTATTTGATATGGATCGAAACAATATCTACACATAAATTACCGCACGTGCAACGCGCGGCCAAACGACTAGTATGGATAAATGATAGAAATGGATAATATTATATACATAGTAGTATTTTCTAACTAATTTATACTCAGTATAATGTTTGATGAACAATTTTCTATCTCAACGATGAATTTGAGCTTTTCCTGCTTGTTGACTAAGCTTTTCCTGTGGGTTTAACCATCAATTCTTTTCTCCTGCACTTTTGTAACGAGATACAGAGTACAAGATTGCTATATATTATGCTTGCTTCATTGGAATTTATGCAGTTTGCTTCTCTGTGATGATTTTTTTTCAAAAACTTAACCGTGTTTTTTTGTTTGGAATCTTGCAGTATTATCTAAGTCTCGATGACTGTCTCAAATATATTACCCAGGTTAGAGCCGTCTCTATTTATGAATTCTTTGCGTTTCTCAATCGTATGTTTTAGCCAAATACAAAACTTCTACACTATAACTGGAGCTACCAGGAAATTTTATTCATCGCAAAATATTTTGTGGCTGCAAGCATTCATGAAATTCAACCGAAAAAGCATCGAAGGGTTTAGCATCGGAAACATATTACTCGACATTCTTCGAGGAGTCACAAATTACGGACAAAAGGTTGTGCATGCAATCTATCGATCAATGCCAGTCTTAGGTGTTCTGCTGTATTTCCTTTACAACTCATGGATTTGCGATCATTTATCTGTATCAGTACATCTATATTTCATTCTCCTTTTTTTACCTCCTTTTTGCAGTTTATTTTTTCTAGTAAAAATTAGCAGAGCATGACGTTTGGAGGAAGGCAGTTTGCAGTTGACTATTTGGTTGCGGTAGTTTGTAGTCTTAACTATTTGGTTGAACGAGCAAAAAGTTATAATTAAGCAAGAAAGACACGAGTTAGCTGAAGAAAGAAGCCATATTCAGATCCTTTTGCAAGGAATGCAAACCGTTATGAATACTTATAACTTCGTTGTTGTCACTCATTTGACGCTTCCTATTCTTTCGTTTTGTTGGTCTCACACTCTCACCGCCTCCACCCTCCATCCATATCACATCTTCTAATGGTAGGCTACCTTTTAATTCATTTTATGTAGGTAACATTTTCTTTATTTTTGTTGTTCTTACGTCATAATCGATTTTCTAACTTAAATTTATACTTCGTATATCTGTGTATGTGTATGTGTATGTGTATGTGTATGTGTATGTGTATGTGATTTTGTTTGGTTGCTTCATATGTTTGCTTGGTTTATCTTAATAGAATTAAATGTTAGGACTTGATTCACGGACAAACTCCGCTTACCGTACATGTTTTTTTTTCATGGATGATTTGGCGGGATTTGAGATAACGTACCTATTGGCGCTTTCAGAGCTATTCACAATATAATATACGGATTGACGGATTGGCAAAGATTTTCCACATGTTACATATACGGTGACTCCGCTTACTAAACTCATTGTCAAAGATTTTCTCATCTTGAAGGTATAATATACTGATACTATATCATGTGTATCAATTAATTTACGATTTTTGGTTGTAGTTGTGATTTTGTTGTTCGATGATAGTGAAAATGTGAATTCTTGATTGTTTTCTGACTTTGCAATTGATTGAGCTTTGGTAGGCCAAGAAGTATATAAGGGAGGAATGAGACTGACCTTCATGCGCCGTTCTCTTAAAGCAAGCAACCAAGCTTCAGTGCAAATGGCTTTTACATCCGCACCAGACAAATCATCCTTGCTCATTATGAGTTCTTCCAGGTTGACATCATCAGCCAATGTCATTCTTGAGGTGTGAATCTGCAAAATCATTGCAATTCACATGGTTTTAGACACGGTAAAAGTGACATTACTGACCAAACTGAAAAGAATGACCACAAATATACCTTTCAAAATATACCCAACCACTGATCAAACAAAAAAAGACTTTGATATTTGCGTAACCTGTACCAAATGCCTAACTAAAAAAACATTGATAACCACAATTCCACAACTAGTAATGACTCGAAGATGATCTGACTCTTGATCAGCATACAATCCAAACTCAATAAATACCATATGTGAAAGCAAATTTGCAAACATCAAACAACCCAGATATCATATAACCCGTCTCCTTATTTTACATGAACTTTGGAGCTACTAAGATCATTCAAACAATGCCTAGTCTTCTTTTTGCCTAGATTAGAAGTGTTTCTCGAATGATTGCTACTCCCATCACCAGTCAAAATGAGAAAGCCCCTCTTCGATTGAAAAAAATGTACTTGCATGAGAGGGCTCCAAAATTATCCCTGCGGTCTATTATGGTTTCTAATATTACCCTTGTAAACTTTAGAAGTATTATGGCTAGGGAGTTACCTGAGTAACTGTAAAAGTTTAAAATGTCAATCTCATACAATGTTATTACACTCCCCGAAGATTCTTCGTCGTCCATGTCAACGACCCGTTTCCTCACTGTCTACATATGTCAACGGCCTGTTTCCTCAACCACAGAGTACTTATGAAGGCTCTATTCTATCAAATTATCTTGTCTTGACCTCACAAATGGTGCTTTGTCTACTACTACCACCTACAACGATCTAGTAGAACAATTGAACGAATCAAATTCAGTCAAACAATAATTTGTTCAGCAATAACCCAAATTTAGACCTTAAATAACAAGCTTTTACATGAATTCCACAACCCCGTCACATAATTAACCATAAATTTGAACAAAATCCACAAAACAATAATTCATTATAATAATAAAGCAAATCAGACTCAATCAAACACTAATTCATCAATCTATAATCAAAATTTAGACCCCAAAAATAATAAATTAACATCGCTTTAACAAACTCATCACACATTTCACCCAAAACTTGAATAAAAGTCACACCTCGAGGTACCCTCTGCCTTCCCCTTTTCTCAACTTGGTTCTCCTTATTTTCTTGATTGTCTTACGATTTCCTGTCAAAAAATTACGAAGTATGATACTATGAAGGTGCAAATACTTTTAATTCATCACAAATCATAAAAAAATACCTCAAATTTTACAACAATCATACAAAATCCCCTCAATTTCATCAAAAACCATAGAACCCATGTACTATAAAGTACCAAGAAAAACAATCAAAAACCACATGAATCTGCAAACCACAAATTTCACCATCACAGGAATAATAAAAAAAACAAAAAAAAAACTGTGAGAAATAAGAAGTTTTATTATTTTTAAGAAATTAAAAACGAAAATGATACGATTTTCAATACTTTCTTTTAAATCTTTTTAAATACTTAAAAATCATAAAAGTTAACCAAATATTTATTTTAGATACCTGTATTTGTACATAACTTAACCCCATAAATTTAGATTAAAATAATTTATAAATGTTTTTAAATAAAATCATCTTTACAGATCTGACCCATTTTAGTATAAATTTTATAAATGAAAATATATATGATGGATTTACATGAAATTTGGCATGCATATACTAGACATCATCAAGAACATAATATATAATTTTTTCAAGTCCAAAAAAATGTTTAACATCAAGAAACATATTATTTACCCAGATAGTATTTATAAATTCATACAGTACTAGTTTACAAAA
The DNA here is from genome assembly GCA_958450325.1 of Agrostemma githago. Classification (NCBI taxonomy): domain Eukaryota; kingdom Viridiplantae; phylum Streptophyta; class Magnoliopsida; order Caryophyllales; family Caryophyllaceae; genus Agrostemma; species Agrostemma githago. The sequence continues at coordinate 22,517,026 of OY288246.1, forward strand.
TAAATCATTATTAAATATATATATATAATCATAAAAAAAAAAATTAATAATTTTTTTTTTTTTTAATATTTTAGACATTCAGATCTACAACTTTAATGAAGGAACCTAAGTCTAATTTGAAACATATTTTACATAGAAAAATCGTAAACATACATCACACGTCACAGAATCCATTTTACAGTATGTATTGTTAAGTGATAAATCAACAAATAGTTAACTTTAAACTTGGTGATCTAATGATTTAGTCCTAAACATGATGTTATATGTTAGTTAGAGTCTAAACACTATACTACGAGATTTGAGGGCGAAGAAAAGTTAGGTTATCTTAAACATAAATAATCGATTCTACAACATATACGAAAACAAATATTGAAAATAAGTAGTATAAGATAAGATAAAGAAGGGATTAGAGCTCTTCAAAATGGTGGTGTAAAGGCTTAAGAACTTAGGATTATTTTTATGGTTTTTCTTTGATTTCTAGAAAGGATTTTAAGGAGGGTGTTAGGTGGATAAACATATGAGTTTAAGGATCATATGAGGGTGATTATAAAGGCACTTGGTTGTGCCTTACTTGGTCGAGCCTTTGGTGAGGGAGCCTTTGGTGAGGGAGCAAACAATGGACAAAGAAATGACAATTGCTTCAAATGGCTAATCATAATTTTGAAGGTATATTACCCTATTTGATGTTTTTGATTAGAAAAACATTTTTTAACCCTTGGACTTCAAGGTGACGGTATTGAGTGTGTCAGGATGATATTTTTGAGTTATTTTGGTTCCACAAAGGTTAGGAAAGAAGTATGGAAATCGAAAGTCGAGAAACGATTCGCCGGTGACGATTTTCGTTGTAAAGGGGTTGTCCCGTGCAATATTTTTATGATTCACTTATAAAATGTAATTTTTAATTTGACCATTGTTTAGGTCTTGGAAAAATAATAAAATTAGGCTTTCGAAACGCCTCAGTCGGACTCCGTATAAGAAAATAGGAACCATTTTACGAAATCGCACAGAATTGCGATAACGATAGAATTTTTAGTTTTGCAAACAGTGAAATAGAAAGGTTCCATTATTTAAAATAGTTTGTTGAGACTCTATTTATTAATATTACTCGTTTTTAGAAATAATTAAAATGGTCAAAACGCGGGATGTTATAATTCATAAGGGGTATTTTTTGGCAAAATTTTCTTTTTAATATGTATAGAGAATGAGAATCATATACTAATATTTATCCATTTCTACCAAAGGATCAGTTAGAAAAAAAATAGGTTTTTTTTTAAAAAAACCATATTTTTAGAAAGAGTGAGGGACATACCGTGGGCAGAAAAATTAACGGTGGTCATGGAAGCTGCAGGAACGACGACAATCCTGCAAACAAAGGAAAAATCAATATCAGATCAAAACTTAGTCAATCAATAATCAACATTTGAATGAAATATAGAGTACACATCAATAAAACTTGAAACATCAATCAATAATCGAAGATACTGTTAGTTTAATTCGCATCAACAAATGCCCTTGAACTTTAATCAAATTATTAGCTTGATCTATTTGATTAGGGATTGAAAAGGGGGGAAATCCCAGTAAGCGAGATTATGATAGTAAAGATGAGAAACTTACCGACTTGTGAACGGAGATCATTTCAATTCCGAAAATAAGATCTCTTTTCGAACATTCTTGCTCGGTTTCAGATGCCGTTTTTTGGCCTTTCAACCCACTTCTTCATTACTCTTAATGTAATTGATAGTTTCAGTCATGTTTTCGGTGATTTCAACAATCATCTTTGGTTGAAATTGGATTGCCATTACATATTTTTAATAACTGATAACAGAGTAAGATTATTAGTGTATAATGTCAGTTAAAGCAAATATATACGGAGTAACAGATTGTGATGGATGACGATTTAGCTTAGGGAGTTTCCGGTGATTTTGATGGAAACTGTAAATTGTAACTGCACCCAGTACCCCACACCCTTATTTGTGTCTCTTTTCTTCTGTTTTTTAACTGCAAACTTAGCGCCTGATTCTAAGGCCTCTATTTTCTTCAACATTAATATATAAAAGATATGTTACTTCTCTCCCTTGTCCTGTAATGTAATAACTGTTGTTCCTTCATAATTTTTCATACGCATTAATATAAATTTTCTGATGGGGAATACTCTATTATATAGGCAGAGAGATGATCAGTTTCCTATTAGGATTTTAGAGTAATTTAATCTCGACCTTCCTTCAAGTTTGAGTAAATATGGAAATACTTCTTATTTAATCCGATATTATTGTGATAGCATCTCTCTTAATGACCTGATTTACAATAAAACCACAATTATAGGGAAGAAATATTACCATAATAATATGCAAGATATATTACATATCCTGTAATATTATTATATATCATATAAAAGTAGTAAATAATATTAATTCATTTTCCTTTATTTGTAAAAATAATACTAACAAGATAAATTTGTAAAAATAGTTGGTCATCATAATACTTGGTCACTGTTATCAATTTTAATGTCTGTGACAACTCATTTGGAACATTGGGCTTATCTCCGTCTTTTGTTCTCTAAACATTTGAGTTTCGCATTAAATATATTTTCAATACTGTCGATGTTTATTTTTTGATTATTTTGGTGTATGTGTGTCATCATCTTGCTCTAAATTTGACATGACCCACCTGACACATTTTTAGAGGCATGAGCCCATTTTTTTTACTCGCAGTCCGTTTAACCCGAATCCTAAATGACCTGATTTTGGGTCATGATCTAACCCAACCTGTTCAATTCGTTGGAAAGAAGAGACCACAAAACTTTAGTACTCCCCCTGTCTGTAGACATCTATTTCTATGTCTGGATTTTGCTAAAACTCAAATTTTAACATACAGAATAGTACTCCCCTGTCTATAGAAGAGTCACTCTTTTCTTTTTGGATTGTCTCTCTAAAAGCCACTTTTTGTTTTATTCTTAATTTGTCTGATTTTTGTGGTTAACATTGGTTCTAACCTCACTTATTTTCCATCTTTCATTTTCCATTACACTTTAATTCTCACTAAGAAGGTGGGGTGACCCTTTTAGTGAGACGGAGGGAGTATTAATTATGCGACAAAGTGATTATGATAATTTCAAAACATTGTCATTTCGAAGATTTGACACCGCTTATCAATATTTATCTCAGGGGACGACACCGAGAGAAATCAAGAAGTGAAACAGACTAAGAAAATTTTGATTTTTTTAAATATAAAAATTATAATTTAAAGAAAATAATACTAATAGTATTAAAATAAATAAAAATTTAATATCAAAAATATTTTTTTTGCTTAAAAAGCGGTAAAACATTAGGCGTTCGAAACTATTTATGTCCCGTACTCTAACCATAACCCGATACGGGACTAGTATTTGACCCGACCCACTCGACAGTTCTAGTGTCTACATTAGTTACCTGGGTGAAACAAATGACACTCATCAAAATATCAGGTCTTGCGCCTGTGAGCAATATTAATATGTCTGTGAGACTATGACAACTCATCTGCGAACATTGAGTTTATCTATGTCTTTTACTCGCTAACCATTTGACTCTACTACATCTAATATATTTGCAAGCATGCAACCATCTCGTTTTAAATTCGACCTGACCCGCAAACCCGTCCCACCCAATCTGTTTTTTTTGGGTCATGAACCCAGTTACCAAAAATCCTAAATTACCTGTTAATTTAGGGACATGACATGGCCCGACCCGTTCAATCCGTTGGAAAGAAGAGACTACAAAGCCTAAAACACAATTCTAGTCAGTCTATTCCTATGCCTAGATTTTATTAAAACTCTAATTTTAACCTATTAGCAATTCAATATATATACTCACTTCATTTTTTTGATTTAGCTCATTTTCTTTTAGGAATTTTTTTAATTAGCCTCATTTCTTCATATGAAAATTTATTAATTAGTATTTTCCTCTCTATCACATGCATTATATCTCCAATTTCCTCTTAGTTTTTCACTTTTCCTTAAAAGTTTATACCAAACCCATATGGGGTTAATAAAAAAAATGGAGGGAGAAATGAATTATTACTCCGTATATATTATCCTTTTATTTGAATATAATTTTATGTCTAATCTTAACTTAAATCATCTAGCATTTTTAGTAACTTACTCTCTGTACTGTTGCACATAGGAGACAAAAGTTGTGTTATCGTGTTAAATAGTACTACCTCCCATTCACTGGAAACCTACCAAAGATTGAATATATGTGAGGTATATTTTAATCAAATGGTAGGATTCCAATAAATGGGAGGGAGTACTCAACATTAATATAAGACAAAATCTGACCCGACATGCCCAACTCGTTTTTTTGTAGGTCAAGAGTCAAGATCTCTAAATCTTTATCTATGAGTCGATATTTTAATTAAAAATATAAACTAATATTCAATATAATTTTTTATCTTTTAATTGTAAAAGAATTTTAAAAATTAATTGAAATATAAAGTCCGTGCGATGAATATTAGTTTAAATAATTGAAATATAACATCATAATTAAGAAGTTTAAAAGTAATACGTAGTACTATTAAAATAAATAAAAAGAGGTAAAAAATCGACGTTTGAAACTATCCGTATTCTGACCATAACCCATTTCGGATCCATATAACACGACCCGTAATTAAACTGACCCGTATTCAGTATTTTGATCCGACATGTTTAAAGTTATTTAAAAAAAATGATGTACATTCAAAAAAAATCTGTCTTATAAGGTTAGAACTTAGAAGTATGAATTATACTTTCAATTAAAATTTAGGGTTTTTCTATGGGATACCCCTCAACTATTGGCTTTTCAAGTGGTACTCCCGCCTTTTTCGAATTACATGGTGTACCCCTAAACTTTACTTATCACTCCATATCATAACCAAAGTGATAAGTGTATTACAATTATTTTTTTAAAATGAATAATTAACATATTAATCAATCCAATTTGTTGCTACAAACCACCTCTTTTTCTTTACCATTCACCAAGCCACCAAATGCCCATTAAAACGCACTCAGTTGTCGGCCAACATCGACCTATCTCCCTCACTCTTTTAAATCCGTCAACCTCAATCCCTCCGTCACCCCCATGTCGTAGTGTGGTGGAATGGATTTTTTCGAGTAAAGGATGCAAATTAAAGAAATATATCATGGTTGATGAAAGTAAAATAGGGAATAATCACTATTTATATCATCAATTGAAAAATTTCCGTTGGAAAATTAAAACTTTGGTTACAATATAGACTAATTTACAAAGTTTAGGGGTACATCTTGTAATTCGAAAAAGGTGGGGGTACCACTTGGAAAAGTCGATAGTTGAGGGGTACCCCATAGAAAAACCCCAAAATTTATTATCTTATACTATTACTGATAATAATCAATCAATAATAATCAATATACTCAATATAATGATAATCTTCTTTACGTGTAACATAATCAATCAATTTTAAGCCCATGCATTATTGTTATTGTTATACTCCCTCCGTCCCTAAATGATTGTCCCATTTCCCTATTATTTGTGAGGAGTATTTTAATGAAATGTGACAATCTTAGTGGGACGGAGGTAGTATATAATATGATATATTACCCGTGTTGTGTATAGTAATAAAGAATTCTACTTTTACTCAAAATCCGCCTTAGGTTAGAATTAAGAAGTCTACTTCTAACCTCATATTTACTCAAAATCAGGAAATAAAATAATAATATAGTTAATATTGATTGTAAAATAAAAAAATCCTCCTTTAATTATATATATTGACTAGTGCAAAACCCGTGCCTACACACAGCTTTTTAATTAATTTTGTTTACAAAAGAGTTTAGTGACCTGATAAAATTGCATTCCCTTCATCTAAGTCAATGGCTTATACTTTTCTTTTTTAGTGTTTCCGTCAACAATTTAACTCTCTGTTTAGTAGAGTATTTTCGAGAATTAATTTATTTCTAAATTAGGGTTACGATGATTAGATAGAAAATTTTTAGAATAGAAAATAGTCATGTCAAAATTTGACTCGACTCGTAAACATATCCAATCTTTTTAGGGTCAAAACCCTACAACTTTGACCCACGATCCATTTGGCTCAAACCTGAAATGATTCGTTAATTTAGGATCAAACCCCGGGTTAACCTGCTGGTTCGATGACGTGTCATTAAAAAATAATTAAAATAATTATTATAAATTTATAATGTTAATATTGTAAATTCAAAAATAACTAAATATATTTTTTATGTCATTTAATGATAAGATAAAATAATACTCCCTCCGAGTTCCTATTTTTGTCCCACTTTCCTTTTTGGGCTGAATTTGATTTTTGTCCCACTTTTCTTTTTAGGCCATCAATGTGTGGTTCACATTTACTCTCCCATTTCTCTCTCTTCCTTCTTCTTTTTTTGACCACTCATTTCTCCTTCCTTAATTTTCATCCCAAAACTAAATGGGACAATAATAGGAACTCGGAGGGAGTATAGTTTTTACAATTTTTTAATTGTAAATATGATAATTTTTTTAAATTTAATTACATTAACGTCGTTAAATATGATCCCTATTACACAATAACTGAATTTTAAATTGAAAAAAGTAAAGCTTCGGAAATTATATATCGGCTCATTATTATGTAATTATATTTAGTTCTCTTCATAACTTTTGATATGTTGTCTCTTATCCCCTATTCCCCTATTCACAAAAACAAAACCAATGGACAAATAAGTCAGTTCAACTTTCCCGCCTAAATGCTCCTCATCCCTTATTTACTAAAACAATACCAATGGGCAAACAAGTCATTTCAACTTTTCCGCTTAAATGCTCCTCATAATTATTGAAAGTTCACTTTCTAATCAAACACTCTCATTTCAACTTTAATGCTCAATTAAATGAATCATAAGAAAATTTTATTCAAAATATAAGCCCAATATATAATTCATCGGGATAATTTTAGGAAGAAAATATCCCTAACAATTCTATTCCCTAATTTTTTGAATAATTATAATTCTTAAAAAACTATTAGACTAGAAAAAATGCTCCTCATAATTATGGAAAATGAACTTTCTAATCAAACACTTTCATTTCAACTTTAAGGCCCAGTTAAATGAATCATAAGACAATTTTATTTAAAATATGAGCCCAATAATTTATTGGGATAATTTTAGGAATAAAATATCTCTAACAATTATATTCTCTAATTTTTTGAATACTTATAATCCTTGAAAAAGTATTAGACTACAAAATAGGCAAATAAATACATATTAATAAAACTTCAGAAATTATATATCTGCTCATTATTAGTCCCTCCCATCCATTCAATTCTTTACCCTTATTATAAATGGACAATCCAATCAATTCTTTACATTCCCCTTTTGACAAAAGACTTTACCTTATCATCCTCATATCCTTTCTCTATTTACACAAAATGTCACTATATTTTTCTTACTTTAAGTTTGGTGGACCCATAAAACCATTTGATTTACCAATAATACCCTTACTTTTATCACTTTTCTTAAAATTGGTAAAATATCCAATGTCAAGGATTGAATGGATGAGAGAGAGAAAGAGAGTATGAAATTATATCTATGGGTCGTTTGGTTGCTCTCTTAAATCATGGGAATTAGAACTTCCCATGAATTGATAAATTGATATACTGTTTGGTTGCCCATTTCATGGGAATTGACACTTCCCAAGAATTGTCACTTCCTCCATAGTGGAAGAAGTTACTCACCAAGTCCCCCGTTGGTGTGTAGAACTTCCCGCATGAAGTCATTTCTCACATGGCAACCAAACAATATTTTTGGGCAAGTGATAGAGATACACTCGTTGTATCGGGGTTTGTACACCACCAATGTAGGCATGTCACTTGTCCACTCAAAGGAATCTACCTTTTGCAAGATTCCTCATTAATTTACCTTCCCACTTAAGTCACGTACTTTCTCACCTAATTACCTCTTTTTTTTGTTTTTTTTATTAAATTCAAATTTAATACTTCATATTTTTATGTCTCATATTATACGTGTATTTTTATACGGAGTTGTATTCTAAATGTATCTATACGTCAGTGTTATAGTGACGTATTTTTATACCCCAATATGTTTTGTTACGTATTATAACACTGTATTTTATACGTATGTTATAGTTACGTATTTATACAGTCTTAGTATATTAATTTATTTATACTTTTTGTTTATGTATACCCCAATACATATTTGTAGTGTATTTATACGTTATTTATACTTTATTTATACATTTTTATTTATACTCTATTACGTTTAGTAAACTTTATTTGCACTTTATTTTTATTTTAATTTTTTTATAGAATTTTTTTTAAGATGTTTTAAAAACAATATTTTCGGAAGGTATTTTATTAGTAGTGTAACTATATTAGGTGTATTCCGGATGTACAAGGGTTAAAAGTATTTGTTCTGTAATTTTAATTTTCTTAAATTTTTTAATTTTGTAAATTCTTAAGTTTACATTTTTTTTCTTGGGCCATAGCCCGAGATAGTTTGTGAAATGTTACCGAAGTGCAAATTATTTTAGTAATACGTTGTTGCTCAGTTGGTTGTTGGGTTGGTTATTCCTCTGAAGCGGTAGTGTTCAAACCCTGACGATGACAACTTTCCATTATTTTTTGCTCCTGGTTGTTTTAGCTAGAATTAATTTCGTACTCCAATTATGCCCTCCCTTTTTTCTAATATTAGTCCTGATGGGGGTCGGTAGCCTGCCACGGGTCGCCCGCCATATGGGCCCCGGGGAGGTCCGACCCAAAGGTAAAGGAAGGCCTGCTTGGCAGGCCAGCCAGTAAAGGCCTTGCCAAGAAGCCTCCAAAGGACGATCTCAGCCGCTCCAAGCTCCAAGCCAGCTTCCCTCCTACTTATCATGGCCCTACCACGGGCGCTAAGATTGCGATGGAGAGTCCCTTGTCCGCCAGGGGTTAGGGCATCCCTCCCTGGCAGACTCAGGGGGTAGACATCAGAGCCTCCCCCGTCCATGCCTAAGGTAAGGGAGAATGGATGGACGAGGTGAACCCACGTGTCACCTCCTCGTCCCCTCATTCTTCCTCTTTCTCTTTTTTTGTCTCTCTCTTGGGGGAACCTATAAATACTTCGGTATTTCCCATAAGAGAGGAGTTGGATTTTCTCTCTCTAGAATCTTACTTTAAAAACCGCCACCTTACTCCTCACGAGTAAGGTCCATCAAGGCATTTCACGGATTGACTTAGGCATCGGAGAAGGTTTCCTCGGACACCTCCGAGGCCCTGTGCGTTCTTTGTGCAGGGAGCAGGCCGTCTCCGCCAGGAAGGTCCGATCATCGGAGTAAGAGGAAAGAGAGGACCAGGAAGGAAGACAATCACCGTCAAAGCAACATCAAGTTCAAAGGATCCGAATCCAACTCGGGTCTATTGTTTCCGTGACCGGAACAATTTGGCGCCGTCTGTGGGGAACTAAACGGTTGTGCTCACGAATTACCCACAAAATCAACCACGATCAAGAAAATGCCTGAGATTATTGAAGCCAACTTTGGGGCGGATCCGACGGGACATCTGGTGATCCCCCTGTATGGCATGCCTCTGCCGGAGGTAACACTCGCCGATACGATTCGAGGAGTAGGGCGGGCCAGCCTCCACGAGGTGCCCAACAAGGAGACTACAGTCGCAACTGGGCAGGTCGATCATCAGAGGCCTAACCTAAACCTCACCCCTACCCAGGTTGCACAGACTGCGGCCTTTTTCTCGGCCATGCTGAATCAAGAGTTCACGCCGCCGGAGGACCTGGTGGGATGGATTGCTACAAACCCCCAGGCACCTGCACTTCGAGAGTGCTGAGGGGGCTGGGGGCACGAAGCGAACCGCCACCAGAAATGTCCAGAGGAAGGCGAGGAAAACCGCTCAGGGGTATGTGCAGGCCCAAAGACGTATCGCAGCCGGCGGCCAGGAGCCGCCCGCTCAGCAGCAAGCGTTCTCCGTACATACCACCGAGTCCACAGCAGCTATCGAAAAAAGAGGAATATCACAGGAGCTCCGGGAACGGATGAGACACAGGGAGCCTGCCTCGAAGCGCCTGGGAGAAAAGCAGGGTGGAGTCTTTTCTAGGCTGACACCAGCTCTAGAGCCACAGCAGGCATCAGGGCTGTCCAGGAGCATGCAATCCAGGCTCAACAATGGACAGCTACTGGGACCAAGGCACCGTCAAGGTGATAACTTCGAACTGCCCCAGAGGAAACGACCCCAGCGCCGCTCCCCTGAGAGGGAGGATGAGGCTATGAGTAGGCGAGCGCCCAGGCACCGCTCCCCCAGTGTTGGAAAACCGACCCCTGACAAATGGGATGACTACGGTTACCATTCTGCGGGGAGCCGGTCAAAAATAATGGGCTGGCCTACCAAGACCCCACTCCATCCTGAGGTTCAAGGGTGTCCCATCCCAAAGATTAAGATGCCTTCTGTCAAGTTTGATGGGACCTCTGACCAAGAGGACCACTTGACGGTCTATGAAAGTCATATGGGGATGTATGACGCCGATGACGCGGTCTGGTGCAAGATCTTCCCTACCACCTTGGTGGGTTTGGCTCAAGGATGGTTCAGAGACTTGCCGCAGGGATCAATCAGTTACTTTATAGAGCTGGCTGAAGCTTTCTTGGATCAGTATGCATGGAACAAGAGGCGTAGGCTGACTCGTTTTGACCTGATGACCCTTAGACAGAAGAAGGGCGAAACTATCAGAGAATATCTGAAGAGATTTGACCTGGCTTTCCAGCAGGTCAGGGAAATCGATGACCCAACGGTGGCGTACGCTCTGACCAGCTCACTACTCCCTGGAGAGATGAAAAATCAAATGATCAGAGCTCAGCCGGAAACCTTGGCGAAGGCCCGGAAGATAGCTGAAGGCTTCATGCTGCAGGAGGAGTTCCACAGCCTGCCGGATAGCCCCACAGGACCTTCCAGGCCACAGGGGGGACCGCAAGGTGGACGCAGCAGGAGCGATACAGCGAGAAAGCAAAGAATAGAAGGAGGCGACACCCCGAAAAGGGAGCGTGCAACATACCACCAAAGATTTGACAGCTACACAGCCCTCAATCAAGGGCTGAGATATTTGAGCTAGAGAAGGAAACAGCCAAATGGAACCGCCCAAGTAAGCCACGCAGTCCAAAGGGTGACCCGAAAATCTGTACGTTCCATGATTGTGTAGGACATACCATTGAAGAGTGCCGCCACCGAAAGGATGAGATCGAGAAGCTCATCAGAAATGGCTGGCTGGGTAACTATGCTGCAAGAAACAAAGGACAGAAAATTGCAACAGACAAACCTGAGGTCCCGACACAGGACCGCATGATAATTCATGTGATATAAGGGGACGCTGAAGGTCAGACAAGCATAAGGGGCCAAAAAAAGGCAAATCCGAGAGCTAAGGAACCAAATCTGCTATGCTGAAAGGGCAGAAAGCCCAACGGGCCTAACCCTGAGCATCACTCCCTAGGATGCAGGGCGGGTAATCTACCCCCATAGCGATCCTCTGGTATTGTCTCTTGTCATTAGCAATCACATTGTAAGAAGATGCATGGTAGATACGGGCGCCTACACCAACTTACTATACAAAGAAGCATTTGACAAAATGAACCTGGAAAAGAGGCACCTCAAGCCCGCCCCTGGATCGTTATACGGATTCAGCGGGGCAGAGATCCTCCCTATGGGAATCATCGAGTTGCCGGTGACGTTCGGAGAAGGCGCCTTAGCCAGGAATATCCGAGCATCGTTCGTTGTTGTTGATGCAAAGTCTGCATATAACGCTCTGATAGGCAGAGCCACCCTGGATGAGATTGAGGCGGCCATATCCATCAGGGCACTAACTATAGCCTACATAACAGATTTTGGAATGGAGGGGAAGGTGCACGGGGACCAGGAGTCAACCAGGCAATGCTACTCCGTAGCCCTGCGCACCCATGAAACAGAAAGGAAAGGTAAGCAAAAAGCGGATAGTTCCCCCAGCAGGGAACGAGAGATTCCAGTCGGTCAGCGGACGGCAGACCACCCTGAACCTAGGGGGGAGAGCATGCTAGTGGAACTAGAACCAGGGAGGCAGGTCCTGATAGGGGCAGACCTGGAAAGTTCTTACCGCGAAAAATTGATCAAAGTCTTACGAGACAACAAGGATGTTTTTCGCCTACTCGGCAGACGAGATGCCGGGGGTCGATAGATTCGGCTCACATTGTTCACAAGCTGAACGTAAACCCGGAGGCCCGCCCTGTGAAGCAGAAGAAAAGAAATATGTCCGCCAAAAAGGATCAAGCCATCAAAGAGGAGATCGAAAAGCTCCTGAATGCCGATTTCATAGAGAGTTGCGATTACCCTGAATGGCTGGCTAATGTGGTGATGGTGAAGAAGTCCTCGGGTGCCTGGAGGATGTGCGTAGACTTCACCAATCTTAACAAGGCGTGCCCTAAGGATTGTTATCCCCTGCCAAGGATAGACCAGTTGGTAGACGCCACCAGTGGTTATTCCATGCTCAGTTTCTTGGACGCCTTTTCAGGCTATCACCAAGTATATCTCTGGCAACCTGACTGGGTAAAGTGCGCGTTCATCACCAGAGCAGGCACATATATGTACAAGATGATGCCATTTGGACTCAAGAATGCAGGCGGCACCTACCAACGATTAGTTGATAAGGTATTTGAAAACCAGAAGGGTAGAAACCTAGAGGCATATGTTGATGATGCCATAGTGAAAAGCAAGGGGGAGGAAGAACATTTGGAAGATCTGCAGGAGACCTTCTCATCCCTGCGCGCCTACCGGATGAAACTGAACCACAAAAAATGCACCTTCGGAGTCCGGTCTGGAAAGTTCTTAGGTTTCCTGGTCAGCGCCAGAGGGATCGACGCAAACCCATAAAAAGTTCAGGTTGTCCTGGATCTTCCAGAACCAAGAACAATCAGGGATATTCAGCGCCTCACTGGCAGGATGACTGCTCTGGCACGGTTCATCGCCAGGTCAGCCGACAAGTCCAAGCCTTTCTTTAAAGTGTTGAAAGGAAACAAGTAGTTCAAGTGGGAAACTGAACAAAAAGAGACTTTTAAACAACTAAAAGAACATCTAAAGAAGCTGTCAACCTTGGCGAGGCCTGTGGCAGGGGAGAAGCTGTTCCTTTACATCGTCGTGGCAAACTCAACTGTAAGCGCGGTAATCCTAAGGGAGGAGGCAGGCTCCCAGCAGTCAATCTACTTTGTCAGCCATGCCCTGGGGGCAGCAGAAAAGAACTACCCGGTCGTTGAAAAAGCATCATATGCAGTAGTCATAGTAGCCCGGAAACTCAGGCCCTACTTTGACGCCCATCCCGTCGTCGTACTGACAGATCAACCTCTGGAAAAAGTACTGGAAAAATTCAAGAAATCAGGAAGATTGTTAAAATGGGTCATAGAACTAAGCGGGTTGGGCATATCATACCAGTCCAGGACTGCCATCAAAGCGCAGGCTTTGGCAAATTTCCTGGCTGAGTGTTCTCACTCAGAGGAAGATGATCCGCCCGCCGGTGAATGGACAATATACACCGATGGGTCATCAACGGCCAACGGTGCGGGGGCAGGGATTGTGCTAACCAGCCCTGAGGGAACGGACTTTGAGCTTGCGCTCAGATTCACTTTCCCAGCATCAAATAATGAGGCCGAGTACGAGGCTGTACTGGCAGGCATCAACCTAGCCAGAGCTGCAGGGGCAAAGAGGCTTGTCTTGGCTACTGACTCTCAGCTCATAGCAAGCCAGATAAATGGAGAATACGAGGCTAGAGATCAGACTATGGCATCGTACCTGGAAAGGGTAAAGCAAGAATTGTCAGGGTTGAAATCCTATGAAATTAAGCAGATTCCCAGGTCACAGAACAACCGGGCGGATGCCCTGTCAAAACTAGCCAGCTCCAGCCTTCAGGACATAAGAAGATCAGTATGGGTAGATGTAATACAAGAGAAATCTACAGTACCCTGCCAAATGGTCAGTGTCATCGAGGAAGTAGAATCTGAAGACTGGATGACCCCAATCATCCAATTCAAGAAACACGGACTCCTTCCACAAGACCCATCTCAAAGGAAAAGGATGCCCGCTAACGCTGCATGGTTCATAATAATTGGCGAAGAATTATATCGCAAATCATTCTCCTCCCCCCTGCTCAAGTATCTAGGGGCAGGACAGGCTGCAGAGGTGTTAGACGACATACACTCTGGGATTTGCGGACATCATGTGGGAGGGCGAACCCTGGCACACAAAGCCCTGAGAGCGGGATACTACTGGCCGACCATGCTCGCCGACGCCAAAGACCTAACCCAAAAATGCAGAAAGTGTCAGCTCTTCGCCCCTGTAATACATGCCCCGGCTCAAGACCTTAGACCCATCATATCCCCAATCCCCTTCGCTCAATAGGGTATGGACATTCTAGGCCCGTTCACCATAGCGACTGGGGGCAGGAAATTCTTGATAGTAAGGATTGACTATTTCACCAAGTGGGTTGAGGCCGAAGCTGTCCCAAACATAACAGAGCCAGCAGTCAGAAAGGTGATTAGAGAAATATAATAACAAGATTCGGTCTGCCAAAAGTATTGGTCTTTGATCACGGCAGGCAGTTCGACAATGATCCTCTGAGAGCCTGGCTGGAAAGCCATGGCATAGCTGTCGCCTACTCCGCCGTCTGCCACCCGCAAACTAATGGGCAGGCTGAAGTAGCAAACAAGCAAATATTAAACGGGTTAAAGAGAATGGTGGATGAGCTCAAAGGGAGATGGGCGGACGAACTTCCAAGCGTGCTATGGTCAATCATCAGGACCACCAGAAAGGAGTCCACAGAGCAGACTCCCTTTGCTCTGGTCTACGGGGCTGAGGCCCTACTGCCCATAGAAGCGCGAATTCCCACCCTCCGATCCCAGCAATATGACAGGGCAAGCAATGAGGCTGCACTGACCGAGGTTCTTGATCTAGTCGGTGAAGTGAGGCAAGAGGCCAACGTTAATATCGCCGCCTATCAACAACGAATAAGGAAGGCTTATAACAAGAAAGTAAACGAAAGGAATTTTCAGGTGGGTGACCTGGTCCTAAGAAAGACACATGCAGTTGGGAGATCAAGAGAACATGGAAAGCTAAGTGCCAATTGGGAAAGCCCGTATGAAGTCACCCGGATCATGGGGCCAGGAACATACAAAATCGCCTGCCCTGGAGGACAAGAGCTAGTTGCCCATTGTAACATAGATACCCTGAAAAAGTACTGTCTAGCCTAAGAAACTAGAGAATTTTTTTTTTTCAAAAGTTGGCGGAGGACGGTCAAGATAGAATGTCGATGGCTCCGACCATGGATGTTTAAGTTTTTCAAGAAATGAAAAGATTCTCGAATTCATACTCGTTGTCTGTTCAAACTAGCATTTCACACACAAACGAGCAGAAGGCAATAGAAGGAGGGCCCCCCGTTGCAAAACCCAAGGAAAATAGACCCCCAACAAAACGCAAAGTCCCCCACCTGCCTCTGGGCAGGCAGGGGGCAGGCCCTCGGGACTTCGGCAAGAAGCCAGGGTCAGGCCAGACCCCATGCGCCAAATGAACAAGGACTGGGGGCACCCTCAACCTTGTATAAAAAAACAATAGTCCCTCACCTGCCTCTGTGCAGGCAGGGGGCAGGCCCTCTAGACTTCGGCAAGAAGCCAGGGTCAGGCCGGGCCCCATGCGCCAAATGAACAAGGACTGGGGGCACCCTCAACCTTGTATAAAAAATATTAAGTCCCCCACATGCCTCTGGGCAGGCAGGGGGCAGGCCCCCGACTCCAGATTAGGAGCCAGGGTCAGGAAGAATTTTAAGTTAGAAAACGAAGAAAATACCCATTAAAACAAACATAAAATAGTAAGAGTTTACAAAGCAAAGCAATACAATCCGGTTACATGAAAATACGGATTACAAAGACCGGCAACCGACCACATCTGGGCCCGGCGCGCAAAAATGCAGTAAAGTCAGCGAGGAAAAAGAGGCGCAGGGGGGTAAGGACAGGAACCCTCAGAGGACGACTGCCCTACATGTTACGCAGCAGGGGTGTCCTGGTCGGCACCAGGGACCTCCTCAGGCGACTTGTTGCCCCTGGCTTCATTCTTGGCAGCGTAAAGACTCTGGAAGGCACCCTCATCAAAATCCGGAAGCATCTCCCTGATGACTTCCATGATGAATTCTGAAGAAGAAGAAGCCCCTGAGTTAAAGGCCTTCTCCACCTCCGAATTAGCCTCCTGGATGATCTCTTCCTTTTCCTTAAGTCATCTCTCGCTCTGAGCCTGCAGCTCACCCCTTACCCCCTGAAGGTCTAGCTCAGCCTTGGCCAGGTGGCTCTCCAACTCGGCAGCCCTCTTCTTAATCTGCTCCAACTCAGCCACCTCCTTCTTGGCCTGCCCTAGCTCAGCCTCCAGGCTCGCCGCCTCGTTCACAGCCTTCTCGCCCTGGTCCTTCCAGCGAGCGGCCTGATCTCTGGCCTCCCCCAGCTCACCCTCACACTTGGCCAGCTGAAGCTTCAAGTTGGTAATGAGAGCAACGTCCCTCTCAACCACCGCTATGCGCTCAGGGAGAGGAAACCCAGGGGTAATACTTAACTCCTCATCACTAAGCGGTGGAGAGCCGCCAGCTGTGCTGAAGCTTGGAAAACATTGGAGCAACGTTGGATAAACTGGACCGCCTGATTGCTAGAGTAGATCAAAGATTTGGCAAGATGGTCCGCCAACGTAGAGTTAGAGTCTGAAAGTAGGTGATGCGCGTCAGATTGTCGCATATCTAACACGATCAAACAATATTTATAAACTCCAACTAACTACTACGTAGTAGCGGTAAGTCGGGATCGATCCTCAGGAACGGGCTAGGTAAAGTCAGTCGAGTCAAAGTCTAAGCACGTTTGGACGTTCGGAGTCTATTTTTGGGGTTTTTGGGTTAAGTCTACACTAGTCTATACTAAAGAGCTATAAATTACGAAAGGATAATCTAATAAGGAAAAGGTGTTAGGGGGAGTCGGGAATCGGAAATTGGGGTCTAAGAGTCTCGGAATCGAGTTTTAGTCACAAAGTCGATAAAGGGAGAATACCACCTTTCGGTTTCTTCACCCAACTTTTCTAGATCCCGCTTTCGCGGCGAAAAAGGGTAAGTCTCAAGTCAAGGTAACTCCTACCCCGAGTTTCCCCATATTGATAAGAATGAGTCAAGGTCGATTTAGCCGTACGCTCTAAGTCAACAAAGACACAAAAACCTCAAACTTTATAAATCAACAAGCAAACAACCCACCAACATCTGATGAACGCAGTTCATATGCATATTTATTCCCATTTTGTCCTCCACTTTTCCCGATTTTGCATGTCTTAGGAATAATTTTGATAGCTTTTTTCCGTAGTTTGTTATGCCGGATATATGGTTTATGTTTTGGCAGGAAACACAGCAAAAGACGGAGAAAAGAGTTAGAAATGAAGAAAACAAGACAAAAAGGCAAGAATGCAAGTAACGAAGGCTGAACCGGTCGGTATGATGCCGAACCGGTCGGTTTGATCCTGTACCGAGCGGTTTATTTTCGAACCGCTCGGTTCGTTTTTTTACCGCTCGGTTCGTTTTTGTACCGCTCGGTTCGTTTGTGTACCGAGCGGTTCGCGACTCGTCCAAGTGACTTTCCTAAATCCTCTGAAGAATCCGTACTCTACCTTAATTAGAATCCTACGGGATTATTTTATTAAATTATATTCTATTTCCTAATTAGACCCTTTGTAATAAGTATAAATACCCTTCTTAGGGCTAGGTTTAGGGGCACTTTTTTATTCATTCAAAAAAAACTTTAGTTTTAGTTTTATTTTTAGCATCGGAATTCTGCAAGCTTGTAGCGGTACTTTTTAGGTTTTAATTATTATTCAATCTTTCAGTTCTTCATAATCGGTATTTTTTCTTTTTCCCTTATTTTCATATTACTCTCAATTATGCTTAATTATTTTGTTGTTTCATCCTTCACCATGAGTAGCTAATTTATTTATCTAGGGTTGAAAGGGGATCTATGTTAATTGAATTGGGGATGTTAGTTTAATTATTTATTTGATTGATCATTCATATGTTATTGCCTTACTACTTGTCTTGTATTATTGTTTGATTAGTTTGAGACGTTGAACTAGTTGAATGTTTAAGAACCCGAACCTAAGATCGAAAGTCTGGTAAGGGTAGACCTACAAGTAAGTGGGTAGGATAATCTGGTAAGTTGCAAGAACCCGTTAGAATCTATCCTAAGGTTGACATAAGATCCGAGAGGCCGTGTCTTTACCCTAAATAACTTTGATTGATTGATTGAATGACTAATTAACTTTACCCAATTTAATTGCATAGTGAACCGTAAGACCCTAGATCTCTTTTAATATTGTTAGAACCCTTAATTTACATTACTGCAATAGTTTAGAAAACAAACACAAACAAATCGGAATTTAAATAGTTTTGAATCAATTATAGATAATTTGCAATATTCATCCATCTCTCTGTGGTTCGACCCTTACTTGCTGCTAGCTATTTGTTAGTTGTTAGTTAGGTTTATTTTGATATAGGTGATACTACTTTAGCCTTATCAATTTTGGCGCCGTTGCCGGGGAAGATAAAGTCACATTTAATCTAAATAAAACTTTAAAAGCCCCTATAACTGATGAGTCATGCTATTGTCTAGACACCTTTGATTCAGTTGATGACATTATTGAGTCCACTCTACTCGGATCCTTGACAAAGGATCCCTTGGAGTTACTAATGTGTGAATCGAGTTATACAGGTGATGGAGGAATTTGGAAGGCTGAGGTAGATGAAATAGAAGCACTTTTATATGCAGGAGATCCAAAGGAAGCTGAGACGGTCGAACCCGTCAACCTTGATTTGTCTTATTCTTGTTCGGTTGAGGTACAGAAACCTAAACTTAAACCGTTACCCACGAATCTCAGGTATGCTTTACTCGATGAGGGTGAGCTAAACCCGGTTATAGTAAGTAATTCTTTGACTGAATCTCAGTTGACTGATTTATTAACTGTATTGAGGAAACATAAGAAGGCATTGGGGTATAGTTTAAGTGACTTAAAAGGTATTTCTCCCGAATTTTGCATGCATCGCATTCATCTTGAAGACGGTCATAGACCGTCTATCCAGGGTCAGCGTCGACTGAACCCGAATATGCAGGAAGTTGTTAAAACAGAAGTTATGAAACTTCTAGATGCTGGTATTATATATGCTATATCCGACTCTAAGTGGGTCACTCCGGTTCAGGTGGTGCCTAAGAAAGAAGGCACCACGGTAATAAAAAACGATAGGAATGAACTAATTCCTACTCGAATTGTTACAGGATGGCGCATGTGCATTGATTATAGGAAATTGAATGTCGCCACTAAGAAAGACCATTACCCACTTCCATTCATTGATCACATGTTAGAAAGATTAGCTCGTCATAAGTATTTTTGTTATCTAGATGGCTACTCTGGTTTTTTTCAGATCCCCATTCATCCCGAGGACCAAGAAAAGACCACCTTTACTTGTCCTTATGGTACTTTCGCATATCGTAGGATGCCTTTTGGATTATGTAACGCCCCAGCCACTTTTCAGAGATGCATGATTAGTATCTTTTCTAATTACGTTGAATCAATTATGAAGGTATTTATGGACAATTTCAGTGTGTATGGTTCTGACTTTGATTCTTGTTTGCTGAATTTGTCTAAAGTTTTAGGTCGCTGTGAGGAAGTTGACTTGGTACTTAATTGGGAAAAATGTCACTTTATGGTCAACGAGGGAGTGGTGCTTGGTCATTTAGTTTCTGATAAAGGCATTCAAGTAGACCGGGCTAAAATTCAAGTGATAGAGCAATTGCCTCCTCCTACTAATGTTAAGGGGGGTTAGAAGTTTCCTTGGTCATGCGGGATTTTATCGCCGCTTTATCAAGGACTTCTCAAAAATTGGTAAACCACTTACCCAACTCCTTCTTAAAGATGCTCCTTTTTGCTTTACTGACGCTTGTCGTGAATCTTTTGACAGGATTAAGGAGGCATTAATCTCAGCACCCATTATTCAATCACCAGATTGGAATCTATCTTTCGAGATTATGTGTGATGCAAGCGACTATGCCGTAGGAGCATTTTTGGGTCAGAGAAAAGATAAAGTTTACATGCTATTTACTATGCTAGTAAGACTTTAGATGAAGCTCAGGTCAATTATGCGACGACGGAAAAGGAGTTATTAGCCATCATATATGCCCTCGATAAATTTCGAACTTATCTCATGGGTTCTAAGGTGATTGTTTATACCGACCATGCCGCATTAAAATACCTCTTAGCAAAGAAGGAAGCAAAGCCCAGATTAATTCGTTGGATCCTACTACTCCAAGAATTTGATTTAGAGATTCGGGATAAGAAGGGAGCCGAGAATGTTGTAGCTGATCATCTATCACGGCTTAGATTCGATGAAGAAGGATTAATCCTACCAATTGATGATTCTTTTCCCGACGATTCCTTACTTACGATCACCCTTGCCGAGTTAACTACCAACGAGCCATGGTATGCTGATTTTGCTAACTTTTTGGTCGGTGGTTATTTCCCTCCTAATTGTACTTATCAACAAAAGAAGAAATTCTTATCCGATGTGAGGAGGTATTATTGGGATGATCCTTACCTATTTCGAGAATGTGCGGATGGAATTTTTCGGAAGTGCGTACCCGATTGGGAAGTTAGAGGTGTCTTGGAAGGTTGTCATTCTTCTCCTTATGGTGGTCATCTAGTCCGTCTCGCACCGTTGCTAAGGTATTACAATCCGAATTCTATTGGCCGACTTTATTCAAAGATACACAAATATTTATCCTTGCTTGTGATGCATGCCAACGATCCGGAAATATTTCTAGACGACATGAGATGCCACAAACCGGTATATTAGAGGTCAAGATTTTTGACGTATGGGGAATCGATTATCAAGGTCCGTTTCCTTCTTCTTTTGGTAATCGGTATATTCAAGTTGCAGTGGATTATGTATCCAAATGGGTCGAGGCGGTAGCTTGTCCTACAAACGATGCTAAGGTGGTTATAAATCTCTTTAAGAAAATAATTTTTCCTAGGTTCGGGGTTCCTCGGGCTATTATTAGTAATGGAGGTTCACACTTCCACGAGAAGAGATTAGACACTTTGCTACGCAAATATGGTGTTATGCAACGTACCGGTTTGGCTTATCATCCTCAAACAAGCGGCCAAGTGGAAGTATCTAATCGAGAAATTAAATCAATTCTCGAAAAGGTGGTTTCTAGATCGAGAAAGGATTGGAGTACCAAGCTAGACGATGCATTATGGGCCTATCGCACCGCATATAAGACACCCATCGGTACATCTCCCTATCGATTAGTCTATGGTAAGGCATGTCATCTTCCCGTCGAGTTAGAATACAAAGCTTTTTGGGCAATAAAAGAGCTTAATTTTGACCCGACTCTGAGTGGGGAGAAGCGATTGCTCCAATTAAATGAATTGGACGAATTCCGTCTAAGTGCTTATGAAAGTTCCCGAGTATATAAGGAGCGCACAAAGAAGTGGCACGATAAACGTATTCTTCCGAAGCAATTTAAGGAGGGTGACAAAGTTTTGCTACATAATTCTCGTCTTCGCATATTCCCGGGTAAGTTAAGATCTAGATGGTCCGGTCCTTACATCGTTACCAATGTCAGAAAATCTGGAGCAATCGAAGTGCATAATGAATCGGGAGAAGTCTTTATGGCTAATGGACACCGATTAAAGTTATATCATGAAGATGCAGTTGTAGGTAATATCGACGTGATTTACCTACAATTCCCTTCCTCTTGAGGTAATTTCGGTCGAGCGGGACCGTAAAAACCAGTGCTTCTCGGGGGGCGACCCGTGTGTATAACTTTTGTAATTTCCCTTTTATGTTGTGTGTTAGATTTTTTTTTAAAAAAAATTTATTTTTATTTTTTGAGTGAAAGTAAGGGAGGGTACTGATATTCGTTGTGAGAAGACTACGCAGGTACGACAGGCGAACCGCTCGGTACAGAGGAAAACCGAGCGGTACGAAGATGAACCGAGCGGTTCAAAAACGAACCGGTCGGTACGCTTTCAAACCGAGCGGTTCGATTTTGAACCGATCGGTTCGCGTGGCGGGCCTCTCTTTCCGGATTACTTATGCATCTCTATCCCTCCACCCATCCCACATTCTCTCATTTCACTCTCTCTCTCACTAAACCCTTCCCATCTCTCTCTACAACAAAACCCCCCTCAAACTCCTCCACCATATTAAATCTCCTTTCCACCTTATCTTCACCCATCACCTCTACCACTCTTCTTCATCTTCAACAATGGTTTTCGGAAGGAAAAGGCGGAACGTCACCCATAGGTCAGATTCTCCATCAGAATCATCACATGCAACGAAATCATCGGAAGCGCCATCATCACCACCAGAATTCCCACCAGTAACTGGGTATGAACAAATTATTTTTTGGGTCGGAAAGGCAGCGCGAACTCTTCCTGGTTATGGCTTCTAAACCTGTAACCCCTACTCGATTTCTTAGTCATGCTCTATGACGTCGCTGTGGTATCGATGAGTCTATGGAGCATTTTTTTGATGGTACTGGTATGGGTGGTCTATTTAATATGAATTTACCCACTTATAAAGACTTAACCCTAGAATTCTTTAGCAGTTTTCAGTACAATGAATTTACTGCTGCGATGTCATTTAGGATGATGAATCAGACTCATACCATCCCCCTTAGACTGTTTAGGGATACTTTTGGCTTGGATTCTGGTAATATTTTGAGTGCCCCTGATTGTTTTAGTCATCAGCAGCTTTGGTATTCTATTATGAGTCAGGCTCAACCAGCTCGATTTAAGTGTGTCCCATGTCAGGCCATTCAACATCCTATAATTCGGATTTGGCAAAGATTTGTTTCTGGGTCGATTTTTGGTCGTCATGAACATGGAGCTGTAACCAAAACTGATATTGAATTGATCGGGATGGCTCTTAATGTCCAATCCCAACCTTTATTTGATTTAGATATTTTTTCTCTTATCATGAAGCATTTTGGTTTAATTGTTACTAAAGTGGGACGCTTAAAGTCGATTAATGGTGGGGGATTGGTGACTCATCTTGCCCGGACTTTATTACGAGGAACTTTTGATGAGAATAACCGGGTGCCTATTTCTATGGAAACTGTGTATACTGCTAGTGATTTTCCTGCAGGTTGGTTTTCCGTGAATGCTGATAATAAATATTTGTGGCACTTTGCTCCGGGTCAATCTCGTCTTCTTCCTGATCCTTCTTTACTAGAGTTATGGCAGAACCCACCGGTTGATGACGATATCCCACCGCCTGCCGCACCTAGTTACTTACTTACCGTTACCCCCAGAGCTACTCCACAGGGTAACCGAGGTCGCACCACTTTTGAACAAGGTGAAGGTTCGGGTTCTCGTCAAGCTCCTCAGTTTCAGGCACCTCGTCCGGGGCCTCCTTCTCCGCCCTTTCAGAGGCCATTTGTCCCACCTATAGGTACTTTCTATCCGCCCCCTCCGGGTTATACGGAGATGCTCCATTTGATGAGGTCGATGTATGTCGACCAACAGCGAGCCTATTATCCACATCTCCGACAGCTTCAGCAGCAGAGTCAGCTACAACCGACTGATCACTTACCCTCCTGGTTCGGTCCTGACGGTTCGTTTCAAGGACCTACCGGTCCACCTCCTTTTGGTCAGTCCAACTTCGGGGTGCAGTATGACTACGATCACGGTATAAGCTACTATGGACATGATGATGCATATTCCTGCCATGATGCTTCCTTACATGGAGGTAATACTTTTCCTGATGAGACCCGACATGGTGGGCGAGAGTTCGTGGACCTTGTGTCTAGTCCGGAGGCCGCTGATGATGATTATGATATTGATGGGTATGGATCTGATTCTTAGTCCCGGTGAGTTGCTGGTTTGGGGGGACTTATCTGCAGTACATATTGTGTCGGTACCTTCTCTTACTCTTTTTGTCCTCCTCCATTCTTTGTTATACTTTTTGTCCTACACTCTTTAGGTTCACAATGGGGACATTGTGTGATTTGGTTTGGGGGATGTTTTTGTGTGTTTATTTTTATGTTCAGTTCAAAAAAAAACGTTTTTTTATTTTTATTTTTTTCATTTTTTTTGTGATTTTGTGTGTTTTAGTGTAGAGTTGTGTCGACGATGAGGACATTGCATTTGTCGCATGCTTTTCCCTAGTTCTTTTGTTCTTTCTTGTGAATGACACCTATTTCCCGTTATTTGAGTTTGAGATTTCTTTAATCTTGTCGCTGATTATGTTTTGAATGCCAAATGAGTAAATTGACCTGTTGTCGAGTAAACTACTTAAATTGTGAGACTTAGAGCCTAAACTGATGACATTCATGATCAGATTCATATAGGTTGCGAGTAGTACTCCTTATGAGACATGTAACATCAAATTGCATAAACATGACATTCGTCTCTTAAATACCTGTATGCATTCGGTTTGTGATTGTGACACATGTATAAGAGGCAATCCCCTTTCTTTTATCTGATTCCCATGAACTTCACATAGCCATAATTTGACCTGTTTTGACCCGTTTATTAACTACACGCCATATTTGCCTACCTTAGTCAGGCTAGTTGGTTAATTAGACGGAATTATTTTTTGCGGGCGAAATTTGGTACCATTGAGGAAGGGAATTGGAAAAAAAATGATGAATGATTGAAAAAAATCAATGAAAAAAAAAAGAAAAAGAAAGGAGATAGTTGAAAAAAAAAGAAAAAAAAAAAGTGAAACAAGAAAATAAATGTGTTTTTGCTATGAGAAAAGAATTAATTTCTATATTTTCATAGTTGTTGGTACGAAGTCGGTAATGAAAAGATTGAAAATAAAATGGTGCTTGGTACTACTCGTAATTCCTTTGATTGAAGATTGGTTAAGAATTGAGTGAGTTTAGTTTGGTTACGATTGGACTAGCTTGACTTTTACCTCCACATATCCAAATCGTTTTGCCCCTTCTTACCCGATTACCCTCACTTTATCCATATGTAAGTCCTCGGCATGTGTTTTGGTCCGATTGAATGTATATGTACGGTTGGTAGAGATTGATATCATGTTAGATTGCATGCATGTTCTTATAAGTTGCAGTTAGGTGAGTGTTTTGTCTTTCCGATTTTACATAAACTCACAATATTGCCCTTATTTGAGTGCTGAGTGTAAACCGTGAGGAATCTCGGCATAGATGGTTGTGCAAGATTAAAAGGTTTGGCATTTGAATATTAATCGGGACTTGATGTTTGAAACTCTTTACTCTTCATCTTTCCGCTATAGAATTTGTTTCTTTAGCTTTGGTGTCATTTGCTTGCATGAGTCTTAGATTTGGGATGGTGCGTGTTGACAAAGTTTGCTCTGAGCCATTTTATGTTGTCCAATGTGGGTTTGCTTGAGGACAAACAAAGATTCGGTTTGGGGGAATTTGATGAACGCGGTTCATATGCATATTTATTCCCATTTTGTCCTCCGCTTTTCCCGATTTTGCATGTCTTAGGAATAATTTTGATAGCTTTTTTCCCGATTTATGCCGGGTATATGGTTTATGTTTTCGCAGGAAACACAGCAAAAGACGAAGTAAAGAGTTACAAATGAAGAAAACAAGACAAAAAGGCAAGAATGCAAGTAACGAAGGCTGAACCGGTCGGTATGATGCCGAACCGGTCGGTTTGATCCTGTACCGAGCGGTTTATTTTCGAACCGCTCGGTTCATTTTTGTACCGCTTGGTTCGTTTGTGTACCGAGCGGTTCGCGACTTGTCCAAGTGACTTTCCTAAATCCTCTGAAGAATCCGTACTCTACCTTAATTAGAATCCTACGGGATTATTTTATTAAATTATATTCTATTTCCTAATTAGACCATTTGTAATAAGTATAAATACCCTTCTTAGGGCTAGGTTTAAGGGCACTTTTTTATTCATTCAAAAAAACATTAGTTTTAGTTTTATTTTTAGCATCGGAATTCTGCAAGCTTGTAGCGGTACTTTTTAGTTTTTAATTATTATTCAATCTTTCAGTTCTTCATAATCGGTATTTTTTCTTTTACCTTTATTTTCATATTAATCTCAATTATGCTTAATTATTTTGTTGTTTCATCCTTCACCATGAGTAGCTAATTTATTTACGAAATTACTTTTTCCTAACGGAGGTTTACTCAATCCTAACGAATTTTCTCAAAGTTTTCCAACTTTACCCTCATAACCCCTTCACCAATCCAACAAACTTCACCAAATTAATTTCTCTTCTTTTACCATTATACATATTTTTTTTTCAAATTACCTCAATTCGTTAACCAATCATCAAACAATTACGGATTTTGATTCAATTAATTATCATGTAACATCGATTTTTACTTATTTTTTACTTAATTGAATTGTTCATGGTTTCATTAGGGTTTGACAATAGTACTGATAAAAAAATTGAAGTAAATGAATAATATACATCGAATTCATGACTCAAAATACAAATTGTTTTTTTGCAACTATTGATTAAATTAACTTAACTTAGTAAAAATAATGAAAATAAGAGTACGTAATAGTAATAACCGTACGGCAATTGCCGTTTGCTAGCATAATCTGTTCATCTCCTTCATTCTTCAAAAATCATAACTATAATTACTGTACTTCAAATCATCAATTCACCCTAATTGACTATAATTATTGTATTTCTTCAATCGGTGACGAGGAACAAGCTAAGGGGTGATGATGGTGTTTGCAATGGTGAGGGATTTAATTTCGCGGGTATAGTTGCTGCCTTGCTGGCGTTTCGGAGGTGGCGGCTCAAATTTGGAGAATTGGAGATCTTTTTAGAGAGAGAATCAACATCACTTGTGTGAGGGTTGGTAAATGAGGGGGGTAAATCGGTAAAAGTTCATTAGGATTGAGTAAAAGCTTGTTAGGAAAAAGCATGACCCTATTTATCTAGGGTTAAAAGGGGATCTATGTTAATTGAATTAGGGATGTTAGTTTAATTATTTATTTGATTGATCATTCATATGTTATTGCCTTACTACTTGTCTTGTATTATTGTTTGATTAGTTTGAGACGTTGAACTAGTTGAATGTTTAGGAACTCGAACCTAAGATCGAAAGCCTGGTAAGGGTAGACCTACAAGTAAGTAGGTAGGATAATCTGGTAAGTAGCGAGAGCCCGTCAGAATCTATCCTAAGGTTGACATAAGATCCGAGAGGCCGTGTCTTTACTCTAAATAACTTTGATTGATTGATTGAATGATTAATTAACTTTACCCAATTTAATTGCATAGTGAACCGTAAGACCCTAGATCTCTTTTAATATTGTTAGAACCCTTAATTTACATTACTGCAATAGTTTAGAAAACAAACACAAACAAATTGGAATTTAAATAGTTTAGAATCAATTATAGATAATTTGCAATATTCATCCATCTCTCTGTGGTTTGACCCTTACTTGCTGCTAGTTATTTGTTAGTTGTTAGTTAGGTTTATTTTGATATAGGTGATACGACTTTAGCCTTATCAACATCCCTTAATTCAAATAATCCAAATTCTTCCTCCCTTAACCCCCTAACAAGAAATCTACTCACTATTCATAATGAAAACTACTAAAACAATAACTAAGGAGAAATCAACTAAAACAAGTATAACAATTAAATCTAAGGAAAACAACAACAAAATTAAATCTAGACAAGAGATTAAATCTAGAACGAAATTAAATGTAACTAGAGATTAGGGAAAGGAAGAGAAATATAACGACTATGGAGGAAAACGATAATAATAAAAATAAGGAGAAGCTTGATGAAGATGACAATTGTCACTAACCCTTTGAAAATTTCCAAAAGAACTTCGATAAAAACTTGAATATAAAGATAGAGTCTTTACACTTAATTAATTAGATCTAGAATAGGTGGAGATTTTTGAATTGTCACCCTCCCAAAATCTCCCTACTAATTAATCTACTAATAAGCTAATAATAATCTACTAATAATAATCTACTACTAATCTACTAGCTTAGGTAGTGTTGTGTGAAGTGGTGGAATTGTGCCTCCCCCTCAAATGATGAGGAGTTACATATATATATATAGAGGAGTGAAGATGGAGTATCAAAACCCTAAGTAAACCCAAGGCCCAATAAAGTGGCAGCCCAATACTTCAATTCCCATCAACTAAACTTCACCCTATGATTCCCATCCGGTGAAATTTTGCCCCGCGGTTTTGCATAATTCACCACCGGGCAAAATTTTGCCCCGCGGTTTTCTCGATTTCACCCGGTCGCTTCATAGGGTGAAGAATCACCCAACACCTCGCCTTTACTCGTCCCAACTCGATTATAATCTCGACCCAATTAGATCTCACCCGTCCTTCTCGATCCAAATTAGATCTCACCGTCCATTCCAATTAAACTCCTCGAGTCTCCATTCAATTGACGGTTTACACTTCTCGAACTCCGGATCCGGGTCGACACCGGAGCTGGTGTCGACGTCGGCGAACTCGCCGGAAAACAGAACCGAGGAGTAGGCTGGCCGAGCTGTTGTTGTTGTTGTTTGTTGTGGGGCTGCCGTGCGAACTGCTGGTGTTGTGTCGTCGTTGTTGGTTGTTGCTCCGGCGGCTGCTGGTGTTTGTTTGGCCGGAGATCGGAGGTGGAAGGCGCGTCTGGTTAGAGGTGAAGGAGGGAGTCGACGCCGGCGAATAGAGGAGGCCGACGGAGGGAGTTGCTGACGCGCGGTGCTGGTGCCGCCTGCGTTGTGCTATCGTCGCCGGCGTTCTGCTGCTGCCGCGACGCTGCTGCTGGTCTTGCCGGTGCCCCTGCTGTTCGCCGGAGAAGATGAAGACGAAGGGGAGATTGAATATGGTGGAGGTCGACGAAGGTGAGGGTCGCGGTTCGTGGTGTTGGTTGGTGTTTGTGGTGGTCGGAGGCGGTGGTCAGGCGAAGGTAGGGTCGTCGGAGATGGAGGACAAGATGGTGGTCGGTGGTGATGTGGGTTGAGTAGGAGGTTGTGGTGGCCGGAGGTCAGGCTAAGGTGGTCGAAGGTGGTGGTGTTAGCTGGTGCTGGTGGTCGTGGAACGGAGAAGGAGGTCGAGTAGGAGGGGAGTGCCGGAGTTCTGGCTGGAAAACGAAGCTCAGGGGAGGTGGTCATGGTGGTCGGAGATGGTGGGAGTATGTGGTGTTTGGTTTGGGTAATGGGTCAAGGTCAGGGTCAAGTTTCACCTTGACTTGGATGAATGAGTTGGGTTGAATTGAGTGATTGGGTTTGAAATTGTAATTGGGCCAAGTTGGGAGTGATTTGGGTTTAAGTGAGGTATATGGGTGAGATAGGTTGGGTCAAAGTCGGGTTTGACTCGATCTCTTGACTTAGTTCTTCTTGCTTCGAATCGCCTCTTTATTCACGAACACGTACCTAAAGGACAAAAACACACAAAAGCAGTACGAAATTCTACGAAAAAAATGATAAATACGAAAAAAAACCAAATTCAAACTAGAAAATACGAAATATAGTCAAAAATGAGTTATATCGACGTTAAAGCACACAAAATCGAGTCAAATACGAGTGAAAATAGGGGGTAAAACGGTCCAAATTTGCGTGTTATCAATTCCCTCACACTTAAACTTTACTCGTCCTCGAGTAACTCATTAGACTAATCTACGACCCATAAATAAATAACACGCAAAAACAAAACACAAGAACAAAAAACAAACAACACAAACAGATCACAAGTTTTCAAATCAAAAGTCACGATTCTAAAATCCAACTAAAACATAGAGTATGAATACTAAAATTACTAAACCGGTTGTAAAAGTAATTATTACATTTTGGCTTCGGTCCAAGCTATGTCGGGATGTGTGGCAGAGATGGAAGGAGTACTCCCATGAAGTTATCGACAAATGCATACAAGTCTCGGCCACTTGCAAAAACAAGGGCTAGGGTCGTCCTAATGGCCCAAGTGACATATGAACCGATCCAAAATGGAAGATATGAATATCAAAAATACTCGGGGGAGGAATCGTCTTTCCTTTTCTTTTCTTCTTTTTCATTTTCATTTCTTTTCATTTTCTTTTTATTCTTTCTTTTTCTTCCTTTTTCATTTTTTTTTCTTTTCTTTTCTTCTTCTCCCCCTTATTCTTTTCTTTTGAGTTTTTGAGAACTTTTCTTTGTAAGCACATTTTGATGTTTGAGCTCATTTGAATGGGAAGGAAAGCAAAACTCAATATCAATCAAAACCAAACTCTTATTTGTGGAGTATTTTTGTGGAATGATGGATCGTAAAAGGATAGAAGTCACTTGGGTTATAGTCACCTAGACAAGCATACAAGGTCAAAATCACAAAACGGGAGGTGGAAGGTGGACACAAGTGAGGTACACACCCGAGCGACTTACAGTATGAGGACAATCAATATATAATACTTAAAATCAACCAATAAGTAATAGAAAAATCCATACTCTTTAAAGAAGTTGAGAGTTAGAAAAATGATTTTATCAAGGAAAACAAGTTAAACACGAAAACAAAAATCTTTTTGGAATTTTTTTTATTTTTAAATTTTTAGGATTTTTCAAGTTTTATCAAATGAAAACACAAAACAAATCACAAAAACAACAACCAAAATACAAGGCTACGATTCATAACGACCACAAATAGACATATAAACTCCACCAAAGTATCCCCCAACAACAATATCAACCACAATCCTAAAGCAACAAAGAATCGTCAATACAAACACACTCCCCCCACACTTAAACCGAACATTGTCCTCAATGTTCAAAATTAGGAAGGAAAAGGAAGGGTGGGTAAGAAATTACCTTTTAAAGCATAAGTTGTCCCCCACACTTGAACGATTCCGTGCTTCTTATCCTTTTTTCATCCACTGTCATTGTTTGTTGGAGGTACCTACAAAGAAAAACACACAAACAAGCACACACATAAAAAGAACACAACAAAAGTTATTAGAATAAAAACTACTACTAAACTAAACCAAGCCGATGCGGGGCAATTAACGGGCCCGCTCCATCCCTTCAACTCACATCGAAATACCTATGAGGTAAGGTACTTTCATGCAAGGCAAGTTGGGTCTTTCTCAAAATTGTGGACGCAACTAAACTCACACAAACAAACACACAAACGAACGAACGAACAAACAAACCAACTAACAAACAAACAAACGAAAAAACGAACAAACAAGAATAGTTGCATCCAAACATGAAAACACTGAATCCCTCATCGAGACGACGGGAAAGACACCAATCGTTTACTCGAGACAAGTACAAACATTGCAAAGTTAGTCATTCAAGATGAAATGGACTAAAGTCTAATAGGATGACATTAAATCACTAAAAACATTGATGATTTATCTAGGTCCTCCTAATCAACTAAAAAGCGTACAACGGGGCGTAAACGGGATGGAAATGAGTGAAGCATGGAGTTAGTCGACACTGGAGGTAAGTGTAATCCCGACCTTTTTGCAAAAGCAAAGAGGATCGTCCCAAACCTAAAGATATTTTCAAGTAAGGTCACCTATAGGCACGGGATCCGGTAACCAAGGCCTTATCACTCCATGGGGGGTCAAGGTGGTCAAATGCAAACCCTGATGTAAACATCCTAGTAGAAAAAGTGGACTCAAGCTAAAAGATCAATGCAATTTTTGTTTTATTGTCATACTAGTAGAATAGAGTTCAAAATCAAAATGGGTTGCTAACAAGGGAAGGTGAACACTCGTAAGCAAGTCTCACAATCGGGTTTTCAAAAGCATTTACCTAAACACACTAAACAAAACACAAAAGAACACAACAAAAATAAAAACAAAAACAACTCCAAGTAAAGCCAAGCACTCTAATCTTCTTCAAATAGTCAACACAATCACAACCACCAATTCCAAAATGTTCACCAAGTGAACCTCCAAAGCATACAAGCCCATACTCCCATGTGATTAAGGGAAGGGGAGAAAAATAAGGGTAAAAAGGTATTATCAAAAGGTCTTCACTTTTTAATACCTCAAATCCTCATGCCATGAAGTTGGTGGTATTCCTGCAAGAAAGGAGAGAACAAGGCAATACAAGAAAGACACTAACTACAATCCCACAACAACTACTAAAAACAACACAATTACATCACAATTGCGAATACACCACCAATCCTCCAACAAGATACAAGCAAACATCACGATCCACAATCCAAAATGGAACAATCAAGCAAAATCTCTTCCAAACTTGATCACTTCCAAATTTTTCATCATCTATCCATGTTGGCTTCTTGTTGGAGATTCCTACGAACAAAAACAAAACACAAAAAGCGTAAATATGCACAAAAAAGCTTGGGTTTCCTCCCAAGAAGCGCGGTTTTGGCTAGGACCGCCAAACCTTAGAATTTGTTTGTCTTCAAATTATGATCTCCACCATACCCATCAAGGGCTCGGAGGAGTAAGTCAAAGGCTCTAGAAGAGTCTTTAGAAGGGCTCATGTAGCCGAGCCAAGCTATCATGAGAAGCTTCCAAGTCGGAAGCGATGAGTAGTCTTCAAATCCATGATGCCCGGGTTTGTCATGGTATCCCGGGTCTTTCCATCTCACTTGTCCAAGTGACCATTTCTTCCCAAAATACCTTCTAGCTTTCCAAAACTTCACAATCACACCACTCAACATGAAAGGCGGTTTAGACCTTATTTCCCCATTGTACATCCCCATTTTTTCTTCAAGTTGCGGGCCCACATCCCTATGTTTCAAGACATCACTTGTCCCCATATCATCGTGAAGGAGAGATTCGAAACTTTTACCAGCAGTTTCAATTTCTCCTAAACCAAAGTTTAGCTCACTAGCAAAGGACTCGTGATGTTCTTCAATGTTTTTGCACAAGGGCAACTTGATTTCATCATCATTCCAAGACTTAACAACATCTATTACCTCATTCAACTCATCCCAAAGACTCGTATCCTCGACATTCTCGTTTGCATTTACTATGTGGCGGTTTTGGGATTCAAGATCTTTGTTAGGAGTAAAAGTGGTGATCTCTATCCTAGATGACAAGATGTTGTCATTCTTACCGATATCTTCAATGATCACTACTTCACCTTGAATGGGTTTCTTGGATTGCCTTTTGGGGTAAGGAAACTTGATATCCATAGACTTTTCACCATTTTTCATCCCATCAATGAGGGTTGATTTTTCTTTAATGGCCTTGGTGAATGGCAAGGAGACGTCCGCATTTTCGATCATGTCCACAATTCGGCTACATTTGATATTACCTTTGTGAACTTTAGCTTGTTGCGGAAATGGTAAAGTTGGCGCATAGATCGATGGAGGTGGAACATTGGATTCCTTCTCCTCAATTGCTTGCTCGGTCACTTGCCTTATAGCTTCCTTCAATTTTCGTTGTTTTTCCTCGGCCTTTGCAACTAACTCAAATTCTTCTCGAATTCCCCAGTTTTGTTTGGGAGAATCGGGAGTAGTGGCATGTGGTGCTTTTTGTTGTTGCAAATCTGGGGTTGCCTTAATACTCAAGTGATTATAGGAGTTTTCAAGCTCTTTCCTTTCTCTTTTGATAACAACATGGGTTTGGCATGGTAGGTCCCTTGGGTGTTGAGGTTGATCGGGAAAGTCATGAGGTGGGTGCACGGGAGTGACTAAGGCTTTGGATGCTTGTCGAGATTTCAAGAGTTCGATCCTTGCCTTGTCTTTCGCATTTTCATTCATCAAATACTCTATTGTTCTTCGCAATTCATTTAATGCATTGTCCCATTGACCGCTTCCTTGACTTTGTTGATAATGACCTTGGTTGCCAAAGAATTTAGAGGGTTCATTGGAGCTTTGAGAGTGTAATCCTTTATGACCTTGATTACCTTGGTAATTCGGGTTTTCTTGATACACTTCGCTGACTAAAGTCTTTCTCATATCAATGGTCGAACCATACCCTTGACCACTACCTTGACCATGTTGATAATTACCTTGATTTCCGTAAAAAGGAGAGGGTTGGTTATGTCTTTGAAAATTAAACCCTTGGTACCCTTGTTTTGGCCCTTGGTTACCTTGATAATTGCATTGATACCCCTGATTGAACCCTTGATTCTGATAATTACTTCCTTGATTATGGTAATTGTTCCCTTGATTTGCACTTTGATTATGGAAGTTACTTTGAACATGATTGTTTCTACCTCGATTGTTGAAGTTTTCCTTTTGATAAGGAGGCATATGTGGAGGCACTTTGACAGACCCTTGGTTGGAAAATATTTGTTGATTGGAATTGAAAGGTCTTTGCTTTGGAGTACGCTTTGCATTCATAGCCTCAAGTTTCTTGGTTAGCTCTTCCTTTTCCAATTGGAGTTTCATTTCATTGGTCATAGGGAAATTTTCATCCCCATCTTCTTAATAAGCTTGGCTTCAACTAACTTCTCTTTGGAAGAGCATACATGTTCAAAAGCATCTTCTTGAGGGAGCCCATGGAAGGTGTCTAGTTTTTCTTCATTGATCAAGGAATCTTTAAGCTCAAACTCATTCGGATTGGTTCAATAGGAAACGAGGGAAAAAAATCCTTGTGAGTGAGTTGTGAATGTGAATAAAGAGTTGTCATGTTTTCTTTTTGAAGGCTTTTTGGTGATGAAAGTGATTTGGGAGGTGAATGGGTTGGAGAATTTTCTTGTGGAGATGGTGTTTCTTGTGGATTGGAGTGATGAGAGGAGTTGTAGAAGGTGAATTTTGTGGAATGAAAGGTGTAAGTGGTGTGGATGTTGGTGATATGGATGGATTTGGAAGGGATGGAAGGATAGTATGTACGGTTGGTGGTGTGAGGTACGGATGTGGAATCACTCTAGTTGAGATATTTATCGGGAATCTCAAGGCTTGAAATGCCATCTTTGGCTCGAGATCGAACCAAAAAGTCAATAATCTGTTCCTGAGAAACACACTCAAATAGAAAGTGAGTCTCCTAGCACCAAGAGGCACTAGGGTAGAGGGAGAACAATAACCAAACACGAAAAGACTAAAACTCAACTAACTAATCGCCGTCCCCAGAAACGGTGCCATTTTGATGCGCATCAGATTGTCGCCTATCTAACACGATCAAACAATATTTATAAACTCCAACTAACTACTACGTAGTAGCGGTAAGTCGGGATCGATCCTCAGGAACGGGCTAGGTAAAGTCGGTCGAGTCAAAGTCTAAGCACGTTTGGACGTTCGGAGTCTATTTTTGGGGTTTTTGGGTTAAGTCTACACTAGTCTATACTAAAGAGCTATAAACTACGAAAGGATAATCCAATAAGGAAAAGGTGTTAGGGGGAGTCGGGAATCGGAAATTGGGGTCTAAGAGTCTCGGAATCGAGTTTTAGTCACAAAGTCGATAAAGGGAGAATACCACCTTTCGGTTTCTTCACCCAACTTTTCTAGATCCCGCTTTCGCGGCGAAAAAGGGTAAGTCTCAAGTCAAGGTAACTCCTACCCCAAGTTTCCCCATATTGATAAGAATGAGTCAAGGTCGATTTAGCCGTACGCTCTAAGTCAACAAAGACACAAAAACCTCAAACTTGATAAATCAACAAGCAAACAACCCACCAACATCCCTTAATTCAAATAATCCAAATTCTTCCCCCCTTAACCCCCTAACATGAAATCTACTCATTATTCATAATGAAAACTACTAAAACAATAACCAAGGAGAAATTAACTAAAACAAGTATAACAATTAAATCTAAGGAAAACAACAACTAAATTAAATCTAGACAAGAGATTAAATCTAGAACGAAATTAAATCTTACTAGAGATTAGGGAGAGGAAGAGAAATATATCGACTATGGAGGAAAACGATAATAATAAAAATAAGGAGAATGACTGTGTAACCCTCCCCAAAGTTGTGGTACTTGTGGTAGGCGCATGCCAAATTCAAGGCACTTGTGGTAGACGGCTATGCAGCCGTCAGGAGGATTGCACACAGTGTCCCTCTCCCCAGGGACAATGACTGTGTAACCCTCCTCAAAGTTGTAAAAATTCACTATAGCCCCAGCAGCATTCTTCTCTAGTATAAGATCCCGGTTCTTAGGGGCCAGGTAAGTTCGCATGGGGGATTCTGTACTTATTTTTATCCAGGTAGTAGGTTCTCCGTGGTTCTCTAGGCACAAGGGGGCCGGCGATTGTAGAAGGATCAATCTCCAGCGCCCCATCATCAGAATCAACAATATCATACGGGGAAGGTTCAGGGGAGTTGGCTCCTCCACTGTCCTCCGAATGTCCCCCCTCAGCCACCCTAAACCCTGGTCCCCCAGAGGAGAAGGAAAGGTCAGTACTAACCCTACCCCTACCCTCCTCCGACTTTTTAGTAGGAGTTTCATCAAGAGAAAGAATCTGAGCGCCGCGGCGGTGGGCCATGGTGTTCAAGAAAGCAAGAAAGGAAAAAAGCGAATAATGGAAAGACGAAAAGGTAAGGGATGAAGGTCCTAACCTAGTTACGAGTCGTCGGAAGGTGACGCCGGGAAAGTTCCTCAGTCAAAACGCTCGACAGAAAGGAGTGTGAAGAAGATGCGGTTTATAAGAGTTCAAAAGTGTAAAAAGGGAAATGGGGGAGGCAAGGGTGCTTTTATAGGAAGGGGAAGACGAAAAGCCCCTCCTAGGAAAGCCATCCAATCAGAAGGCCCCCCTATAAAATCCCTACGTGTCACACTCTTTGAATCCAACCGCCCACCACTTCCCAAGAGACCTCGAGAACGTAACAAGAGCAGAGGGAAATCATTACGTAATGTCATCCAAGGCGCAAAAAAAAAGAAAAAAAAACGAGACAACAACACATTGAAGACAAAAGCCCACCTAATTTTCATTAATTAAGAGGCCCAAAGGGCCAAGATTACAAAACGAGTGGGATTAAAAGATTACAAAAGGAGCCTGATAGTCTGGCTCAACCTGCCTGCAAGCGCAGGGTAGGCCGAATCATCATCAAAACCCGGGGAGTAATCCCCGGGGCTGTCGCAGCCTCCAGCGTCGGATCCCCAGTCCCAGCTGCTGGAATCCTTGAATGGATCATCAGGACCCTCTTCTTCATCCCGGCCAGACAAGTAACCCTGACCGTCACTGTCCCCTGAGTCACGGCTGCTCAGGTCCCAGTCCTCGCCATATTGGGCCACCCTAGAACCCTCAGGGGAGCCATAATCCTCCGGTTTCTTCACCAGAGGAGAAGAAGGGCCCGAGTCAGGAGAAGAGCCCGAGTCAGGGCAGTCAGGATCAAAGTTTTCAGACTGCAGCCAGGGGAAGCACCTGTGACATCCCTTGAAAGTGCAACCCTCCACCTGGGTGCAGCGTTTGAGCCTAGGCTTCACAGGAGACAAAGATCTCTTGGGACGCTTGCTAGCCCTGGATGGGGGCATCGCCCTGACCGTTCGCAGAGGGCGAGAACGTGTTCGCCTGCTACGGCGGATGACCGAGTATACCTGCCTAGGGTACCTTAGTTTTCTGCGTCCCCTATAACGAAGGGCGTTCACGTAAACCCCGCGACGAAGGATCATATTTCTCACCCAAGACATTTTAGAAGAAGAATAGTGGAAGAGGATGTTGAAGAAAAATTGTGAAAATGACGAAGTAGAACTGGATTTTATACCCACAAGATGAAAGTAAAGCATTAAATGACATCCCAACCATCCCTACAAGAGGAGGGCCAATCGCCAGTCCGACGCATAGCTCGAGGGATCGTTCTACGAGAAAAGTAATCATGAGGGAGCAACATCCCAGCCCTTTGCATGCCCAAGGCATTTAAGACATTCCTCCTCGGGAACGTGCGTTGCATTAAATGCCAAGGTGGGATTCAAGAAGTCAACCTCCCGCCATCCCAATCAAGAAGTCGTCTGCTGAAGAGGAGCCCTGCTCCCCCTCCGCCGACGAGGGCCAATTGATGGGGGTCAGTAGCCTGCCACGGGTCGCCCGCCATATGGGCCCTGGGAAGGTCCGACCCAATGGTAAAGGAAGGCCTGCTTGGCAGGCCAGCCAGCAAAGGCCTTGCCAAGAAGCCTCCAAAGGACGATCTCAGCCGCTCCAAGCTCCAAGCCAGCTTCCCTCCTGCCTATCAGGGCTCTGCGACGGGCGCTAAGGTTGAGAAGGAGAGTCCCCTGTCCGCCAGGGGTCAGGACATCCCTCCCTGGCAGACTCAGGGGGCAGACATCAGAGCCTCTCCCGTCCACGCCTAAGGTAAGGGAGAATGGATGGACGAGGTGAACCCATGTGTCACCTCCTCGTCCCCTCATTCTTCCTCTTTCTCTTTTTTTTCTCTCTTGGGGGAACCTATAAATACTTCGGTATTTCCTATAAGAGAGGGGTTAGATTTTCTCTCTCTAGAATCTTACTCTAAAAACCGTCACCTTACTCCTCACGAGTAAGGTCCATAAAGGCATTTCACGGATTGACTTAGGCATCGGAGAGGGTTTCCTCGGACACCTCCGAGGCCCTGTGCGTTCTTTGTGCAGGGAGCGGGCCGTCTCCGCCGGGAAGGTCCGATCATCGGAGTAAGAGGAAAGAGAGGACCAGGAAGGAAGACAATCACCGTCAAAGCAACATCAAGTTCAAAGGATCCGAATCCAACTCGGGTCTATTGTTTCCGTGACCAGAACAAGTCCTATTTATCAAACACGAGCAAATGTTTTTCTAATGTCGAGACTAATGACATCGAACTATAAACTATCTATTAAATGTCGATTGACTAAACATGATTATACCGATAAACAAGATTATTAATACCATAGAACAAATAATAAAAGTAAATAATCGTACTACTACAAATTAATATGAAAATCATATATCATGCGGTATGTCAATATGTCATATCGACTAAGCTTAAGCATACATATACGAATGAAGTAAAGTACTCAACTCTTCATGTCAATAAAACGGTAGGGTAGTAATAAGAGTATCATATAATAAGCTCAGGTACAAATATAACAATTAAAAATTACTCGTATATCAAAAATAAGATATAACATATGTATATACATAAATAATACTAAAATTATTATCTTACATATTAAATATTAATATACATCACAAAACAAAATCGTAATAAGTTAGTAATATCGTACATACGTGTAACAATTAATCATAGTTATCATGGTAAAAGATGCATACACACGGACGTAACTCGAATAAATTACGTGTGTGTATACACACACACTAATAAAGTATTATATTGCACTCTAAAGTCTAAATCTAAGTAAAACGATTTTGTTTGGACGTACAATACAACGATTAATCTCAGTAAATAATAATCATACAACATTAATAATACATCATTTAGGCTAACGTACAAATAAACAAATTTAAGAAAAGTAATCAAACGATGTAAAACTGTATAAGTAATAATGTACAGCTTAATAACAAATGTGCATTTCGCACCAAAAAAAACAAATGTGCATTAAAATACTTAAATTTAAATTATATTTAAAAACATTTAAGTAAATACATTGTATAAAAAATAATCGTAACAAAAATTACACAAAACACAAACCAAATACCGAAGATATAGGCACATGTGCCAAAAATATACTTCACGTATGTAACTGCTGGCCGTACAAATATACTATGGAGCAAATACATAATAAGTATCCGTATAAATACTGAAAAGATAAACTCTAGTATTAATTATTAAAGTAATATTAGTATCGGTTTTTCTAACTTGTGCCCGCTGGGCACACGTTAAGATGTTAATTAGGGAAGGAATTACAATCATATTATCATGAGAAATTGAGATACTAATACATATTTACCATACTTAAACAACATGATTGTAATTCCTTCCCCAATTATCATCTTAACGTGTGCTCACTGGGCACACGTTAGAAAAACCGTATTAGTATTAATGAAAGATCATTTATTAAGCCTAATTAATGATAAAATCTAAGTAATTAAATAAAAAAACAAGATTCTTCCCATAAACCAACTGAAAGATTGTCCACCAAGTGTATCTCTAACCTTAGTTTTTTGATATTTTTATAATTCCGATGAAATATAAATTCACATGAATTTAAGTTCATAGTAACTCCATTTTTCCATGGTGAATCAAACCAGTCCTAATTCTCCGTGTATCTGATACTCGTATGTTATTTTTTGGTTATTAAATAAAATAATGAAAGTGATTTATTTAGGTTAGAGAAAGTAATTAGTAAAAGCAATGAAACGCAGGAACCAAAGACTGAAAGTGTGTTGTTCAAAAAAAAGAATGAAAGTGTGAGCATACATCTTCTATCTTCAAATTTGGCATTCTACCGTCTTCAAATTCAAGATCCCTAATTTCAAGTTGACACTCTCCAATTTTAAGTTGACGCACGGGTATTACGTCTTTACCAATTTTTTTATTTCAAAAATCAAGATCCATAATTATTACGAGTATAATTTCAGATGATTTTGTTTAATTGTTTATAATATTGAATTTTAATTCTCTAATTAAACTTATTTGTGATAATGGAGATGAGTAGATATGTGATTGATTTTTTGGACTGAAATAAACTCAACTGTTCAACTAAACTAAACTGTTCTCAACTGAAACAAAATGAGCTTATTAGCCCCTCTCCCTTAGTGTAAATTATTTTGAATTATACGATTGAGTTGCTGATATTTGTTAGTACTCATGTGTTATTTTTCCGAATTCCTGGAGTTAACGAAAAAGTTGCATTTGATAGTATTTGCATATGCTATTTTGAATTTGATCGAGTTACCGTTTGATGTTCCTTTTTCTTTTACAGTTGATAAATCAATCCTTGCAAAACTGTTAAAAAAATTCATTTCTGATTTGATAGTTGCTGTTGAATATGACTGTCACTGACGTTGGCTCAAAAATTCCTCGCCTTCGGGTCGCATATCAGGTGCCTTGCCTTTCTCTTGCCTCAATTTTTACGCGCTTCAGTATAGTACGGTATCAATTAGTCTATAGCTTTTTCAGTCATCTAATTGCTAAATAGCTTACTGTAAAATAGAGATGGGTTGATGAAAAAATTCTTCCGAGAAAATTGGAATCGATGGTGAGAGTCATGAATCACAAAATATACTCCTCCTTCCAATCATTTCTATACATTTAGGGGGCGTTTGGTTCATCAAAGGGAAAGAGAATGAAATCAACAAAGGGAAATAGAGGAAAAGAAATGAGATTACCCAGATTTAGGTTGTTGTTTGGTTTCAATGATAGGAATGCATTACCACCAACCTTCACCCAAACCTTAACATTAGCGGTGTGTCATCGTAATATTTGTACAATATATTTGAAATAAAAAAATAATTTAAAATTATAAAATAATAAAAAAAAAAAATTCTACGTGACTTTTATATCTTTTAATAATAAAATACTTGAGAAATAATATATATATTTTTTTTACAATTTTTAGTTATAAATACGGTAATTATAATAATTTTTACAAGATAAATTTTTAAAAAAATGTTTTTTTTTAATTGATAAATTAAGACATAAAAAATTATTTTTGACCCGAATCCGACTCATATTGGACCCGATCCGAAAGTGTAGGGTTGGTCGCAGTGGTGGTAAGTGGACCTTGGTGGTGGTGGTAGTAGTGGTTGGTGGACATTGGTGGTGCTGGTGGTGACCCGGTTGATTAGAGGGGGAAAGGGAATCGATTACCTTGGGGGGGTGAGGGGTAAGAAGGTAGAAGAGTTTGGGGGAAAGGGAGGAGGAAAAGGAATGATTGAATTGACAAAACAAACGTAAATAAAGGGAATCATTGCCTTTGATTCCCTTACCCTTTCCTGATTACCTCAAACCAAACGGTCCCTTATTGTAATCATGCTACATACTAGCAAGAGAACAACTCATTTTCTATTTATTATTCCCCCAAACCGCCTCCCTCAATTGTGCCTCTTTCATTATGAATTTTGTTCTATATACAGTCCATTTGGGCCTAATTACATGTTAAGGTGAAAAAAATATCTTTGTTAAACCCAATCTAAAAAAAATTCATCAAAACATTCCTTGCGTGAGTTTTACTCAGAAAAATTTGGTTTATATTTGAATATTATTAGTGTTTTAAAAAAGTTGGATTCTCTCACGTCGCTCGAAAAAAGCCTCAAATATATATTTATATATGATATGATATATGATATATGATTAGATGGGGTAAAGCTATTAGACTATTATAGAGTAGTATACAAATGTTTATTCGTTTTTAGAATTCCAAGTAAGGTATTTGTTCCAACAATTATTTATTTTCTTTAAAAAATTCAGTCGAACAAGAAAAATTTAAGTTATATGCGGTGTACAGAAAAAAAAACTAACATATATTTATAAATTTAATATTTGGAATCATGAATTATATTGTGTGAAATATTTGTTACGAAATTTCTTAAACATTTGATTAGTAATCTCAAACATTAATTTCCAATTCTTAAACATTTGAACATTTATAAAAATATATGAGCATTTTTACTCATAAAATATTAATACATCTGGGTTTTTATTTTCTTCCATCATACTCCTTATACATGTTTTCACGTCTGACCACAATCTTCATATATCATCTTATAACAAACTAATATTAAACTTAATTATATTTTATAATCAAAAACATTATTATTTGATAACATTATTAAACAAACAAATCACATATAAATACTCCCTCCGTTTTTCATTTATTACCATGTTTCATTAAAATATTCCACCTATATATTGATGAAATGGGGCGAAAATTTAAAATCGGAGGGAGTATATATTTGAAGCTTTTTTCGAGCGACGTGAGAGAATCCAACTTTTTTAAAACACTAAAATCTATATATTATTAATATTAGAAGTACTATTTTTTTATTCTAATAGAATTAGATCTATTTTTACTTTTATCCTAATACAATTTAAGTATTATAAATATTAAAAGTAATGTTTTTTATCCTAATAGAATTAGATTTATTTTTAATTCACAATATTTTATTTTTTGAACAAAGTTTGATATCCTGAATAATTGATAAAAATGATATAATTATCGTTTTTAGTGTTTAACAAAATTATCTTTCATAGTATATATCTTTCATATCGAGTGATAAAAATGATAAATCATATCGTTTTTAGTGTTTAACAGATAGAAATATAAATAAAAAACCTTTACATTTCGTTTGATAAAAAAATTATCGTAAAAACATTTAGAAAAATGATATAATTAGATTTGTGGTGAAAAATGATATTCTTTTAGTATATATCTTTCATATCATTTGCTCGAAAAAGACGATGTGTTTTTTAGTACGTGGTAATGCTAAATCTATTACGGAGTACATATATAAACAGTAAAAAAAATTACACATCGGAAAATTATAGTATATGATGGGATTTTTTAATTATAAATAAGAGTATCATTGGTCATTGTTTATCAATCAAAAATCTTGAGTATATTTTTCGAAAAAATTATTTTCTGAACTACTCCAATAATATATCTTGAGTATATAATTTATTTAATAACTGTATACATGTCGAGTCAGAATACGGGTCGGTTCAAATATGGGCCGAGTTTTACTGGTCATGAGACGTGTTATGGTTAGAATAAAGGTGAAAAATAGGTTCGAACACCAAATTTTTTACCGCTTTTTAAGTAAAAAAATAAATACGGTAATATTTTTAATATTAACTTTCTATTTAATTTAATAGTGTTATTTTTATATTCTTTAATCATACTCCGTAATTATTTCAATGAATTTTTAAAATTATTTTAATACTCCATAATTATTTTACTATTAAAAGATAAAAAAATTGTATTAAATTAAATATTATTTTATATTTTTAATTTAAAATATCGAGTCACGGATCAAGATTGAAGGCTCGAACTCTTGACCTGCGAAAAAACAGGTTGGATGGGTCAGGTTTACAAGTTTGGTCAAGTTTTGTCAAGTCTAACAGTAACTTTACTATTTAACACGAGTGTAATTTTAGTCTCCTTATGTACAACCGTACAAAACTAGCCTTTTAGACTAAAGTTTTGTGATCTCTTCTTTCGAACTGGTTGAACATGCATTTTGGGTTGGTCATGATCATAAATTAATTGGTCATTTAGGATTCGGGTCAAAAGAATGAGTTCATGACCCTAAAAACAACAGGTTGGACCGGGTGGGACGGGTTTGCGAGTCTGATCAAATTTAGAGCGAAATGGTTTGATACATACAAACATATTCGATGCGGAAAGTCAAATTGTTAGCGAGTGAAAAGACATGGAAACTCAATGTTTGTACGAACATATTAATATTGCTCATGGAAGACTTGAGATTTTATAAACATCATTTGTTTCACCGAAGTAACTATTTACGCACTACATCTGTCGGCCGGGTCGGGTCAAATACGGGTCATGTATTGGGTTATGGTCAGAATATAGGACAAATAATTTCGAATGCCTAATTTTTTTACAGCTTTTTAATAAACAAAATATTTTTAATATTAATTTTTTATTTATTTGATAATATTATACACTTTAATTATAATGTTTATATTCAAAAAATTAATCATAATCTTCTTTACCCGTCTCACTTCTTGATTTCCATCGGGTTTGTCCCCGTAAGATAAACATTGATGAGTAGTGTTACTCCTTCCAAATGACAATTATTTGAAATAATCCTA
This sequence comes from Agrostemma githago, assembly GCA_958450325.1. NCBI lineage: Eukaryota > Viridiplantae > Streptophyta > Magnoliopsida > Caryophyllales > Caryophyllaceae > Agrostemma > Agrostemma githago. The sequence goes on from OY288246.1 coordinate 22,561,573, forward strand.
ACCACTTCGTCACAGTCAATGATTATAAAGGAAAGTATTATGGTCGATTTAGTAACGGTATTGGTGCACCCGTGTGAAATTTCTAATAGTTAATTTGATTTACACAATATTTTTTGCATACACAACTAAGGGTGACAGTGGGTCCGAGACCCTGTCCAGACCCGCCGGGTTTTACCCTAATGGGTCGGAGATGGGTCTTGTGGGTACGAGTCGGATATGGATCCTTCAAAAATATTCCGGATCCGGGTCCTAAAAGTTAGACCCGTACCCGACCCTCGGACCCGTTAAAATTATAAAAAAGAAAAAGAAAAAGAAAAATAACTTATATGCAATTCATTAATATCTAAAATGGTAAACCCTTACCATCAATTTATTTGTTGTTGGGTACATCTAAAAAAACTCCCTGAATATATGACATTTAAATGTAGCTGAGTAGCAAAGTACAGTAGCATTTGTTGCATTTTATCATATCTTTATATACAATGGTAGACCAATTCTAGAGCATTCAACTTTGTTTAAAGTTCATACTAATTTTTTTACTTTGGCTATTAAATGTCGGTTAAAACCCATCGGGTCCGGGTAAGGGTCTTAATTTTTTTTAAAAATTTAATACTACTAATAAGATTCTTTTTTCTAATTCTTAATTTTTACTAGTAGGATTATTATTTTTTTTTTTAAATAATTGGTTTATAATACGAGTTTCAATTCTTAATATTAATCCATACTTCTATATTTTAAGAGCGAATTTTGAAATTTGAGAATAAAAAATACTCACTTATTTTAATTGCTTCTCAATTTCAAATTATTTCTCAAAGTGAGAGATTTAAAATAATAAAAAATCTTCAATTGAATATCTTTAAATAATACTCTCTCCAGTTTTAAATGATTGTCTCATTTTAATATAATACTCCTCACATATGTTACTAAAATGGGGCAATCATTGAAAATGGGAGGGAGTAAGCTATTAAGTAAATTTTCATAAATATCGTGCGTATATGCATGAGTCTATACTAGTAAAATATAAATTATATTAATATAATAGTTGGGCCTCAACTACCAACAAATATTACAAAAAATAAAAATAGTGCACTCTAAATGGTTGTTTGTGTCGTTGTGGACTTAGCGTAGCCCTTACCCTCGGCTCTCCTCATCTCATTCATGTTGTACCTGCTATGACGAACCTAGGACTAAAATTTTGAGTAGCGAATTTCTCATGTTGTTTTGTACGAGGAATTATGTTAAGTGATCATATATACTACAGAGTAAGAATTTTCGGATATCAATGTCGATAATTTTAACCTTTTTTTTTTGAAGTTTGAGGTAATGAGGCTAGCTAGCAAGATTCTCCCTACCTGCTAGTATTAAATTTTGATTCTCAATGATGATGTTTTATAGGGAGTAGTTATGATATCCAGAACTCTTTACAAATGAGAATATGATAAAAAGAAAACCGAATCAAACTCTCTATTTCTTTTTGTGATGACCAATTTCATTTATAAAAAGTCTTACCGCATTTACAAATGGTATCAAATTGAATCGGATACAAATTTGTAAGAAATAAATAAAGAACCTCCTTTATGAAACAAAGATCACAATTACAATAATATGCTTCTCGTATCTTTCACTATACTGTTGTTTATTGACGTAGTGTCTATGCATCTGATGATATATTCTTCAAAAGAATGATCTTTCTCTATTTTGACTAATAGTACACCAAAATTTGATCTTAATTGCATCACCATAGGCAGAATCTTCACTTCATTCTCTCATGGTCTTCTATGAGTTTTATATTGCCCCTCCAAGAATATTTAGAGGTCAAAGTCAGCATCTCATGACCATAATAGTATTAAAATGGGTCAAAGTCAGTGTCCGGCCAACATTTGTCTGTTACTTATCATGGAGTATTAAAATGACATATAGAGTTTTTGTTTATGCATAACCAGGGAGTATTATCGTTTCGAGGGAAGTCAGATTGTCAAAGACTCATTCATTATTGATGATATGTCAGCTAACTTAGTTTGTAAAATGCTGAGAGACGGCATTCATGACTTGGGTTTGAGCAACTTTCGGCATCACAAATTCACAATCGTCTTCGTGGCTCTCATTAAACCAAACAAACAAAACTCATTATTGTTAGCCTTCTCCATGAGTTACATTGATAAGTAGCAGTTGTTTGATGAAGTTATTGTTGACCGTAATTATCATTATAGATCATTCAAGAACATTTCCTCTATGTTTTCAGCACTGTGTCAACGGTTCAGCAATGTACATGATTTTAGTCAACCCCTCTTATGCCCGCCTTAGGCAGAGGCACAGAGCCATTGAGTACTTCACTCTCAGCAGTAACCAAGTTGTGTGAATAGCTTAGCCGTTATGCATAGTTTGTCATCACAGTAACCAAGTTGTCTAACTTCTCTGTTCTATAAGCTTGAATTGTAGTTAATTATGGTGAATAAGTCCTGAATTGTAGTTAATGAATGACGTATGATCTTGTCAATTGGTGGCGTTTTTCCAGGGAGTTCCTGGTGCATATAGTCAACTTGCAGTACAGAAAGCTTATGCAAATTGTGAAGCTGTCCCCTGTGAGGAATTTGAGAATGCATTTGAGGTATTTTCTCCAAACTATTCTTTTGCAGTTGTTATTTTAGCTCAAGAACAAATTTTATGAGCTCGTGTTTGTCTTTGTTGCCATACCATTGGAGGATTTTAGAGTTTGAGCAGTAGAATTCATGCAAGAAGAGATCCACTAAGCTCTAAGAACTGCATTGGCAAACAAAATTTAGTTTCCCTGTTTCAAACTGTACTTTCGGTAAGTGTAAATAAACTCTTTTAGGAGCCTCTCTCAGAGATTAATATAGAAAAGAAGGATTCCAGGAAGTGACTAATTGACTATGGAGTATTTGTTGCATATTGTAAGTATCTTCCAAGAAGCAACACAACTCGATCAAAATGGTTTTTACTTTTTAGTACTGCTATATGTCAGATTGTTCTTCTGTTCCATAACTGGCATTATGTTTTTTGTTTACAGATATCTTAGTCTCTCTATAAATCACTAATCGCCCCTTTGTTTTAGTTCCTCCTAAAATGACTGATCATTGATCACATTCAATATTTAGTAGACTAAAATGATAACTTTCTCATCTTACCCTCATTGGATCTAAGCAACTTTGAAGAGGTCAAACACGAGGACACATTAATAGCTGATTTTGTGTCTTTTTTTGGTGGTAAAAGGACGACATGAGGTTTTTTTATGCTTATCATGGTTACCGGATTCACTATGAATACACTTTTATCGATTTGTGATTTGCTCCTTTAGGTCCGTTTGGATCGAGGGAAATGGAGGGAAAGGGAGGAAACAAGTTCCTTTGTTTGGTTAGGAAAATGGTGGTGAAGGGATTTGGAGGGTGTGGAAAAATGGATCCCTCCATTTCCCTCCTCAAAGGCAAATAATTTCCCCACTTCAAGAGGCAAGATTTGGAGGGAAAACTCCATGTCTTCCCTTTCCCTCCCCTCCCCTTCATTCCCTTTCCTTTCCCTCCTTCCCCCTCCCCTCCTTTTCCCTCTCATTTTCTTATCCAAACACACCCTTAGCGTATGTGTCGTGTGTATTTTTGGTTAGCGACATAATAGAATCCACTTTTAACGATTCGTGGTTCGCTAAGCACCTGAGGAATCCGGTAACTATGATGCTCATTAAGTTAAGCTAGCTGACTAGCTATCAGTGCATCTTAAACTTAGGCCAGTCAACCGCCAATCTATATATTAGCACTTCATATGCTTATGAGAGTCATTTCAGATTAGTTGCAATTTATTTTATTCACTGCATAACATCTCAAAAAGTCCTTTGAACATGGTCCATCAATATTTTACACTTTGTTTTTTCAACTCTTTACTTTTCGCATCTTTAAATAATCTCATCGTTCAATTTTTTTTTAATTCTGTTTCTAACAGTTGCAACGGCAAATATTGGTGGAATATGATAAATTTTGGAAATGGTGAAAAAATTATGGTAACATTCTCTATGCAAATGTTGGTAGCTAACTGATAAATAATTTGCTTTTAGCCCTTTAATTTTGAGGTAACTTGAATTTCCAATATGAAGGTTTACTATAATTTTCTAACAGACAGTTTGCAAAGCTTGGATTCTTCACAATGACCACGATAAATTGAAGTAAAGAACACATTGATTATTGAAGTATTACTCTATTGTGCTCCATACTTCACAACAAGGCTTTCTAATTAGGGTGTATATTTTCTTGGGTAATCATGATATCCTTTTGAGTTTTGATTTCTAGCTCCGGCTAGCATTTCATTTGGCTCTTAGAACCGAATCAATAGATTTTTTGGACCCCATTATGTCTTGCCTTTTTTTTTTAATATTTAACTGTTTGTGTGCATGAGAATTAAGTATCTTATAATGATATGGCGGTGAAGGTTATAATACAGTTCAATGAGGGACGTGTTCGAATCCTCTACAACTTCTGTGGCTGACTCTTTGAAGGGCCTCTTTTTGTGTAATTTTACCACTGCGCTCCTTGAATAATTGAAACAGACGTTTATTACAATGCTTTTTCATAATTAGGTGTTTGTGTTTGTGTTTGTGTTTCTGGATATCCATTTTACTACAATGTGCTTTCCTTTTCATGGAAAATTAGATAGATTCTTACATCTTAACTCTTCCAATTTTAAAAAACTATATACGTAGTTGATGATGCTGATTTAGTGAAGAAATATAACAGTCATAGTCATAGTATAGTTTTGCAATGGTGAAGAGTCAAGACAATCCATGTGAGACACAATACAATATCATGACGTCTGTTGAGCTTTTAATTTATCGCTGCAGGTTGTTCAAGCGGGCCATGTTGATCGAGCAGTCTTACCGATTGAGAATTCTCTAGGAGGTAGCATCCATAGAAATCATGATCTTTTGCTTCGTCATACTCTTCATATAGTAGGTGAAGTGAAGGTTGTTGTCAGGCATTGTTTATTGGCTAATCATGGTGTAAAACTTGAACACGTGAAACGAGTATTAAGCCATCCACAGGTATTTAGTTCATTTATCACGAGCTGATATATAATCTTTTGTATGATATTGCATTGATTTCAACCAGTATGAGTTCATAGGCACTTGCTCAGTGTGAGAACACTTTGGCCAAGTTTGGTATAGCTAGAGAGCCTGCAAATGACACTGCCGGTTCAGCACAAGTAAGCTAATTATTATTATTATTTTTTGGTTATTGTGTGAACTTTTATTGCACAAAACACTCGCTATATTTAACCTTCAAATTAAAATTAGTACTCCATTAGTGAAGCAAAGAGGGTAGCAACCAGTGTTGAGAAATAAAACTACTGAACATCTCTGATTGTCACAGATGAGCTACCATCGATCAAGCAAAGATCTTCATCGCTGACTCCAACATATGATGGTATGCGTTGATATATTCAAACACGAATGCCATTAAATCGTAATCCTATCACTCCAGATTTTATTAGTCCATCCCAAATAATTGTCACCTTTCCAAATATAGTACGTAAATATAGTGAACTCCCCATTTCACTCCTAGTTAAATAAGCTTTGTATTCCCATTATATCATTACTTCATGTTTAAATTTATTAGTCAAAGGATGTTCATGGTATTTTCCTACTATTTCTTAATTCTGATAAAATTGGTATGGAGGAAGTATCATTGAATCAACCAATTACTCACTACATATCGTTTGGAGATGGTGCAAGACCTCACTTACCGAAAATATAGCTTCTATACACTTTCAAGAGCAGGGTCTTCAAGGCTTCAATCATGTTGATTGTTGGAATATAGAAAGCCCAAGGGTTCTCCTATTGCCAATTGGTTTTGGAAAGATGTAGTTTCGTTGGGCTTGTGAAGTGAGCTCTCTCTCCTTCCTTGGGGGTATGGCCAGACCTATTCGAATTCTACCTCTACTTAGCATAGAAATTGTGCACCCATTTTACATTTTTGCCCACATATAATTTCCATGACTGCCTATTCTCTTTTAAGATTTCTAAATGGGTTGTCTTTTGGTTATTGAATATTCTTATGTAGAAAACATTCTTGATCTTCCTTCTTTTATTTGGAATTTTCCTGTTGTATTTGTAGGGTTTCTCGATTTAATTCATGAACCTTTATGCTATAACATTATTCTGTTCCTACTATATCCACAATTCTCTTCAAGATATTATACAAGAACAACTGCCTGGAGCATGGGGCACCTTAATCACACTTTACCATAATGTTAAGCCAGTAACTTATTATTTTGCTATGTAATTTGCATCATATCCTCCCTTAATTGATACGGAGTACATTGAATTGCAGAAGTCCTTGAGTGCAAAATCATGTCCATCACAGCGTAACATCTCCTCCGTCAATCATAATAGAATTCATCATTTTCTGCAAACTGTAAACTATTTTACTCTTAGATATCAGTTCCATCTTCATTCCTCTCGACCAATTAATGTAATGTCGTCTTTAACTATTTTTCAGAAACCAGCTGTAAGTTGGATAATCGACGGGTGCAAAATATTGTAACATAAAGCCATGAATTGTTTGGAGAGGACTTGTTTTCAATCTCTAGATTAACCATTTTGTGAATGAAATAAGCGAGAAATTGGCTAAAACGAACAACTTAGGTTGAGTGGTGTAACAGGAAACAAAGTTATCTTTGTGTGCTTTTGTTAGAAGAAAAATAGTCTGAAACTGTCAAGGATCGCTTCTTACAGCTGTAATACCGTGAAGAAATTCAGCATGCTGAGAAGCGTTTGATTAATGCCTTTAACTGTTGGTGCAGAACTAGAGTGTCCAAATGTGAGCACCGGTGATCTACATTATGATGTCTGAAATATATTAGGATATCAGAAACAACTACAGGTGAGGTATATACATGAAATGAAGAGAGACTAACTACTTAGCTTCCTGATTATCGAGCGACTCAATCACTAGGCATGATGTTTTATAACACACAGTAGTACGCAAGATTATGATGTCATATACATTATTGTCTGTGAAATGTTGTTCGTTGTTGTCATATAATGTTCAGGAATGTTAATTTGGAAACATATGCGTCTAGTACATTGCAGCCAATCAGCTCCAAGATGTAGGGGCTATTGCCAGTGCCACTGCCGCAGTGATTTACGGACTTAATATACTAATTGAAGACATTCAGGTGATTTACAAAAGTGTACTAAATCAAAGTGTGGATAAACAATGTAAAGTAGCTCAAAATTTTTGCATTGACTGTCCATGTATCCAGGATAATTCATTTAACATTACCCGATTCTTGATGCTGTCAAGGGAGCCAATAGTTCCCTCAATTGATATGCCTTTCAAGGTAATTTATATTAGATGCCAATAAATATACTCTTTTTAATTGGTGTTTGCTCTTTGATTTGGGATTTTACTTTTTACAGACAAGCATTGTTATAGCTCTCTCTGAGGGTCCTGGTGCACTTTTCAAGGCATTGGCTGTGTTTTCCTTGAGACAAATTAATTTAACTAAGGTAACTTTCCCCCCGGATTTATTACGTCTCCTGTCAACATTTGAAGGTATAATCGGTGTTGACGTGCGGCATTTTGGTTTAAAACTAAACAGATTGAAAGTCGACCTATACGAGATGCCAGTAGTGGTTCTTTGTAAGTATTTAAAGTAACTTGTTTACTTATCACTTCAAAATACTATAATACTTGTAGTTTCTCTATCACATTGTAGATCCCTTATTTGGCTTTGGTGGTTAAACAATGTCGGATTTGTGTACAACTTTTAAAACAATTATAATATGTAAAGAATTGTCTGATCTATCAATACGACAAGTTTTACATTGTATTTCTGTGTATTCCGTCTATATATTTGGAGAAATTGGCGGTTAAAGTTAACCACCAAAGTCAAATGGAGATGAACAATTTCGGAGGGATATAGAATTATACAATTTGCTGCTCTTGGAGAAGTTTGAACCCATCTATCTTTGCATGTTCACTTGGTTTTCATTCAGGTGTTTCAACTATTTATTCCATATGGATATTGAAGCCTCAACAGCCGATCAAAATATGCAGAATGCTCTTAGGCATCTCGAGGTAATTTTCTTAAGGAATATGACAGATAGCTCATCGTAATTAACTCCCTATACAAACCTCATACAGACCAGTTATAATACTTTCTGATAGCCACTGTCATTTTTAAATAACAGGAGTTCGCTACCTCCGTCCGGGTTTTGGGGAGTTATCCTTCAGACAATAGCATGCATTGACAGACGTAGGCTAAACTATTCCGAGCTCTTGCCTTTCGCCCAATGGAAATAACCTCTTCATATTGTAAACACGAAGGCTAGGCTCGACAGATGATTCCCACCTGACCGCCAGCGGGAGCGTTTGAGGCACTACATTATTGTTGTTGATAGGATAGCGGGCATTGTTAATGTTTTCATGTCCTCCAAAGAGACTGATATATAATCCGGCTATACTTTCATTATAATGTGTTTTTGCATCAAAGTAAAATCCCCAAGTAACAAATGCATGGGCTACTTTTAAACGACAAGTCTTCCTTATGGCGGGCATATCCGTCACAAGTTTGCAACGAATCAAGTATTACCCATGTGGACAGATAAGACAAAAGAGATTGTCATTTCCTAGGCATTTTGCTTTTGCTTTATCACATGGATAGTATTTGATCCGTCATAAGTAGGAATTTGTGACTTTTAAATGGTGGCGTATGCATGCACAAGCATTTGAGGTCCCGTGACACCGGAATCATTTTTTTTTTGTGTTTTGTCCAATTTTTAAAGTAAAATCAATCAAATACAGAGTATATATTTCTCATCTATAAAATAGTTTCTCATTTCTTTTAGGACAATGGAAATAATTTTTTATGGATGCATCATTCCTAAATTTAAAACCAAACATGTGAAAAAAAGATTTTCTACCTGATATCTCGTGTTTTTAGTTTTTTTTATATGGTATCCCTGCACTTTTATAGTCACACATGATATTCCTTACTTTTAGAATATTATGCCTCCATAACGTTTTCTGTCTTCTTTGACTTCCTCTTTCCGTTAGTTATGTTGTTTTAACTATGCTTAAGTGGTTGTTTATGTTAATCTTAAACCTTGTTTTTTTGTATAAACAACACAATTAATGGAAAAATGGAGTAAAAAAGGCGGAAAATGTTATTAAGGGTATGAAGACATATTACACTAAAAGTAAGGGATATCATATGTGATTATAAAAGTGCAGAAATATCATATAAAAAAGCTAAAAACATAAGGCATCATGCAGAAAATCCTTTAAAAAAATTAGTCAAACAATTAACGTAAATTAATCATGGGTGCCTGGTGTAGATTTTGAAATAGGGGCTCAATTTTATCAATACTAGTAGCGATGTAGCGCATGGCGTTGTGTATGTTTCTGTTTAGGGTACTCGAACAGAGCGGTGTAGTTGGTTCAACTGAGCAGCATTTGGTTGAGTGATTCTCTTTTTTTTTGCGTGACTGTGTTGGAACTTTTCTAATAGAAACACCGACATTTTGCACTTTGAAAATGATTTTTGCCAAAAAAAAACTTTGCATAGCATGATACAAGGGGTTGTTAATGTGGGCAGCGCCATTGAACATTTAGTCATTTTCGATTGCCACCATTCGAGAACAAGTAACCACGTTTCAGACCTCGTGTTACATATAAATGTACGTCTAGTAGACTAAAACTAACAATGCATTAGACTAAGTTTAAAGGGGGTCTGAGTGTGAGTCTGAGTATGAGTCTGAGACTCAGATTTGTTGAGTCTGAGACTCATACCTGGATAATGTGGTGGGTACGAGTCTGAGTCTCAGACGGATCTAAGTTTAAAGGGAGTCTGAAGTTGAGTCTGAACAAAAGTCTGAGACTCAGATTCTTTGAGTCTGAGACTCATACCTGGTTAAAGTGGTTGAGACGGTCTGAGACTCAGATAAGTCTGAAGTTGAGTCTTGGATTTCAAAGACTCATTCTCAGACTCGTTCATTCAGTTCAGTTCAGTTCCGTTCAGTTCAAATAAGTTGTTATTATTATTATTATTAAATATTATTAATTATTATTATTATTATTAATATTATTAATTATTATTATTATTATTATTAAATATTAAAATTAATGACATTTTTATAATAATTAATATTAATATAATAATAAAAATTAATATTTTTTTATTGTTATTAATATTATTACTATTAAATATTAATATTAATATTAATTACTAATATTAATATTAATTATTAATATTAATTATAAATATTATTATTATTATTATTATTATTATAATATTATTAATTAATTATTATTATTACTATTGTTATAATAATAATAATAATAATAATAATTATTATTATTATTATTATTATTATTATTATTATTATAAAATATTTTTATTAATAATATTTTTATTAAAATTAAAATTAATATAATAATAATTCATATTTTTTGATACAATAATTGACATTATTTGTTGTTGTTATTATTATTATTATTATTATTATTATTATTATTATTATTTGTTGTTGTTTAAATAGTAATTAATATTTTTTTTGTAACAAGTAAACTTGTTATTATTATTATTATTATTATTATTTCTGTATTTCAGGCTACTTTAGTTCAGCTCAGCTTAGTTCAGTTCAACTCATTCCATTTTATCTCATTTCACTTCCGTACAAAAGAACATGGCCAAAATAATTTGTATTAGATGATATAGTTGTATAGATGATAAAAACCAAATTCATATAATAAATGATAAATAACACGGCACGTAGTAATAATAACGGATAATGAATCGATGGTTATACACGACCAAACCAAACAAAACCTAGTTCAACCTTAACATGACCAAACCCGACCCAACGATCTGACCCGAAAAATGATCCGCATCTGACCCATACCCGACAACTAGACATGGCAAAACTGGCTCGACCCGATCGGACCCGAATAAGCCAACCCGAACCCGATCTAATATCCAAACTAAAGATTCGAGGTTGACTCGTAACCTGAATTGACCCGAGCTAACCCAAAATTGACCCGACTATTATTATAAAAAACGAGTCGATATCCTTTAAAAAAGATGAAAATAGCAAACCCGAAATGATATGGTCCGACTTAAAGTCAACGCAAAAGTCACCTGACCCAAACCCGACCCGGTTGACTTGTTTGTCAGGTCTACCGACAACCCAACCCGAACTCGATCCACCCGCCCGATTGTCATCTTTAATAAGGACCACTTGGATGTAAAATTATTCGTATGTCACAATATTTATTTAACAATTAATTATTTAATTGTAATTATTCGAGTTATAAAATAAACGTAGATATTGAGGTAAATAAAAAAATAAAATAAGGTAGGTAGATTTGAGGTGAAATGAGGTAAATATAAAAATAATAAAATAAAATAAGGTAGGTAAAAAGTTGAGGTGAAATGAATGAAAAAATAATATAAAATAAGGTATGTGAGGTGAGAAAGTCTGAGATGAGTCTGTGGATAAAGTGTACTTTTGTAATGAGTCTGAGTCTGAGTCTGAAGAATGAAAAGTGAGTGGAAAGCTGAGGTGGCCAAGTCTGAGAAAAAAAGATGAGTCTGTGGATAAACATATTCTTAGAAAGTGCAGACATAAGACAAACTCCATAAACTTAAACAAACATTAAAATGATAAGCGCAATTCATACAACAAACATGCATTTGTTTTTTTTCCCGGATTGCGTAGCAGACTTGAAATCTTTTAAAAAGACTAAACGTGAGAATGACAGGAGAAAGCAACGTAGTAGCCTCAGTCGACAGCGGAAAAAAATCCATATATAAGCGTAGCAGCGGTTCCACTACATCAGCATGGTGGAAGATATTTTCTTGGTACGCCGCAGCAGTCGCGTTGATCCTCACGGCACTCGGGACTAAGGCATATTGTGGTGTTATCAATCATTATATATAGGTTGCTTTTGTTATCTAGTTTAGTGAGTGTGTTGCCCCTTGGTCGAGCTCATCCACCCTCATCTCTTCTTCTTTCCCTACCCCTTCCCCCACCCCCGCCCTGATATTCCTTTTTATCCTCCTTTCCCCCTTTTCGTCCTTTTTTTTCCGGTAAAATGTAATTATATTGATAATCGATGAATCTTTTCCTTACAAACCATGACTTACTGATCATACATGCCTACTACCTTCAAGGCTCTACACATGAATACCAATTTGACTCATCCAATTACAATCAATTCTAGATTTAAAAAATGGTACTCTGGCATTAATCTTGTAGCAGACTGCTTGCTGTACATCATCCATCAAGGTGGCAGGATGCTTCATCCTACATTCAATCCTACACATGTTGCGTTCTTGCCACATCCAGCATATAAGCCCCATCACAGCAGCAAATACAATCTGTCTCTCCATTTAGCACACCATTCCAATACATTATATTCAAGGATGCTGACTTTTAGCCATTGTTGTAGCAGCCTAAAGCATCTCCTGCTATAATCACATTCAAAGAACAAATGGACCGCTGTCTCAGCCTGGTCATTGCAGAAGAGGTAGACATCTTCAATCAAGAACTCATACCGCTTCAGTCTCTCCTTCATCATTAACCTATTATTATCATAAATCCATCCAATAAAATCATGCTTTAGGGTCACCATTTTGCTCCACACAGCACCTTGCCAAGGTACCCTATCACGTTGTTCGTTCTTGCTGCCATTTATACCCAATCTGCACAGAATAATCAGCACCCATATTCATGCCACCATTGAACGCAGATGCAAAAGTCTCTTTAATTGAGCAAATCCTCCTCCAAGTCCAACTAGTGGCTTGGGAAGGTTGATAAGTAGCCCAATTTCTTCCCTTCAAGTAAATAGCATTCACCCACACAATCCACAAGTGGTTCTTCTTCGTATGTACCCACCAACTGTACTTAACAATGCTGGCTTTATTCCACAATCTTGCGTTCACTATCCCCAATCCACCCCGCTTTTTACTCTGGCAGCATTATTCCCATGCCATGAGTGGGACTTTATGGTAGCTTTCCTGTCCCGCCCAAAGGTAATTTCTGCATATACTTTCTATACGCTTAATAGTTCCACTAGGTAGGAAGAATATTCGACACCAATAAGAGTGAAGGTGAGTAAGAACAACTTTCACTAACGTCAACCTTCCAGCATAACTGAGTTTTCTTGCACCCCACCCCCTAATCTTGCTAACCATCTTCTCTACAAGAACAACACAATCATTAGAGGTTAGCCTCTTATATGAGATAGGCACTCCCAAGTATCGGAAAGGTAACTTCCCTAAGCTGAATCCAGAAATGTCCATGAGTCTTTTTTTCACCTGCCTATTCACACCGCTTATGACAATGTCAGACTTCTGCTTGTTAACTTCTATTCCCGAGGCATGTGAGAACCATTCAAACGTCCTGCTAATAATACCCGCAGACTCTTAATTAGCATATCATAATATCATAAGGTCATCCGCAAACATAGATAAGAGAGCTTAATCCTGTTACAAAGGGAGTGAAACTTAAATCCCTTCCTAAGCGTCATTATATGCATGAGCCGAGTGAAATATTCCATACATAAGGTGAAAATCAGAGGGACATTGGATCCCTTTGCCTAATACCTCTTTTTCACTGAAGGAATTCAAACTTGATCCATTTATGCCAGAGTATAGGTAGGTGTAGTTATGCACTCCATAATCCATCCTACCATCCTCTCAGAGAAGTTTAGTGCCACCAGCACCTGCCTTATGAAAGTCCATTATATGGAATCATAGGCTTTCTTGAGATCAACCTTCATAATGCATCTAGGGGTCTTTCTTTCCTATTATATAGCCTAACCAAGTCTTGACATATCAGTATATTATCTACAATATCACGCCCTTGTACGAAAGCACTCTGGTTTTGACTAACTACCTTAGGTAGAACTTTCATAAGTCTTGCACAAATTATTTTGGTGATGCATTTGTATAGCACGTTACAACATGCAATCAGTCTGAAATCCGCAACAGAATCTGGTCTATCCTTCTTGGGGATAAGAGTAATAATGGTAGTATTTAGTTGCTTGAGCAATCTTCCTGACTTGAAAAACTCTTTAACAACATCCACTATATCACGCCCTATGATGTGGAAACCATCTTTAAAAAACCCACTAGAGAACCCATCAGGGCCAGGGGCCTTAATCTCGGGGATATCCCATAAATTCTTCTTAATTTCCTCATCTGACACTTGTCTCTGTAAATAATCCCATTGTTCTAGTTGCACCATAGAGCCTCGCTACATAACTTCTGTGTTTACTAATGCAGTACTACGTGAAGATCTAAGAAGCGTGATATAATAATCAAGGAAAGAAGTCTCCACTGTTGCATTAGTATTACATGTCCTCCCAAGCATGTCTTTAATAATAAATACCGTACTTTTGCTTCGTCTGGCTTTGATACTAGAGTGGAAATACTTTGTATTATCATCACCATCCAGATGCCATTGGGCTTTGGCCTTTGTGCTAGAAAACTTATCCTTGCAGCCTCCATTTCTCTATAACTCTTAGCAAGTTCGAACTCATATTTTTGTAGGTGAGCATCTTGTGGGTTCCTGTGCAATTTCTACTGCACATCATGGAGTACACTGAGTGCGATTCGAGAACTAGTCTCAATGTTAGCACATCCCACTTTGTTCAACACATCCTCAAAGATTGTTTGAGAGCTATGAGTTTCCTAACCACCTGGTACATCTTCGACCCCTTACTCTTGATTCCATACCCCCGAACAACACTCTCAAAATCTTTATCCTTTCCCCACATATTCCCCCCGTTCCAATGAATTGTTTGCCTTTACTTTTTGGCACCAAGGGGAAGAGATTCAATGGTGAAGTGACATGTGGAACCAAACTCTTGAGAATAGTCAAATTTCATATAAAAAACATTCCTAAAATAGAAAGGCAAACAATTCAATGAGACGTCCCAATATGGAATAAACAAACAATTCATTGAGACGGAGGGAGTATTATCTATATTATTATAAAACAAAGCACCAAAGCTAGTGATGTGGCACTGTTAATTGAAGAGAATTTGCTTAAACAAAGTTTATCATTCAATTGGCTATTTTGGTTCTTTTTGGATTTGGTACTTTGAATTGTTTAGTCAACATTTTATTGGCACATTTCAAGTGCACAATGGTCAAGCATTGAGATTCTAATTGCTTTCAGTGATATTCACAATAGTTATAAACTCATAATTGTTGCATACAAGAGTATATACAGAGTACTCTTCATTTAAATCTAAATCCTCTTGATCTTTAGTTCAATTGATTATTCAAGCAAGCTAGGACTCCTCGGGAACTGCTGCACATTCACCTCATTTCCCTGCTTCGTATAAGTACTGCAACAATCCTCTTCTCTTAGACTTCTCAACTAAATTGTTTCACATCGCTATCGAATTGTTTCTACTCCAATTTTATGCATCACCCCGTTCCCGTGAATAGTATTGATCTTATGCTTTGATGTGTTGTATTTATATAGCCTTTTTCCCTCGATTTCGTTGTCTTTTATGGTCGGAACGCGCTCTTTAGAGCCGTTTCTTCTAACATTTTGCTTTGAGTGAGTGTTTTTGTAGATTCTACACGATTTCAGGTCTTTATGTGCATTTACACTCATATCTGGTTAGAAGAACGATCCCGAGACAAAACCCGTGTCTCAAGACGTTTAGGCGAAGAAGAAATGGGAAGTGACGATTCATTGGGCCATGAGAAGCGGCCCATAGCTTCTTTTATTAGTGCGTGCACGCCAGCCTGCATGTGACCGGCGGCCTGCCAGCCGGCCGGCATGACACAAGGCCATTTTTGGCTTCATTTTCTAGTGTGCCTCGGCCCCTGCATGTGGCAGGCGGCCGGCCGGCCGGCATGCACATCCTCTTTATTTCCGCCTCATTTTGTATAACTAGGAGTGTTTATCATTTTCCCTACTATCACATTTCATACTTAGTAAATTTTACTTCAGAAAACTCGTGACCCTTAGGATTCTAGCACTCGGTTTTCACTCGGATTCGATTTCGGTAATTTCATTTTATGCAATTTTCAGTTCTACGTTTCAATCTTCATCGTAAATTACTTAGTTCGTCGTAATTTTCTCTATTTGCAATTCGTTGTTCCGTTTAGTTCGCTAGATTTCCGTCCGTTTATCATTAGATTTATTTGCTTCACCCTTTTTATCATGAATTCCATGTATGCGATTAGTTGTTTCGTAATCATCATGCGTAGCTAATTTTCTCGCTAGGGTCGAGGGGGATCGATGGATTATTAGACGAATATGTCGCTTTGATACTAAATTCTTAATTATGCTAGTACCACTTTCGCGTGTTTATTTGTCGATTAATTTGTTAAAGGCCACAACATTTTAATCTGTTTGGGAAATTCTAGTTCCTGTGCGAAAGCCGAATTAGGATTAGATCACGCGCGATTTGGTAGGGAGTCTAATAAGTTGCGAGAGCCCGTTAGATCCTTCCTAGGTTGACACGATTCGAGAGAACGTGTTATAGCCGACTAGCATGTTATATGTTTATTATTATCGTTGCATAATTGTTGAGCATCTATCGTGAACCCGTGACCTTAGTTTTCATCTCTTTATTAGATTCGATTATTTATTATCGCATTTTAGTAGTGTTTTTATATCCTTCCATCAATTCAACCGTTTAGAGCATCCTAGAATCGCCATAGCTATTTGACTAGTTTAACTGTTTCCCTGTGGATTCGATACCTTGCTTGCCGCTATCTTCTTGTTAGTAGCATTAGGTTTACCTTGATTGGGTGAGACGACTTTACCCACATCAAATTTGGCGCCGTTGCCGGGGAAACGGTTTTTCTTGTTTTTTTAGCTTGTTTCTTCTATGCTCCCTTTCGTCTCAAGGAATTAAAACTCCTTGAGATTGATCTCACTTTTCTACTGTAGTTTTGCTTATGCCCAGGTCTTTTCGGTCATCAGAGCTTACTCCGTTCGACCCTGAGCCCGAGAAAACTTTTCGTAGGCGACGACAGTTTTGGAGAGAGATTTCCGCAGCTCCCGATCTTGCGACTTTGGAAGCTATTCATACTGAATTTGTAGCTGAGAATCAGTCCTTTGAAGAGGAACATCAATCTCAGCCCGAGATCATTTTACCACCCCTTCCGAACGTAAAAATGCCGAAGCTTTCTAGTCATTCGGAACCCGAGCAAACTGCTCTTCCCAAGTTGGTTAAACGACCAACTGCTACTCAGGGTACATTTGAGATTCGACCCGCCTTTATCACATTGGTGGAGAAGAATCAATTTGGTGGTGACCCTAAGGAGGATCCTCACAAGCATATGAGGATTTTTACCGACTATTGCTCCACGATTCCACTTCCGGCCGGGGTAACTCAAGAAGAAGTCATGGAGATGCTCTTCATGTTCTCACTACGGGATTCCGCCAGGGAGTGGATAACCGATCTTGATAAAGTCACCGAAGGGATTACCGACTGGAATTCTCTTGCTCTTGCCTACAAGCACTATTACCCTCCACAAAAGACGAACATGCTCCGGAGTCAAATCACCAATTTTCGTCAAACTCCGAACGAGAATATTCATGAAGCATGGGAGCGGTTCAAGAAGCTTGTGAAGGAATGCCCGCACCATGGTTTTCAGGTTTGGTTTCTTTGTAACCAATTTTATAACGGGCTGTATGATGATTGCAGGAGTACACTGGATTCAGCATGCAATGGGCGTTTCCAATGTAATGTGGATGATGATAAGGCTTGACAAACGATAGAGGAGATGGCATCTCATCACTTCCGATGGGGTAATCCATGTGGTAATACTCGATCAAATCCCGGTGAAAGTGGGTCCTCTAATGCCGTGGCCGTTTAATTAGCCGCTTTGGCTAAGAGGTTTGATGCATTTGAAGTGTCAAATTCTCAAGGGGGAGGGGGCATGCATCAAGTACACGCCATGCAAGAATATGCATCTGTTCGTTGTGGTGCCGCGGACCACCAAGCTCAAGACTGCCTAGGCTCCATAGAACAGGTGAATGCGTTTCATTCTATGCGCCCACGTTATCCATATATGAATCAACCGGGCTATGATGCATCTCTCTTGTCTTACAGGAGTACTAATGTCTTGAACCCGCCTATTACACCACCCTATGTGCCCCCGCACAAGCAGAATCTCCAGAATCAGCATCAGCAGAATTTCCAGAATCAAGGAAATTTTCAGAACCAGCAGCAATTCCATAATCAAGGGAATTTTCAGAATCAACAGAATTTCGGAAATCAAAGGAATTTCCAAAATCAGGGAAATTTTCAGCAGCAACCTCACTTGGGTCAACATCAACAAAATTTTGGCAATACTAATCAGAACTTCGGGAATTCTCATCAGAATTTCGATACTAGTCAGCAGAATTTTGGCCAATCCTCATCACAAGCTCAAGGTAATTCTTCTTCTTCTTCGAGTTCTAATGAAATGGCTGAGCTTCGTAATATGATGCAAATGATGGCCAAGGCCCAGGACTCTATGATGGCTCAAATGCAAAAGAATGATCAAGCTAAGAATAATGCCATCAAGAATTTGGAGAACCAAGTGGGACACCTTGCCGCGTCACAAGCAACGCGTCAACAAGGTAAACTCCCTTCTCAAGGTGATCAACAACACGATACGGCTAATGCGATCACTCTTCGTAGTGGCACACACTATGAAGGTCCGTCGATGCCTAAGGATGATTCATCGGCCGAGAAGGAGGAGGTTTTAGTGGAAGATGTCAATGAGGATGCAAATGTGGAAACTCCAAGTGATGAGCGAGTTCCACCACCCACTACTCCCGTTCCCACTCCGACTAGTCCAACAATTCAAGTACCATTTCCGGGTCGATTGAAGAATCGAAAGGAAACTACCCAGTTTGGCAAGTTCATGGAGGTTGTGAAGAATTTGCAGGTTACAGTCCCATTTACCGAGCTCATTATGCAGGTCCCATCTTACACTAAGTTTATGAAGGACATCTTGACTCGAAAGAGAAGCATTGTTGAGGTAGAAACCGTCGCTCTTACTGCAGAGTGTAGTGCCTTTTTACAGAACAAGGCCCCACCAAAGCTAAAGGACCCCGGTAGTTTTTCGATTCCTTGCACTATTGGCACCTTATCGATTGATAAGGCTTTATGCGATTTAGGTGCTAGTGTAAGTGTCATGCCTTACTCTGTTTGTGAAAAACTTAATATGGGTCTTCTTAAGTGTACTAGTGTCACTTTGCAGATGGCGGACCGTTCCATAAAACGCCCTTTGGGAGTTTTAGAAGACGTGCCCGTTAGAGTTGGAATTTTTTTATCCCGGTTGATTTTATCGTCCTTGACATGGCCGAGGACACCCAAATTCCCATAATTTTGGGAAGGCCATTTTTGCACACCGCCGGCGCGGTGATTGATGTCAAGAACGGTAAATTGACCTTGGAAGTGGGTGGAGACACCATTGTTTTCTGCTTAGATAGTACACTTAAGAATCCAATGATAACAGATTCTTGCTGCATGATTGATGTTGTGGATGTTTTAGTTCATGATTCTATGGAGGCGTCCCTTATACGGGATCCCTTAGAAGCTTTGATATGTTTGGAAGCGTGTGCAGGTGATGCTTCCGTTGACTCTGCTGTTGTTGATGCCTTAGAAGCTGCTTTGGAAGGAAGGATGCTCACGGAGGAGCAAGGTGTCGATGTAACCAACATCGTACACACCTCATTTGCTATTGACATATCCATTCCGGAGCGTAAGCCACTTCCGTCTCACCTAAAATATGCCTTTTTAGACGATACCGAGAGCTTCCCCATGATTGTAAGTGCTGATTTAACTGAGCAGCAACTTTCTGATTTGTTAGTTGTTTTAAAGAGAAATAGGAGAGCTTTGGGGTATAGTCTTGATGACTTGAAGGGAATCAGTCCCGATTTCTGTATGCATAGAACTAATCTTGAGGAAGGTCATCGTCCTTGTGTCCAGGGTCAACGTAAGTTGAACCCGAACATGCAAGAAGTTGTTAAAAAGGAAGTTATGAAGTTGTTGGATGCGGGAATTATTTATGCGGTTCCCGATTCAAAATGGGTGAGTCCGGTACAGGTTGTACCTAAGAAGGGAGAGACTACTGTGGTCCCGAATTAGAAGAATGAATTAATCCCTACACGAATTGTGACGGGATGGAGAATGTGTATAGATTATAGGAAGTTGAACACCGCTACACTTAAAGACCACTTCCCATTGCCCTTTATCGACCAAATGCTTGAGAGACTAGCTTCTCACAAGTATTTTTGTTATTTAGATGGATATTCGGGATTTTTCCAAATCCCGATACACCCCGCCGACCAAGAAAAGACCACGTTCACTTGTCCATATGGCACTTTCGCATATCGCAGGATGCCATTCGGGCTATGTAATTCACCCGCCACCTTTCAAATGTGCATGATGAACATCTTTTCCGACTACATCGAGTCCATTATGGAAGTGTTTATGGACGACTTTAGTGTGTATGGTATGAGTTTTTCAGCTTGTTTAGCTAATTTGGATACCATTTTAAACCGATGTGTCGAGGTTAGTTTGGTCTTGAATTGGAAAAAATGCCATTTTATGGTCACTGAGGGTGTTGTTTTGGGTCATGTGGTCTCTGAAAAGGGCATTCAGGTGGATAAAGCAAAGGTGCAAGTGATTGAGCAATTGCCCTTGCCGGTTAGTGTAAAGGGAGTGAGAAGTTTCCTTGGTCATGCGGGATTTTATCGCCGCTTTATCAAGGACTTTTCCAAAATTGCTAAGCCACTTACACAATTGCTCCTAAAGGATGCCCCTTTCGATTTTACTGATGAGTGTGTGGAAGCTTTTCACAGGATTAAGCAGGCCCTCATTTCTGCTCCGATCATTCAGTCACCGGATTGGAATTTGCCATTCGAGATAATGTGTGACGCGAGTGATTATGCTGTGGGAGCGGTTTTGGGCCAAAGGAAGGACAAGGTCTTGCATGCTATATACTACGCTAGCAAAACACTTGATAATGCTCAGGTGAATTATGCCACCACCGAGAAGGAGTTGCTAGCTATAGTGTATGCTTTGGAAAAGTTCAGAACCTACTTGGTTGGATCGGAAGTCATTGTTTTCACCGATCATGCGGCGCTCAAGTACCTCCTTGCTAAGAAAAAAGCAAAGCCCCGATTACTTCGATGGATCCTCCTCCTCCAAGAGTTTGATTTATCGATCCAGGATAAGAAGGGAGCGGAAAATGCCGTTGCAGATCATCTATCGAGGCTTAGAGTTGAGGAGGAAGGAGTTGTCATCCCCATAGATGACTCTTTTCCCGATGATTCTCTCATGACTTTAAGTAACGGTGCAAGCGAAGGACCTTGGTATGCGGATTATGCCAATTATTTAGTTGGCAAGGTATTACCTTCCGATCTTTCTTATCAACAAAAGAAAAAATTTCTACATGATGTCCGACAATTTTTCTGGGATGACCCTTATTTATTTAAGGAGTGTGCCGATGGTATTTTCCGTCGATGTGTCCCTCAATGGGAAGTTCGAGGAGTTCTAGAGAGTTGTCATTCATCGCCATATGGTGGCCATCATGGACCGAGCCGAACCACGGCTAAGGTCCTCCAGTCGGGTTTTTATTGGCCAACCTTATTCCGGGATGCCCAAGCTTTTATTATGTCCTGCGATGCATGTCAAAGGACCGGTAATATTTCTAGGAGGCATGAGATGCCTCAAAATGGGATTCTCGAAGTAGAAATTTTTGATGTTTGGGGTGTAGACTATCAAGGCCCATTCCCATCATCCAAGGGCAACCGATATATTTTGGTTGCGGTTGATTATGTCTCCAAGTGGGTGGAGGCGGTAGCATCTCCTGCTAATGATGCTAGAACGGTAATATCTCTGTTTAAAAAGACTATTTTTCCCCGCTTTGGTGTTCCAAGAGCGATTATTAGTGATGGTGGAAGCCATTTCCATGAGAAGCGACTTGATGCTTTGCTTGCTAAGTACGGTGTCTCGCACCGTACCGGTCTTGCCTACCACCCTCAAACGAGTGGGCAAGTTGAGGTGTCCAATAGGGAAATCAAGTCTATTCTCCAAAAGGTCGTGTCAAAAGCTAGGAAGGATTGGAGCTCTAAGCTAGATGATACACTATGGGCTTATCGTACCGCCTTTAAAACGCCTATTGGTACTTCACCTTACCGATTGGTCTATGGCAAGTCATGCCATTTACCGGTCGAGCTTGAGTATAAGGCTTGGTGGGCGATTAAGGAGCTTAACTTGGATCCACATTTGAGTGGGGAGAGGAGACTTATGCAGCTGAATGAGTTGGAGGAATTCCGACTTGGTGCCTATGATAGTGCTCGAGTTTATAAGGAGCGCACCAAGCGCTGGCATGACAAGCATATCCTTCACCGAGAGTTCAATGTGGGAGATAAGGTATTATTATTCAATTCTCGGCTCCGGTTGTTTCCCGGAAAGTTAAAATCTCGTTGGTCCGGACCTTTTTCTGTCACCCACGTGGGTAAATTTGGCTCGATTGAAGTCGAGAGTGATGTGGGTGAACAATTCAAGGTGAATGGTCAACGATTGAAGTTATATCATGAAGGTGCTCAAGTTGGAGCGATTGAGGTCATACGACTTCATCCCGTTCCCTTATCCCACTAAACCTTATTCTCATCAAGTCGCGCGGGACTCTAAACCAGCGCTACCGGGAGGCAGCCCGAGTATGTAAATAATTTCCCTCATTCTCGTTTTATTTTTATTTTTATTTTTCCTTTAGTTGTTTTAGTGAGGACGAGAAGAGGGACTAATGTTTTTTTTGGAGACGCGCAGAATCATCGAAAATGATTTGAATTGAAGGTATAAAAAAAAGGGGAGAAAAAATTCATCATACTTGTGATAAAACAGCAGGTCACCTCAGCCTAGGCCTAGGGGGCCTGTCGACTCTAGGGGCCGAGGTACGAGTTGGATTTGAACTCGAAAAGAAGGATTTGTGCACCTCAGCCTGTGCCCAGGCCGCCTATAGACTTCAGGGGCCGAGGCACAAAGGAAAAATTGGGAAAATTGGAGCAAAAATCTCAAAAAGAGCGGTCCGGTCGGCCAACCGGCTCCCGGTCCATACCGGCCGGCTGTGAGAGGAAAGATTTGATTTAAATATTCGAAAATAATGGGAAAGTGCGTCAGGCCGGCCAGCCGGCCGCCGGTCCAGACCGGCCGGGTCGTATAACACCCCCAAACCCATTTTTTTCGTCATTTGTTCCATTCTTCAGCTCTTCTCTCGCCTCTCTCTTCTCTCTCTCATCCCCCAAAACCCCAATTTTCTTAATTTTCCAGCATTCATCCTCACCTTCTTCACTCTCTCTCCTCAAAATTTCCCCATTTTTCCCTCAAGTGTGCTACTTTCAGCTGATTTGCAATGCCTCCTCGGAACAAGCGCACCAGAAACGAACATGCTCAACCCGACATTGAGCCCGATCCAGTTTTTCCAGGTGTAATTTTTACCACTATTGACCAAAAGGTACGGTTTCAGAACTTGAGAAAGCGGTCTATTGTTCCAACTCGTTTTATCGATCGTGATGCTATGCGAACTTTAGGCTTAGATTCTGCTTTGGAACTATTGTTTAAGGGTGTTGGTATGGGTACATTTTTTACGATGCAACGTAACACGTTTACCCAGCTTACGTTGGAATTTCTGAGTTCGTTTGAGGTACATAAGAATAGACGGACTGGTGATATTTTTGTTGAGTTCCGTTTATTGAATACTAGTTTTGCGCTGAGCCTGAAGCAGTTTGGGGATTGTTTTGACCTTAAGGATTATGACGACCGTACACCACCCGAGCATGCTAATTTTAGGGTGGGTGATTTTTGGGAATGCATTGCTGATGCCCCGTACACTACCGCGGGGCATATGAGTTCAAACAATATTCATAATCCTGTTATTAAGGTTTGGCAGAGATTTATGGGGTGGACGATTTTTGCTAGGAAGGAGCCACATAATGTGCGCACCGAGGAGGTGTTTATTTTGGGTTCGTATTTGCGGCGTAAGCCGAAGGTGTGGCATATCAATATTACCTATCACTTCGTCCTCCAGTTTAGGAGAATAGCTACGGCCGTTGCCGATGTTCCTATTTATATAGGCGGGTTAGTCACGCAATTAGCTCTCCGGTTGACCGCTTTTCGCGAAGCGGATCATGATCCGGTCCAGGGTGAGATTACTCTTAGCCTCCGATATTTGGCTTCTCTTAACTGGATTTCTTCTAGGCATCAGAATCGTTGGGCTTGGCTTATTCATGAGCAGGCGACTATTATTTTGCAAGCCGGGTCGGTTTTGTCACTTGAGGCTGATCAGCCTAATTATTTATTACCCGTCGCTGCCCCTAGCTCTCTTCTTTCGTCGCATGCTGTTACCTATACTCGTCGCCCGACGAGCGAGCCTAGTACCTCCCGGCCCACTTCTGAGCCCGGTCCATCTCAGCCTGCTCCCGAGACCACCACCACTACTACTTTTGAGCAGCCTCCTCCACCACCCCAGTATGCTCCCCTCCATCCCGATCTGATTTCATGGATGGAGCGCATGGAGTTGAGTGCCGGGTCGTCGCGTTCTGACTTTGATACTTTTCGCACGGAGACTCGCGCCGACACCGCTGCTACTCACGCTCGTCTAGACAGGTTATATGCTGATCAGTGTCTCGGGATGTATCCCGTTTATGATGACTATGCTAGGCGTGCAGCTGTGCCACCACAGGGCCCTTACCCCTCGTACTTTTCGTGGCCCGTGGGTGGTTATACTGACCCTTCGATTCATGGCGGCTTCCATCTTCACACTGACTATTTCAGTGCCCCGACGGGCCCTGCTTTTGGAGCCGCTGGTGATTATCAGGGAGGTGGTTGGTATACAGGTGGTGCGTCAGGGTCTGGGGCCGCTGCAGATGATGATATGGAGGATGATGATTTCGGTGATGATGATGATGATCAGTAGCGGATTGCTGACTCCGCTACCTCTCCATGTGTATATTTGGTATGTCTTTTCTCTTTCCTCGGATTTTATTTGTGGTCCCCCCACCAATTTTGGGTCTGTATGATATGGACATTGAGGACAATGTCGAGTCTAGCGTGGGGGAGTTTTTAGTATTTCTAGTTTTATTTCCTTGAGTCTTAGTGGTTGTCTATGATACCGATTATGCAGCAATGATGATAATTTGCACTCGTTAGGCTACTTACTCATTCTTAATTGGCATTCATTTGACCTTTGTTATGTGGAATAATAATTAATCGGCAAGTTTGCAACCAACCGAGCTATGATTTGTGGTTCCCATTTAGACCGACCCTGCACTTAGGCTTTAGCTACAAAATTGGTGAGATTTAGAGCCTCCTGTAGCCAGTACATTCATACCTAGCTACCACTTAGGATTGTGTGTAGGACTCCTCGTGGAATATGCTATGTCAATACGCATAAGTATGGTGTTTGCCCCTTCATTTTGACTAACTTGCCTAGTGATCATTTTTGGGTCATTTTCATTTTCATCTATTTCTATCCATTTTCTCCTTGGCTAAAATGTTAAAGAATTCACAAAATGAACTACAAAATCAAATTTGCCTACCCAGCCAAGCTTGATGAACTAGGTCACCTAGTGCGTTCTATGCTCGTTATTGTGTGATTACGGAGAGTTTTGATGGATGATTGGATGTGGTTGACTCTGTCTCAAGGGAGTTTGTAGATCTTGTCCGGGTCAATTTGGGTTATTGTATATATTTGCCTCTAGTTTCATCAAGCTGAAAAAAATAGTTCAAAAAGAAAAAAAAAAGAAAAGGAAAAAATGAAAAACAAAAGCAAAAAGAAAAAAATCGAAAAAATCGAAAAAGAAGAAGAAAAAAAGAAAAAAAAATCAAAACAACAAAAAATATGTTATTCTTGTTACTTTTATTTTCTGTTTACTTGATGAAATTTGAGCGCCCTCTCTTGATCCCGGACTCGCTCTCGTTGGTTGGTGATTTGTATGATTTGTTTATGGAAGTGGAAGAATTTTTGAGTTGAGCATTATCGCACTAGTTAGTTCACTAGCTTGGCTTTAACCTCACATGACCATATCGATTTCCACCTTCTACCTTGTTATCACCATCCTTGCCTCCCTTTGTGATCTTAGCACGTTTTGTAAAAATTTAGAGGTCGATACCATACTAGATTGCGGGCATATTTCCATGAGTTGGAGTAGTTGAGCGTTTTCATATATATATTTCACATATACACACCCTTCCTAATTGAGCGATGAGTGGCTCCGTGAGTAGCCTATGCAAGGGCTTTGGTTGAAAATGTGGTTTCTACATATCATGCTTGGTAAAATTGTGCATTTGTTGATGGATTATTTTTCCTATTTCCCGTCTTGGAATTCGTTTCTTAGACTTGGTTTAGATGTTTGCTGTGACGGACTTGAGTATTTGGTTGCCTATTATTTGCTTTGAGCTGTTTCGGTATTATATTAGTTGTTTCCTTACGGGTCTTGCTTGAGGACAAGCAAGGGTTCGGTTCGGGGGAGTTTGATGTGTTGTATTTATATAGCCTTTTTCCCTCGATTTCGTTGTCTTTTATGGTCGGAACGCGCTCTTTAGAGCCGTTTCTTCTAACATTTTGCTTTGAGTGAGTGTTCTTGTAGATTCTACACGATTTCAGGTCTTTATGTGCATTTACACTCATATCTGGTTAGAAGAACGATCCCGAGACAAAACCCGTGTCTCAAGACGTTTAGGCGAAGAAGAAATGGGAAGTGATGATTCATTGGGCCATGAGAAGCGGCCCATAGCTTCTTTTATTAGTGCGTGCACGCCAGCCTGCATGTGACCGGCGGCCTGCCAGCCGGCCGGCATGACACAAGGCCATTTTTGGCTTCATTTTCTAGTGTGCCTCGGCCCCTGCATGTGGCAGGCGGCCGGCCGGCCGGCATGCACATCCTCTTTATTTCCGCCTCATTTTGTATAACTAGGAGTGTTTATCATTTTCCCTACTATCACATTTCATACTTAGTAAATTTTACTTCAGAAAACTCGTGACCCTTAGGATTCTAGCACTCGGTTTTCACTCGGATTCGATTTCGGTAATTTCATTTTATGCAATTTTCAGTTCTACGTTTCAATCTTCATCGTAAATTACTTAGTTCGTCGTAATTTTCTCTATTTGCAATTCGTTGTTCCGTTTAGTTCGCTAGATTTCCGTCCGTTTATCATTAGATTTATTTGCTTCACCCTTTTTATCATGAATTCCATGTATGCGATTAGTTGTTTCGTAATCATCATGCGTAGCTAATTTTCTCGCTAGGGTCGAGGGGGATCGATGGATTATTAGACGAATATGTCGCTTTGATACTAAATTCTTAATTTTGCTAGTACCACTTTCGCGTGTTTATTTGTCGATTAATTTGTTAAAGGCCACAACATTTTAATCTGTTTGGGAAATTCTAGTTCCTGTGCGAAAGCCGAATTAGGATTAGATCATGCGCGATTTGGTAGGGAGTCTAATAAGTTGCGAGAGCCCGTTAGATCCTTCCTAGGTTGACACGATTCGAGAGAACGTGTTATAGCCGACTAGCGTGTTATATGTTTATTATTATCGTTGCATAATTGTTGAGCATCTATCGTGAACCCGTGACCTTAGTTTTCATCTCTTTATTAGATTCGATTATTTATTATCGCATTTTAGTAGTGTTTTTATATCCTTCCATCAATTCAACCGTTTAGAGCATCCTAGAATCGCCATAGCTATTTGACTAGTTTAACTGTTTCCCTGTGGATTCGATACCTTGCTTGCCGCTATCTTCTTGTTAGTAGCATTAGGTTTACCTTGATTGGGTGAGACGACTTTACCCACATCATGCTTCAATATATTTTGTTCTTTTATTTTGATATTTCGATCTTACAATGCTGATATGTCATTTTAGGCGGCTTCTGCAACGACTAATACCTACCCCATCCCACTCGGTCTTGCTCTCAATTTTTGGGTCTTTTACTACGAGATTATGAATTCTCCAAAAAGGTATAAACACATGAGCATCAAGAATATCTAGGTAATGAACATAACCATCTTAAATCATTTTCCTACCAAGTCACATTTATCAGTAGCTTTGTTTTTCGCAAGCAGTACCAAGTCAAATCCCGGGCAATGTACCATCTCTATTTCTTTGCTTTTTGATGGAGATTTTACAGCAATTGAAAGGGTGAAGGGGTGGGTTATTGAATTTAGGGGGCTTTTAATGACATGTTGACTGTCATGTATTGGACACGTTTATTTTTATACCGTGACTCTCTTACCACTTACGATATTGTAATATTAAAATAGGCTAACTGCTCTACCACATTCATAAACCTGACAAATATATTTCTAGTCCACACGCACTTCAATTGATTTCGTCTTTTCTATAATATTAGATCCGTTAAAAGACTTCTATCACAAACCAAACGTCTAGGTCAAAATTGTACAGAAGTCGTGAATTACTATTGATATAGTTCGTTTTTTTATAAATGATCCTAACTTGAGATGTACAGTTCATATTAACTGGTCAATGTTTCTGGTTATACATTTTGATAGGCTATAATCATTTGCTTACTAATATTGGTCTACAACTCACCAAGGTAAGTACAGAAATATTGGAATCCTTATTGTGGACATGACATAGGTCCACCCCAACGCGGCCACGCGCGGGTTTGGGTAGGCGAATGAATCTCGTGGTCAGATTGATCTCGGGTTGAAATTTAAGTCGAAGTTGGAGTCGCCACCAAACTTTGTGGGAGTTCAGACCCATTCGAACCCCACTCTATATCGTTGTGGACCGTACACAAAGTACGGCCCATTTCGATTTCAGAGTTTATGGGGCTCGTCCCTTTGCATTACGACACCGATACCGTCACTACCGGTTACCGTGTATTGAATGACTCTCGTGCGCCAACGGTTTCGGACATCTGGAAACCGAGGTTCTGAGTAAGGGGTGAGGGTACGTGTTGGGAAGCCCACTAAGGACACCCAACCCCGCCCGCACTTAGCGGCCTCTACTAAGACATCATTCGTGTTTGTGTACGCGCGCTAGTAAACTGACTAAATGATATGCAAACAGCGTTTTCGGCTAAACATGCGAATTATATGTGAGCTACGTCATTTTAATGCATCAAAATTAGAGTCAAATTATTTAGCATGCGAGGTTCATTTATAAAATGATAAACACCGAAAATAAACAGAACTTGTAAATAAATACAATATACACGGGCGAAAATACAACCCGGCCAAAACAAAGATAACGAACAAATAAATAGAATAATTGAATTGAAAGCGGCAAATACTAACTATAAACGGACCCGTATATAGTAAATACAAATTAGACCGCAAGTTGAGTAAATGGACGAACTTCGATTAAATACACATTATTTTGCGTATTAAGCGGAGGACGGAGATTGTAATACGCGCTCGCGTATAGGACCTAAGCGTGGTGCTAGCTCGATCCCTAATCTCGATGCCTTGTCCCGACTTATCACATCGAAAAATTGGCGTCTAGATTAGTCATGCGTCGGATACGACTAAGGAGTCATCGACACCAAAACTAATCGTGAAAGACATTAATCAAAGTGGTAAGGAAAGTGAAACTAGAATGAGATGCACGAGTTTTGAAAAAGGGATCACGTGATTGACTTTGCACGCGTGGACCGAAGCCGTAAAAAGAAAACGAAGCTCGAACGAAACTTGAAGCTCTCGGCTTATTTGAACAAAGGAATCTACTCGACCGAGTCATGGCAAGGACTCGATCGAGTGAACCTTTGAAGGGCCTACTGCCCAGTTTTTGTAGTGCTACTCGATCGAGTAGCCTGTGGCACTCGATCGAGTGCCCCTGTATGAGCTACTGCTCACTTCGAAAATGTGATGGTTTCGAGATTTTATTTATGCAAAATCGATGATCGACCGAGTTACGTAAAAATATTGCGTGATTTAAACTCAACTCGGTTTGCGGTATTATAATCGTGTACTATACGATTATAAGACCGGCATCAGAATTTTATAAAAAGTGTTGTTATTAGATCGAAAATTTTGATTAGTGACGAAATTGTCTCCCTCCGCGTCACGACATCGAAACTAATCCTTACGGATTATGTGATGTCGGTTTTCGCGTCAATGGGTTCCATACTAATCTCGGAAATGGAGTCGGACGCGTTCAACTACGAACGACCACGATCACGTTACGCCCTTGAGTGCTTGGGGCGGCGCTCCTCGAAAGGGTGCCACCTTCGTCGCGGCTCGTAAAGGGATTAAACGGACTTGGAGCGGTGGTCGTAGTCAAACGTGTTCGAATCCGAAAGTTTTACTATTATATAAATATACGCGGTACATAAATATGAGTGACAAAAATTGAAATGCAATAATATAAATGTTAGTGTTAGCGTACATAAATAAAATGTTAGATTGCGATAAATAAAATGTTAGTATACAAAAATAAATTAAAAAGTTAGTATGCACAAAATTAAAAGTTAGTGTTAGTAAATAAAATATTAATGTCGTTAATATCGACTAATAATAATAGTACATATTATATACATATAAAAGAAACGAAAAAAGAAGAAGGGAGAAAGAGATGTCGGGATTTGAATTACACCCTCAACCTACATGCCTAATTGGTCTTGGAAACGGACTCGTAGTGGCGGCGTGTGTGCGGGAGTGTCGAGATATGTAGGGTGAGTTAGGGTGTATACGGTTAGGGAGAGGATGCTCTCGGGTCTTTGACGAGTTCTGATCTCGGGATTTTGAATGTGTATGTGTGTGTGTGTGGATTATGGATGATTGAATGTTGAGGTGAAGATGTAGTGTAAAATGTGATGTTGCTTAGGGTTTTTAAGGTTGTGAAAAGTTAGTAATGTGATGGGTAAAAAGTTGTGGTGAATGAATGAATATGGAGGGGTATATATAGAACTCACCCCGGTTCAGGGTCACTCGGTCGAGTGGCTTGGGTGCACTCGATCGAGTGCCCGGTTTGGGTCCGGTTTGACCGGTTTATGGCCTTTCTCGACCGAGTGGATGTGAGCCACTCGATCGAGTGGATCGGGAAGGAGGGAGTGTAAATAGGGCATGATTTGTTACCTTCTTTGAATGTGATTTGGTGGTTGGACAGTTTCTAGAAGCCTTTTTGGCTGGTATATGTATCGGATTCGTCTTTGACCGGGTTTGACCCGATCGCTAAAAGACGGTTTTATTTTTGATGCCAGTTTTGACCCAAATTAGTCTCATTTTATTGGAAATGACCCAGTGGGCCTGTATTTGAGGTCGGTTTTGAGAGATTTACACTCCACTAAATGCCCACGTCGGATACTATTAATTCCGAGTCCGTATTCGAGCGTATTAAGTCACGTTTACGTCCGATCATCATCAGGTGTTTTGTTGGAAGTTGCTATTGACACTAGCAGGCAAAATGCGGGTATCTACACATATCAACTAATTCCCCTTATTTTAAATCCCGTGAGTTAATAGATTTATTACACAAAAAATCGTCCTTTTAAATGTTATTTCGAAAGATTGACTTTTCCAATTCATGATCAATTATATACCTTGATCTTTTCTATTTATAATATTTAGAGTTTCTAAAATAGCAATAATCGAAATTACTTTTTGCTAACGAGCGTTTACTCAATCCTAACGAAATTTTCTATAACTTTCCAATTCTACCCCTTTATAAAATCTTAGTCATTCATATAAGATTCAATTTACCTTTTCTTTGTTTATCAAGTTACCTAATCAAATCACTTCCCAATTCGAGAGTTCGATTAACGATTCTAATTTACTTATTTACTTAATTATTTCGCTTATTGTATTATTACTATCAAATTAATAAATTATTTAGACTTAATTGATTAGGGTTTAAGGGTTAGGTTTTATATATAAATGAATAAAAACAAAAAAATAATTTTTAAAATTTTTGAAAATATAAAACTACAATAATTTATAAAAAAAAAGATATATAAAATCATAAAGAAAAAAAAAGTAGAAAAAAAAATTAAATGATGCTGACAAAAAGAAATTTACAAAAAAAAAATTAAAAAAATGAATGTGCACGGTACACCCCACCCCCACTTCACCACCCAAACTGACCTGACCCGACCACCCAAACTTACCCGATCCGACCACTCTCATCCACCCTGACCACTCACACACCAGCCTTCAACCCAGATCCACGCACAACCACTAATCCCCAGCCACGCCAACCACCCTCGACCGACGGAATTTGGTACTGTGAATAGTTCGGATGCTTGTGTTTGGATGATGGTTGCTTGTGAATGGGTTGATGAGAAATTGAGAAGGTTGTATTTGGGGATTCTTAGAGAGATAAAAAAAATACCTTTTGAGAATTGGGTGAAATGAGAAGGGTAAATTGGTAAAAAGTCGTTAGGATTGAGTAAAACTTCGTTAGGAAAAAGCACAACCCATAATTATATAATTTTTCTTCCTCCACGTTACCTGAATCTTTATGGACTTAAAATATACGAAGTATACAACCTGAATATAATATCTGTAATACCCCGTATTTTTCAAATACAGTTAAAATTTTAAAAATTTATTTAAACCAAGTTTAACGTTTGTAAAATTATTTTCGTGAATAAAATATTTTGTTTTCGTTAAATTAAAAATTATTCCGTATTAAAAACACGAGTATTTATTTATCGATTTATAAAGTTTTTACCTTTCATTAAATAATGTTTAAAACTCGAAAATACTTTTAATTTTAACCTGTCGTTTTGACATTTTCTCGTGTCGTAAAAATTTAATAATTTATCGAATTTTTAAAATAATAATTTCTTATAAACTATTGTCCCATAAAACTGTTTATCGTCTATTTTACTTACTGTCTCACAAATTTCTTTTTATAAATAAATTTTACGGTTTCCATTATTTTAATTCCGTAATCTTATATTTCAACTTTTTAAGAAAGAAAGAAAGAAGTTTGTACAAGAAACAGATCGAAGTGGATCACTTCAGTCCTTAACCTAGCATTTCACATGTAATATGCTTAGGAATTGTAAGTTGTTAACTTATACGTGTCATTATTTTGATGTTACTTGGCCAATGGCCATGACTCATGATTCTAACTTCTAAGAGCAAGTACAATAGTAAGTTACAAATAATTGTAGTTTGTCTTGCCACATCAATTTTGTAGCTACTTCGTTTTTCGCCTATATAGCACTCCAACAATGAATCGTAACATCTTGTAGCTTGATTGGTCCCACATTATTAATTTCATCCAATAAGAAAAATTTCTTTTAATTTTTAATTGCAGGCCAATGTAGCTTGGTAGAGCTACAATGGCTTGTAAGCTACAAACAAGGATCAACCTCCAATAGTAAACTACATGTTCATAAACATACAAATATTGCAAGCAAGTCCCTAAGAAACACCATTTGACTTGCTCTAAGAGTCTGACAAGTGATTGCCTACTACTCCATTTACCACTTCATTGAGTTATTCTTCTTCTCCTATATATAAGGAGTACTATGTAGTAATGAGATGGATATTTTTACGTAAGATGTACTCCGTATTAGGGCATGTACAATAGAGAGGAATTAACTTCCTCTTAACCCTCTCTCTCCTCTAAGAGGAGGTCCTCTCTATTGTAGCTTCTTTCTCCTTCATCCTCCTGCTAAGAGGATCACCTCTTCTTCCTCTAATTTTAGAGGAAAAACAATCTTGGCACTTGTGTTAGGTTCTTATTCAATTGGTCAAAATTATATACTATTCTTGGTATATATATCCTATTCTTAGTAAGACATATCATTTTTATTTTTATCTTTTATAAAAATTGGAAATGATTCTATTTGTTTTTATTTTGTATATTTTCGTTTTCATTTTTTTTATTTTTGGTTCCCTCCAATATTTATTTAGGGTTATTTCATGGGAATAATACCAACTATGCGCGTGCTTCTTAAATTATACAAACTATACGTAATCTCATTTTAATATGAACTACGCATTCATTAATCTCTCTTTGTTATGTATGAAATTATGACTTGCTATTACAGGTCATATTGACTTGTTGTAACTTTCTAGGGTTTTATTAGGTCCGTTGCAGTCATCGTGAAAGCCAAAATAATAATAAAAACATTTTTTTCCCATTGCTTCTATAAGACTAATTGAAAAAGAAATGAAAGATGAATTTTCGGAAAATTTAATTATTTTTTTCAATGGCCGAAAATGAACACGAAATGTGAATCAGAAGAAGAAGAGTAAGATAAAGAGTTGAATAATGGAGGTTCAACAGGTAGCCGGTCACCCATAACAAAGCGAGATTAATGAAGGCGTAGTTCGTATTAAAATGGGATTACGTATAGTTTGTATTAATTTAAGAAGCACACGCATAGTTGATATTATTCCCATGAAATAACCCATTTATTTATTGTCCATTTTATATGTATAAGGTATATTTTACTAAAATGAGATGATAAAAAAAAATCCCGTAAATTTGATATTGCATGCGTTGTAGCATTGTACTTAAGTGAGTATGGGTAAATATAGGGAATATTTAGCTGTAGTAAGTGAGCATGCGTTGTAGTAAATTTGATTTAGTGAATTATGAAAACAATATAAGTAAATTATGAAAACAATATAATTTTGTACTAGATTTAATTTAATTAACACATTTTATTTTTAAAATTAGCTTTAGTGAATTATGAAAACAATATCACTAAACCAATATTAATTATCCAATTATTAAAATAATAAAAAAAGTAACTTAAGAGGATCCTCTCTATTGTGAGAGAAAAATTGAAGAAGGGAAGAGGAAGAGGAAGTAAATAGTGGAAAATGTAGTAGAGGAAAGAGATGATGAGGTGTCAAAAAAATATAGGGTGAAAGAAGAAATAAGAAGATGGAGATGTACTCTCCATTGTACATGGTCTTACTAACTTTACTACGAGTACTTACTACTACACATACTACTACGTCCTAATAGTGCTACACACTACTATATATTATATATGCTACGTACTACTACTCACTATACTATATACTCCGTAATATATATATAGAGTAAGGCTCTTATGAGTCCTTTACTCTAGATGAGTCCCTAAGTCCTCATCTCATCCATTGGATGGGATGAGGATGGATGGACAAGATTCATCATAGTATTTGCATTAAAAAAAAAAGATTTACGTTCCTAAAATAGCTCCCATGAATTTAGGAAACAATAACTCCCTTAATCACATTCATTCATCATTCACGTTCATTCAAACCTGAAAAAAAGAACCCTTTCTTCATCACGTTCGTTCATTCATTCATTCAATCAATCAATTCTGTGCTCGAAATCCCGTTACAATGGATTCAATGACCGCGTCATCTTCTTCAACTGTTGATAAGCAATTGATCGAGTATAACAATGGTGAGTTTCAATATTTCTTTCACGTTTTGATTCAATTTTTATCCATGGATACATCGTGCGTCAATTTACGTTCTTTTTTTACGTCAATTTTCATGTTGATATTGCTTTCATTGTCATTTCATTCATCATAGTTTTGTATCAATGGTTAATTGCTCTCTCGATCTTTATAGATTTTAGGGTTTTATGTTTGTTATTTAGATTTTTCATTATATCCACTGATACTATTGTTTTGATTTCTATTAACGCAGAAACGTTGTTGAAATAACATATCTTCTGAGTTAAAGTAACACTTAATTTTAATTACAGTAACACAAATGAACGTTGAGAAAAGGATTTTGATGATGATGTTAAAGTAACGTATTGTACTCGTTAGAGTAACACAACTTAGGAATTGAAGTAACACATTATTTGCATGGGTGTAACGCTGTTCAATTTTGTGCAGGTGGTATTGGCAAAGATGCGAACGCACGGGACAACACTGGAAAATGTGGAATTTTATTCATTTGATTAATCATGGATTAATAACAATGGTTCATTGCTCTCGTTTTAGTATAGATTCCAAGTTTAACGTATTCTTCACTGATATTATTGTTTTGTTTTATGTTGAAGCAGATGAGGAAACTGAAGAAGACACTGATTTTATTGTTTTGTTTTATGTTGACGAAGATGAGGAAACTGAAGAAGACACTGAGGAAGATGAGGAGGAGAAACAAGTGTTTTGAGAATAGTTGTGTTTTTTGTCATTCTAAGGATTTTTTTTTGGTTTACAAGAATAACTGATTTTGTACACATTTTTTTTACACATATCGCTGTGCTACGTTGCAATTAACTCTATATTTTATTTAATACATGTGTATTTGGTTAGAGTAACATCTCATATCTATTGGAGTAACACCTTTCTTGAGTTACAGTAACAGACATAATCCATGAAAGTAACATCACATATCTATTGGAGTAACACCTTTCTTGAGTTACAGTAACAGACATAATCCAAAATTAACTCTATTTTATTTAATACATGTGTATTTGGTTAGAGTAACATCCCATATCTATTGGAGTAACACCTTTCTTGAGTTACAGTAACAGACATAATCCATGAAAGTAACTGAGCACATCAGCGTTGTTTAAACAAATGATTACCAAAGTAACTGAGGATAACTTGGATTAGAATCATTCATTAGGAAATTAACAACTTTCGTTCTTTAAAGAACCATATATAATGCGGCATAGTGATTGATGATAATATCAATGAAAGTGATTATGAGACCACACCATTAATACCAATGAAACTTAATCATGAGACGTAGAATAACATCATTAATCAATTAGAGTAACATCATTTGTTCATTAAAGTAACAGTTACAATGCGTCAGTGTAATACACTGATTATGAGACCACATTTGTATCTTGGGTAAACTCCATTCATTCCCATAGTAACATCAGTCGTTACTTAGAGTAACAGGTACAGTCAATCACTGTAACAGAATGAACAAATTCGTAACCAAAAGAAGAAGGTGACATAATTCATAATATTTCATAATCAGAAGAAGGTGACATAATTCATTAGACATAATTCATTAGACACATCATTTTTTTCGACCTTTTGTTGGCTTGGTCTTGGGACCGTCGATGATCTGTCTCGCATCTGGGACCGTCTGTTCTTGTCTGCCAATATGAATATGAAAATTACCTTTGCTTGAGTTGAAGATGAAGTTGAAGGGTTTTTGTTAGGCGGATGTGTTTGAATGAAAAAATTGAATGGATGAAAGAGAACGTTTATTAGTTGGAGGTAATTAAGGGAGGAGAGAAGATTTTATTATATTTTTTCCAAGATATGGTAGTTATTACCTTAATTACAACACTCAATCACCACCATCCATCTCTTTTAGATCAATGGCTCTAAATAGGACTTATGGACTCAAACAAAAAAAAGGGACTCACTTGATCTTCACTATATATATATATATATATATATATATATATATTATATTTACTCCCTCGTCCTTCTATATAAGTGGAGCATCGGGAATGAGGAACTGCCTGGCGAAATCATTTTTCTAGTACTGTATTTGGGTCAAATCATTTCGGTCGAAAATGTCTTTAAAAGGAAGAAAAAGAAGACTTTTCTAACTTAGACGATATTATCGACCCTGACGACCTTTTATTCTTAATAACGTTAATAAATAATAGCTTATTAAGGTAACCAAACTTTTCTTCTAACAACATTTCTTATATATAAGTATATTGTGTTACTAACTTAATAAATTGCTTACTTAAATATTTAGGCTTGTTTGTACGACTAAATTACTTATGTATATAAAAAAATGTTACGTGATATTTTATTTATGTTATGTATTTATTTACGACTAAATTCAACTCGATTAAATTATCACTTGTTTGATTTATTTATTTATCACCTTTACATTTCTGTTTATATGAAAAATGAGAAAATGAATAAAAGAATTTAAAATGATAAAATTTACTTATATCATTTTCATTGTATTTTATATGTATGTTTGTGGACATGACATAGGTCCACCCCGACGCGGCCACGCGCGGGTTTGGGGAGGCGAATGAATCTCCATATGAGATGGGTCGAATTGAAATTTAAATCGAAGTGGAGTCGCCACCGAACTTTGTGGGAGTTCGGGTCCGTTCGAACCCACTCTATGTCGTAGTGGGCCGTGTACAAAATACGGCCCATTTCCGATGTCAGAGTTTATTGGGTTCGTCCCTTAGCATTTGATACCGATACCGACATTATCAAATATCGTGTATTGAATGACTCTCGTTGCCAATGGTTTCGGACATCCGAAAACCGAGGTTCTGAGTAAGGGGTGAGGGTACGTGTTGGGAAGTTCACAAAGAACACCCAACCCTGCCCGCACATTAGCGGCCTCTACTAAGATATCGAATGACTTTTGAATACGCGCGTTAATGATACGATGAATGGATATGCAAACATTGTTTTCCCTAAACATGCGAAAATTGAATGGGTTGCTAAGTCGATTTAATGCAACTAAAATTAGCGCCGAAGTTGAATTTAGCATGTGAGGTTCGTTTTAGTCTAATAAAACAAACGAAAAGAAAAGAAATTGCTACAAACACGAACAAACAAGTTAGTAACGGTTTGTAAATCGAATAAAAATATGAATACGATAATATGCATGGTTTTTAAAAAAGGATTTTTTAAATGACACGTGACGTGTTTAAAAAAATATCAATGTCAAAATCTGGAAAATGATGTTTTGTGTAAGAAACGATGTAAAATAAAAAAAGAGAAACGAGAAAAAAACGGGTCGCGATTTACAGGCCCCCGTGCGACTCGCCTGAGAGTGGGCGCGACTCGCGCGGGTACCTGTCTCGGCTCGGGTTTTTAGAAAATCGTTAATTTTAATAAATCGCGTACAAATATGGATTAATTTATACTCGATTTATATTTTCAATATTCGTCGTATCCGATATTCGATTATGAAATCGATATCAAATATTCGGAATGATTTTTAGAAAAAAGTTTTTATAAAATCGTTTTGAAAAGAAATTGAACGAAAAGAAAAGAATGTTAATTCTCTCCGCGTTAATATCGTCGTATTTTGTTTTAAAAAAGTATGTAACAATTTTTAGCATCAACGAGATTTAATTTAGTTCTTGTTGGATACGATATTTGATTAATGAACCGGTATCGTATTTTAAGAACGTTATATATGAAAATAATTTTGTAGTATCGATATTAGAAATAAATTAAAAAAAATGCGACGAACGACCCGTAAAACAAAAATCGACCGACGACGAAAAAAAGAAGAAAAGACGAGAAAAAGACGAGAAGGAGAAGAAGAGAGAAAGGAGAAGTCGGGTTTGATTTTACACCCTCAATCTACATGCTTTGTTTACTCGGATCGGGGCTCGTTGGAATGTGGCTAAGGCACGAGAGCGTCGAGTTAATGTCGGTGAGTTATGGTGGTTATTTGGTTCGGACGTGTAGGGTGTCGGGCGAGGTGGCCGGCTTCGTCTGGCGTGATCTCGGGTTGTATACTATCAGTTTTTCGATGCTAAGTGTAAGAGTCTCGAGGTGTATGATTATTTATGAATAAGAAAGTTGATGTGAAGTTGTTGTTAATTGTGTTGTGGAAGGGGTATATTTATAGGAAAATTCCCGACCTTAGCTAGGAGAAGTGTTTGGGTGAAAACTACCGCTTAGGATAGGAAACCTAAGAAGCTGAGAAGAACGAGAATTCCGTTTACTTGGTGAAGAAGCAAGGAACTCGGCTGAAAACAGGCTGTTCGGCCGAGTATTTGATGCACGGTCGAGTGTTTAATTCGGTATTCGGATAGAATTCCTACTTGAGATCGAATTCTATCCTTAAATGGATTTGTTTAATATTTTGTTTAGCTGATTTTTGTAGTATTCGAGTCTAGGCCGGACTCGTGAGGTGACACGGCTGGTCCGTGTGTCTCGGGAATATCTTTGACCGGGTTTTGACTCGGTCGCTAAAAGACGGTTTTGCCCCTGGTGTCGGATTCGACTAAAATTAGTCTTATTTGACTCAAAATGACCCGCTGGGCCTGGTTTAGAGGTTGGTTTTGTGAAATTTGTACTCCGTAAAAAGCCCAAGCCAAATGCCCATGATTTCGAGCCCGTATTCGAGTACGTTAAAGCATGTTTGCGTTTGATCATCATTGGGTGTTTGTCGGAAACTGCTATTGACACCTGGCGGTCAAAATGCGGGTGTCTACAGAGCCCTCACTCTGACTGAGGCTTGGACAAGGCGAAAGTCAGAGTAGCTACCAGGCCAATCAAAGATTAAGACCTGGCAGACTTCCGGTCTGGTCGTTTATAGTCCAGTAGACTTGCGTAAAAGGGCTCGCCAGCCATAAGTTGGAAATCATACCTGAGCTGTTGATGCTAACTCCGTGGGGAATCGGACTTGTCGTATAAGTCTTGGGTGCGCCTATATGTGGGCCCATCCCGTTAAATGCCGCTGGGGAGTTATGTGAATTGCGCGGTCTTGAATTGTACCTGTATAAGTTACATAAAATTTTGCATGCAACATGTAGGTGAAACAAATATGACTCGCGCTGGGGAATAAAAATGATTTTTGCTTAGTTTTGAAATCGAAGTCCTGAAAGCAACTCACGTGCTAGGAAATAGGTTTTCAAAACTGAAATGGGTAGAAAAGAAATTTGCAGTTTAAATAGACTGAAATTTGACCTTGTCGAAAAGGATTTTTTTTCAAATGGCTAAATTTTGCAATTTTTAAAACCAGAATTTGAAGAGAGAGGTGTACCGACAGACTCGACTTTGGACGTGACCAGACGAGTTGACAGACATGACTCGACTCTCGAGGGGTTGGACCGTGACTCGGTAGGGGGTGGGCCACCTAACAAGACTCTTAAGTTGCGCTATTCCGTAGCCTAGGCGAGTGGCAACATGGTCGAATCCTCGGAATAGGAAGGATGTGCTATGGGGGGATTGCAATAGTCTGTAATGAGTCTGTTGTGGTCTAGTGCTC
Organism: Agrostemma githago; assembly: GCA_958450325.1. Classification (NCBI taxonomy): domain Eukaryota; kingdom Viridiplantae; phylum Streptophyta; class Magnoliopsida; order Caryophyllales; family Caryophyllaceae; genus Agrostemma; species Agrostemma githago. The sequence goes on from OY288246.1 coordinate 22,602,451, forward strand.
TTTTGGATTTTTGATTTTAGGGTACATTTCCAAAGTGGGTATTGCTCCGAGTCCTGATAGATTCTTGTCTTCGACTGAGCCGAGTACTAGGACACACTACAGAAAGGAGGCTAGATTTTTTTGAATTTATCTGGATTTTGTGAGTGGATGGAGGTTTTCTGCCTAAGAAAAGCCCCCAGGACGACAAAGCTAGCTGTTGAGAACATGATGGTGTCGTGATCGGAATGATGTCACTTTTTGAATGTGTGTCAATGTGGGTGGTTGTGCCTCTGTTGAAAGGCTGCCTACGCATTCACGTGTAGTGAAATCAAACCATGCCGTAGTTCAGTGGTTCAGTGGATTGGAAGATATATTATGGTGCATAGTCTAATAAGACTTTGTGTGTAACTAGCCATAACAATGGTGCAGGCTAGGTGCATTCCCAATGATATCTTGATCAAAGAGCTAGAATGGTTAGGATATTGATCCTGTGACTGTGAGCGTTCCCCGGGGTAGCCCTCAGAAGTGGTGTGAACTATTTGGGCATGTTCTACGCTGACCGCAAGTTGAGTTCCCGTGTTTGGGGTTGGTAACTGGTTGAGAAGAATTGGGATGGGATTTGACGAGTTCTGCTCTCGGGGATTTGACGAGTTCTGCTCTCGGGGATTTGACGAGTTGTGCTCTCGAGGATTTGACGAGTTGTGCTCTCGGAGATTTGACGAGTTGTGCTCTCGGGGATTTGACGAGTTTTGCTCTCGGGGATTTGACGAGTTTTGCTTTCGGGGATTTGACGAGGTTTGCTCTCTAGTATTTGACGAGTTTTGCTCTCGGGTTTGCGTATGGTGATTGTGAATTCTGTTATGTAAAGGGGAAGTCGAGTAAAATGGCTCGAACTTTGATCGGGATAGGTTTTGATAATGCGGGATCTTGTTTCCATGTCTGGCCCTAATGGTTAGGGGGTATCCTATGGAGCTTGAATCCTCAAAATTCTGGGCTGTCTCTAGCCTCGGTCTCGGGAAGGTCTTGAGGGTTGTAATGTGGGAAGGCTAAATGTGGTGTTAGTTGACCAGTTTGATTGTTTCTCCCTTATTGGATGGTATGAGTATTGATAATTTTGAATTGACTGTTTTCGCTACGGTCATGGGTTCTTGAATATTTTTTGGTTGACCTCTTAGCCCCGGTCTTGGGATTCTTCACTTGGATTGACCATTTAACCTTGGTCATGGATGCCCTTTTTTTTTTATGATGGCCTGCTTTTTGTTTTGGCCTTTTGCTTTTTTTTTCCTTGACCTTTTTTGTTGGACCTTTTTTTTGTTGGTCAGACTAACACCTAAGGTAGAGATGGTTGATCTTATTGGATGAGTGTTTATTGTGGGAAATGGGCTTGCCTCCCGTCTTGGGCCCAAACTAGGAGACTACCAAGATTCGTCATAGGATTCGATACCGCTCCTACTAAGGGTAGTTATGTGGCTTTCTATGTCAGAGATGGAACAGGTAAAGGAAAACACGGGTCTCAATTTCCTGCAGTCATTATAGATGGGCCTATAATAGTCACGTGCATGTGCTCACAGTGTATAATGTTGTTCATCATGTTCTCGGAAACACGTAAGGAAAGTATATATGAGAAAGTTAGGATTACTCATCCTACCGTCACACATCTCGAACTAATAGTCTTGATGTATTTCGAAAATTGCAAAAAAAAAAAACTTCTGAACTACGGAAGGTTTGATTCCATTAATTATGGATACGTAGGCAACCCCTCAAAAGGGTACAACCACTGCAATAACGAAAAGACGGGAGCGGTATTCACTAATATGGCTTTTATTATAAAAAACCGATAAATTCGAAAATTTCAAAGATACATCACAAAAAAAAACAACAAAAAAATCACACCACAAAAATAGTACTCCCTCCTAGTTTTTTTTTATCTTCCCTCTTTCCTTTTTGGCACTAGTTCACCAATCTTCCCTCTTTCCATTTTTGGATTGTACTTTAATCATTTCTTTATTCTTTATTCAATTTTTTATTCTTTCCTTTACTCACAAACCCCACCATATTTTTATTTTATACCCCACATTTTCTTACTTTAATCAATTCTTTATCCTCTTCTTAATTTTTGTGCCAAAAAAAGAGGGAAGATTAAATCAACTAGGAGGGAGTAGTAATACTTAAATAAGAAAAATTAGGAGACTACTCGTCCATTTTTCCTTTTCCCTTATCTTTCGGGTCACGCGGAGCCCGAGGCCGACGGGGCGGGGGCGAATGTTCCCTAATCACAAGAGGAATTTCCTTTGCTCGAACCCGTTTCTTCGACAACGGGTCTTCTGCTATTGTCACTGGCCCAAGCCGAGCCCGTACGGGCTCGGGTAGTCTGTCCCGAGGACCAAGTCGGTCCTTCACCGCCAATTTTGGGCCAAGTCTCCTTTCTATGTCCGTCTGGGGGCTCACTTTCCCCTGTGCACCTTAGTACTGGACCCTTCAGTCTGAGTCCTAGATTTCCCTTTCTGACTTGCCGGAGTAGCACCTTCGTCAAAGAAGCTTCTATTATCTTTAGCTTGTTCTCGACGCAACAGGTCGAAAGCCTCATCAGTCTTCAGGGCAGCCCGGGCTTTAGCAGAATCAGCCTTTGTCCATTTAACATAAGAATCGGATACCCAGATCGAGTGAGGAGCCTTGGGAACGGACCAAGTAGCTCGGGTGTACCACCTTTGCATCCAAGTGTCACACATTACGTCCGTCAAGTGAGTAGATTCACTCACGACTGCCTCAATTTTCGGGATTCTTTGGGCCCGACCATATTGCCTAAGTATGCGATCGGGAAAGAGGTGAATTGTTTGTCTAAAAGATAGGATCACCTGATATCGAGCCCTATCTCGAGACTATAAGCCGGTCCGAATGTAAATGGGCCACCATGGTACGGTCCACCGGATCAATGGGCCTCCGTGAAAAGATAGCACTTCATCCCAGTATTTTTGAGTATTGAGACGAGAAAAATCAACGGTCCGTCTCCTCGTCATCACTTGATTAGGTCGATATCGGCTCACGTCTAGGGGAGGGTCCAAGATCGATAATCTCTAGAATAGCCAAAGCTGAAAAATCACAAAAAATCAAAACCGCGAAAAATTGGAAAAACCGCGTCCAAAAAAAAAACCGAGAAAAACCAAAAAATTGGAAAAAACCGAGAAAATCGGAGAGACCAAGAAAAACTGGGAAAATCAGAAAATTGCGAAAATCGAGAAATCGAAAAGTCTATATACCTGTAAAAGACGAGTACTCCCGGTCAACCGGGTTGACGGATCCCTTTTGCGATTATCCAAACCCTGGATAATCTCTCCTGTAATCAGCCAAGCCGGGCTGTGCTCCGTCTTCATTAGGTCACCCACAGTAAAAAGTCTAACGTGGCCCATACAAGATAATAAATCCATATGACCTTCGAAGGCATAAACATGGAGCATGCAGAAAGTAAAGGCCCTGCAACTATGGACTGGCCTGACCCGGACGTCATCAGGGTTCATAAATTTTTCAGCTAGAACGATCAAGGAAACGGTATCTCCTTCTAGCATGTGAGATACCTCCATGTGAGAGAACCTAGGGGTGAGCAAAACCGGATATCCGATCCGGTTTTGTAAACCGTATCGGATATCCGGTTTTAAAAATCAAAAAATTCCCGATCCGTATCCGATCCGGTTTTTTCCGGATATCCAGTTTTTTCGGATATCCGTCCGGTATCCGGTTTTTTATTTTTCTTCTATTTTTCTTTTTTTTTTAAAACAATTTTTTTGATTTTAATTAAGAGTAATTAATTGATTTTTAAGCAACGTTACGTTTTATATAAATTGATATAATAAAATATATTAAAAAAACCTCAAAAAAATGGTATATATGTCTTACGGTACAATTATTCTAACAAAATATTACGTTTCAATATATAATATCTTAAATTTACTAATAGTTTTGTTTTTTACCTTTGAAAATAATTGGTGGGTTTTGAATTCTTTATTGTATAATTCATATTAGGATTATATTTTTAATATTTTTTATTGTTTTTAAAAAACCGGATCGGAAACCGGATATCCGGTTTCTATTTTTCCCGATACGTATCCGCTACGGTTTTAAGAAAAACCGTATCATATATCCGGTTATTCGTATCGGATATCCAGAAATTCGTATAATTGAAAGCGTATACCGTATCGTATATGTATAATAAAATCGTATCTTATAATAAATTTGTATAATTCCCGTAATTTTCTCCTCGGGTCATGAATTGAAAACGGAATAGCAGGGCGAAGTATGGGATTCCATCCTCCTACAGCAGCAATTTCCTCAGGGATAGGACAAATTTCGCCTCGAGGAAAGCCAAAAACATGATAAGTGTCGTCCCAATAGGTCGGACAAGCATCCAAAAAGTGACAGTCTACTTGCATCTGGCGGATCGTAAATAATTGGGTAACACCATTCTGATTCAGAATGACTTTATCCGCATCTCTGAAAAATCGGGACCAATCCTGCAACATTCCAATTAATCGATCGATTTCCATACTTGGATTTCAAAAAAGAAGAATAAATTTCTCAAGGCTTGTTTCTCTTTAAGAAGGAAGGGAATTGTGAGAATTATGAAAAATTATGAGCAAGGAAAGGATATTTATAGCATGAAATTGACTTTCCTCCTCACTTTAGGATTCCCAATCCTAAAGGATTTAGCATACAGTCCTTATCCTAGGGTTTAGCTAAGTCATCCCGAGCATTCCTATTCCTTTTCAGAGTCAAAAAAATTCTCTAATTTTCAAATACTCTTTCAAATCTAAAAACTCAAAACCTTTCTCAAAATTTTTATTCCCCAGCGCGAGTCATTTTCCTACAAATATTACATGCAAAACTTTGCAACTTTGCATAAATCATGTACAGGATGACTCAAGCAGGACCATGCACTAAACTCCCCAGCGGCATTTAACGGGATGAGCCCATATATAGGCGCACCCAAGACTTACACTACAAGTCCAATTCCCCACGGAGTTATCATCCTCAGCTCAGGTACATTTCTAATCCATGGCCGGCGGGCCCTTCACGCAGGTCTAATGGACTTTAAACGACCCGATCGGAAGTCTGCTAGGTCTTAATCTGACCTGGTAGCTACTCTGACTTTCGCCCTGTCCAAGCCTCAGTCAGAGTGGGGGCTCTGTAGACACCCACACTTTGACCGCCAGGTGTCTATAGTAGCTTCCGACAAACACCCGATGATGATCGGACGCAAACGTGCTTTAACGTACTCGGAAATGGGCTCGAAATCATGGGCATTTGGCTTGGGCTTTTTACGGAGTACAAATTTCACAAAACCAACCTCTAAACCAGGCCCAGCGGGTCATTTCGAGTCAAATAAGACTAATTTGGGTCGAATCCGACACCAGGGGCAAAACCGTCTTTTAGCGACCGAGTCAAAACCCGGTCAAAGATATTCCCGAAACACACGGACCAGCCGTGTCACCTCACGAGTCCGGCCTAGACTCGAATACTACAAAAATCAGCTACACAAAAATATTAAACAAATCCGTTTAAGGATAGAATTCGATCTCAAGTAGGAATTCTATCCGAACATCGAATCAAACACTCGACCGGGCGTAGGATACTCGGCCGAGCTCCCCTTCCCAACCGAGATTTCCTTTCTTCTTCACCAAGTAACGAAATTCTCGTTCCTTTCAAATTCTTACGTTTCCTATCCAAACCGGTATTTCTTGTTGTCCAAGCAAGATACCTCTCTCAACTTTCTTTTCCTATAAATAGGACCCTCACATACACAATTCAAACACATTGAATACATACACAATTCACAAAATATACAAAAACTCCTTACACTTAGCATCGAGAAACCGATAGTATAACACCAAGACCCAAAGGAACCGGCCCTTAGACCCGACACCCTACACGTCCAAACCAAACCACCCTAACTCACTTACGTTAAATCGACGCTCCTGTGCCCTAGACACATTCCGACGAGCCCCGATCCGAGTAAACAAAAGCATGTAGGTTGATGGTGTAATCAAACCCGACTTCTCTTTTCTCTCTTCTTCTCCCTCTCGTCTTTTCCCTCCTTCTGTCGTCGTCGGTCGTCGTCTTTTTTTATGGGTCATCATCGTTTTTTATCTAATATCGATACTACCAAAACTATTTTCATATAACGAATATTCTTAGAAATACGATATCGATTCTCTAGTCGAATATCGTATTAAAAGAATTACATTAATCTCGTTGATGCTAGAAAATCGTTATACAATCTTAAAAACATAACACAACGATTTTTAACGCGGAGAGAGTCAAACATCGTTTTTTTAGTTTAATTTACAAAACACGATTTTGAAAACTTTTTTTTTTCTAAAAAATTATTCCGAGTATTTAATACCGATTCCATAATCGAATATTAGATACGACGAATATCGAAAATATTAAGTCGAGTACAAATTATGCAATATTTGTACGCGTTTTAATAAAATCATCGATTTTTCAAAAAATCGACTTCGAAAACAGGCCGGGACGCGAGTCGGGCGCATCCCAGGCGAGTCGCCTGACTCGGGCGAGTTGCATAGCAGCCTGGAAAACGCGACGCAATTTCTTTTTTTTGTCATTCTTCGAACATCGTTTTTTAGACAAAATATCGTCTTTTTAGCAATGTTTTCAGATCTCAACTTTATTTTATTTGACCTCGGTCAACGCATGTTAATCCATCACGCGAATTAAACTTTTCAAAATCATGCATGTTATCATATTATTCAATCGTTACTAACACGTTTGTTCATCTTTTTAGCAACTTCTTTTTATCATTTGTTTTATTATACTAAAACGAACCTCGCATGCTAAAATACAACTTCGACGTTAACTTTTAGATGCATTAAAATGACTTAGCAAACATAATTCACATGTTTAGTCTAAAAATACTCTTTGCATATCATTCAATCGTCGAACTAACGCGCATACATAAAAATCGAACGATATCTTAGTAAAGGCCGCTAAGTGCGGGCGGGGTTGGGTGTTCTTTGTGAACTTCCCAACACGTACCCTCACCCCTTACTCAGAACCATGGTTTCCGGATGTCCGAATCCATTCTCAACGAGAGTCATTCAATACTCGATTACCGATAATGTCGGTATCGGTATCAAATGCTGAGGGAAGAACCCAATAAACTCTGACATCGGAAATGGGCCATATTTTGTATATGGCCCACTACGACATAGAGTGGGTTCGAACGGGCCCGGACTCCCACAAAGTTCGGTGGCGACTCCTACTTCAATTTAAATTTCAACTCGAGATCCATCTCACATGAGATTCATTCGCCTCCCCAAACCCGCGCGTTGCCGCGTCGGGGTGGACCTATGTCATGTCCACAAATTGGCTCCGTCTCCTCACTCGATCTGGGTATCCAATTCTTATGTTAAATGGACAAAGGCTGATTCTGCTAAAGCCTGGTGATAATTGTGGTTTATAGTGCCTATTTTGTAGTGTTTTGGTCCCATTTTCCTTGTAGAATCGCTCCTTGGGAGCGGTTTAGGGGCTTCTTATGCTTCCTTTAGTTCGTTTCAGGTTCCCGAGACCGATTTGGAAGAGTTGGAGCGATTCCGACTCTATACATACACATTTTGGAGCCAACGGAGTAAAGGAACGATGATTCGATGCCTTGGAATCGACCCCGAGACCTTGGGACCCAATCCCGAGCCTCCAAGACCCGATCCCGAGTCCCGAGAATCGATGGGAAGCCCATGAGAAGCAAGGAGGGACCAAAAAGTTCATATTGGAGGCCTACAAGACCCATCCCGATCGGGAAGGCCTCAAACCCGATCGGGATGAAGTGCACGATTAGGGACGCCACTGTGGAGCAATCCCGATCGGGTTGGCATATTCCCGATCGGGAAAGTTGAAGTTTCCCGATCGGGATTTCCCTTCCCGATCGGGAATGCCCCAGTTCCAGCCGCGCTTTGTTTCTTTCTTCTTCCTTCCATTTGTAACCCTATATATACCCCCCCTCTTGTATTAAGACACCATCTAGCTTAGGTACTTGACTTCCCAATAAACCCTAGACTACTTTAGGTTAGATTAGATTAGATTAGTGTAGATTAGTCTTTAGATTATCGTTAATTATAGATTAGTGCTTGTAATTTGGAATTCTTCAAGATCTTCATTCAAGCATGACAACCTTGGATGTTTGTTTTGGGTTCTTCCATTTATGCAAGTTTCCTTCTTCTTTTCATCTTCTAGTATGGTATAATCTCTTTTCCTTTCTCTTAATCTTTGTTCTTTAATCAAGTTTGAATCTTTATTATTGTTTGTTCTTGTTCTTGTTAGTTTGATTGAGTTTGTTTAGGTATGTTTGTTTCTCATGATGATTCCTCTTGTTCTTGTTAGTTTTAGTTTGATTATGTTAGAGTAGTGCTCTTGCTAGGGTTAGTAGGGTGATTAGGGTGTTAATTGGGTGATTAAGGGTTTGTTGGAGATGTTGGTGGAAGATTTGGGTTTCCTCTTGGTTGATGCATATCACATGTTTGTTGGAATGCCTGAATGACTAAGTAGGTTAGAATGCTTGTTTTCTTGCCTTTCTCTTGTGGGTGTTAGTTTGTTGTGGGTTCGGTTCCCTCACTAAGTTGCGAGAGCCCGGTGAGGACGACCCCTAGGTCGGTCTAAGTTGCGAGAGCCCGGATTCGACCTAGGCCACCATAGCGCGCTAGAACCCCGTTGTCATGTGTGTCGCCGAGATGGGTTCCATGAGGAACCTCTAGGTCGGTCTAAGTTGCGAGAGCCCGGACCAACCTAGATCACCCTACTACCTCCTTCGCTCTAGCTCTTCCTTGACCATTCCGTTACCCCTTTGACCCCGACCTAATCCTAGCCCTTTTTCCTTGTTTGTTTTCTTGCTTTAGACCTAGCTTAGTCCTAGTCTCCCCCTCCTTAGATTAGCTCGTCTCGAACCTAGTCCTAGACCGTAGCATACCTTAGTCCGACCTCCCGTCCCTGTGGATTCGACCCGACTTACCCTAGCTACCCTAGTTAGGTTTTGCCGGTTTTATTTGACGGTTGGGATCCACGACAATTCCTTTCCCATCAAATTGGCGCCGTTGCCGGGGACGACGTAGTTTAGACTTTTGTTTGCTTAGTTTTGGACTTTGTTCTTGATTTTTGTGTCCTCTTCTCCTTGTGTATCTCCGTTTTTCTTCTTGTGTGTTACTCTCCCTTCCTAGTGCCTCAAAAGCACTAGGATACTAACGTTTGCTCAAGTGCTTCTAGCTCATCCTAGGTACCAAAGCAACGTTATGGACATGGCGCGTCCAAGCTACCATCAATCATCACGGGACAACTATGGGGCGAATTACCATAACCCACAACTTTACCAACCATATCAACCTCATCAACAATCTTATGAACCCTCTTCTTATGGTTACCAAGAAAGTTGTCAAGGATCGTTCCCACATCCTAAAAACTACCAAACACCCTCACATAACCCACAACCACAAGATCCCAACTTTGAGACTTTTCAAATGATGCATCAATTGCTTAAGAGTCAACATGATTCGATAGATCTATTGCAAAAGACTCAACAAGCGATGGTGACTCAAATAATAGGGGTTAAGGAGGAGCTCAAGGCCCAAATAGCGATGCAAGATGCTCGCATCAATGCACTCATGGCTCATATCACGATGTTGGCCGCTCGAGCTCCGCTACATGTTGAGGAAGGTTCATTTGGGCAAGAAGGTCGGGTGCCTCCACAAGAAAGTCAACCCAACCTTGAAGCTACAAATGAAGAAGAGAGGGTCGATCAAGAGACCATTGTTGAGTGTTGCTTGGGTGGTGAAGATAGGGAGAGAATAGAGGAAGTTGAAGCTTCAAGGGCCAACAATGAGGAGGGGAGTGAACATGATTCTCGAGATAACTCTTGGGGAGCCAATGTATTGGCGTTAAAATTGGATTTGTTCGATTTTCTTCGTGATGAACCACTAGACAATCCAAAGCCAAGTGAAGACATACCTCTTCTAGGCCATATAGACGAGGTGAGTGAAAAGGAGCGCAATACTTGGGAGAAAGAAGTAGATGCCTTGGAACTTGCCTTGAACGGGAAATTGGAGGATCCTAAAACCTCCAATGAAGAAAACTTGATGCCTTCTCCTCCTCTACCGCACTCGATGTCTAGTCCCTTGTCTTGTGAGACGGTTGGTGAAGAGGATCCTTGTCGGGCGGTGGAAAAGAGTCCCACTCTCGACCCCGTAGAAGAAGCGACACCCCTAGAGTGTGATCTCCCACATCATGACACCGAGCTTGACTCTAGACCACTATACCTACCAGATGGTCATAAGAGTCGTAGCTATGTTGGTTCCGAAGACCCGGAAGATCACGATAACCCCGAGCATAATGAAGATGATCGCTTCTTCCCTCCGACTTGGAAGCTTTTGAAAGTGGCTAGGCTTGGCCATGTGAGCTTAAATGAAGATGTTGCTAGGACATTTGACTTACTCCTCCGAGCTCTTGATGGCTATGGAGGCGTTGTTGGTGAGAGGAGTTAGTGTAAATATCTTTTCCCTTTTCTTTTGTGCTTGTATTTGTGTTTATGTTTGTTTATATAGTTTGGTTTCTAGGATTGGTAGTTTTGTGAAATTCTTGTCATTTGGATTGTTGATGAGCGTTGTGAGGGAGAGAATTTGATGTTGTATTTGAGCTTATTGTTATAGGTGTGAAGTGAAGATGATTCCTAGAGAGGAATGGTTAATGATAGAGCTTGGTTCGTGAGTATAGAAGTCGGTTTTTGAAGCTTTGGTGAAGCTTTTGGGGTTTTGGAGGTCAAGAAGACCCATCCCGGGCGGGAAGGGAGCTTCCCGACCGGGAAGGATATGCCATCCCGACCGGGAAGGAGCCGTCCCGATCGGAATGGAGGTGCAAAAATTGGAGCTTGCTGGAGTGCCGTCCCGACCGGGAAAGTGGCTTCCCGACCGGGACGAGTGTGTCTTCCCGACCGGGACCATCCATCCCGACCGGGATGGTCCCCTTTCTCCTCTTTTGGCCTCTTCTTCGACATTTGGGCCCACTCAACCATTGTATGCCCCCACCCAACCTCCCTACCCATCCTTGCTCATGTCATATGACCATTATACTCCATTTACATACCCTCACCACATTTCTCTTCCCTTTACACCGAATTTCACATCGAATTTCCACCCCCTCACACCATTACTACCTCACCATGCGGTTTGATCGAGAATGAAGAGGAATAGCAATGACGACAACAAGCAAGTGCCTATATTGATCATTGAGACGATGGAGAGAGTGAGTTGCTAACCGGTCGGTATGGCAACTATCCTTTCTTTTCCGTTTTTTTTATTGCTTGTTTTCCCCTTGTTTCTCCCCTTCCCCTTTGTCATGGTGGCCTTCGAGGCCTTGGTTTTGGTTTCTCCCGACTCTCGATGATGTGACTACATCGAGAGTCTTTTTCAAAATCCAAATTTTACAAGTTTTTCACTCTTTCTTTTTGAGGATTTAGTCGGATTTAGGCGGAATCCGGGCTAGGTGACTTGATTACACCTAGCCCTCCCCTCCCATTTCCTTTTATTTCCTTCCTTTTATTTTCTTCCCCCATCCATATCTTTTTCTTGTCTCGGCCCATGGTGACTTGACTACACCCCGGCTGGAAACCTTCTACCCTTTTCTTCACCTTTATTTTTGATTTTTAGCTTTATTTTCGTAGTTTCTCTTCTTTTCTTTTGTCTCTCCGCACACTATGATCGAGCATGAGGACATGGCTCGGTTTAAGTGTGGGGGGAGCGATATTCTAGCATAGTTAGCTTTATTTTTGTAGTTTTTTGAAAAATCTTACAAAACCCTAAAAATTTGAATTTTTTTCAAAATAATAAAAAAGATTTTCCTTTTGTGTGTTTTACTTTTGTGTAGTATATTTGTTTTGTTGTGTGTTTCGCCTCCCTTTTCCTTATAGGTTGCTTAATCACCATTAGTTTTGGAAAGCTTTCAAGACATCCGGTAACATCTTCTATCCCTTTCCCTCTTTATTTCTTGTGAAGTTTGGAGAAGGATTGTGATGTGGTGTGCTCGGGAGGAGCTTTGTAAAGTTTGATGTTGGTTGGTTGCTCATTTGGAAGCTAGGGGTGGTGTTTGTGTTATATTTGTGTTTGTTTTGTGTTGTTCTTGTTTTGTTGCTTTTGTTTATTTTTTTCTTTCGTTTTCGTTGAGTCTTTGTTTTGTGTTTTGTTGTGTGTCTTGTATGTAAATGGTTTTCGAAAACCCGGTTTAGAGGCTAGTGTGTGAGTGCTTACTTCCCCTTCCTAGTTGTATAAATCGAGTCTTGGACTTTAGTCTAGTAGAATGACCCTAAATCAATGAATTCGTTGGTCCTTTACCTTGAGTCCACCTAGCTTACTAGGGATTTACGGGATTTGCATTTTGACCATTTTGACCACCCACGGTGTGAAAAGGCCTTGGTTGCCGAGTCCCGTCCCCTAGGTGACCATGTTCGGATTTGTTTGATTAGTCCAAGTTCTCACTTTTAGTGGGTTTGAAGGGAAGGGCCCGTCCCGACTCACCCATTACCCTACCTCCTACACATATTCACACAATAACTTGCAACTTGTTGATTCCTCTCTTTCTTGTCATACAAAGAAATGCCAAAAAGCCAAATCTAGCCAAAGGGCAAAGAAAAGAAAAAGAAAGAAAATGAAAGAAAGAAAAGAATGAAGAAAAAGAAAAGGCACAAAAGCCAAAAAGAAAATAGAAAAGAAGAAAAAAAGAATGGCATGGCAAAACAAGACAAAAATGCAAAAGAAAAGAGAAAATGCCAAAAGAAAACCCGATTCACAAAAATAACCCCTACCTCTCAAAATAAGCCTTTTTCCGACTTTTGCCGTGAAGAGCCTACCAAAGGACCGAGTCCCTAGGAAGGATGATAGCGGCATTAGTCGGTCTTCCCTCAATTTGCATATTTCCATTTTTTACTTGGACTAGTTAGGCGGTTTTAGACATGGGACGACCCTCTTGGCTCACGCTAAAGGGGGCGGGGTCTCACTTACCTACAGTGTCGACTAACACCGTGGTTCATCCTTTTTCCATCTCCGCCGATCGTCCCGTAGTACGTTCTTAGAAGGTTAGGAGGAACCGAGGTAAGTTACCAACGTTTTTGTTGCTTTGTCGTCATACTATTAGGGTTTAGTCCATCTTGGTTTGTATTGCTAGCTTGGGAACGTTGACACTTGCCTTGAGTCTTAAACCGGTGCTTCTTTCACCGCTTGTTTGAGGGAAGCGGTATTTCTTTTCTTTTGGGTGCAACCTTTTGTGTGTTTGTTGTTTATATGTTTTGTGTCCGGTTGCATCCACAGTTTTGTCGCAAGACCCCACTTGCCTTGCGGATAGCACTTTTCCTCTAAGTGCACTCGCGTGAGTTGAAAGGGCGTATGGTGCGCTAATACCCATTCGGCTAGTATAGTAGTTAGTATGTGCTTACTCGAGGGCGAGTAAGGGTTAAGTGTGGGGGAGTTGATAAGTGTGGTTTATAGTGCCCATTTTGTAGTGTTTTGGGCCCATTTTCCTTGTAGAATCGCTCCTTGGGAGCGATTTAGGGGCTTCTTATGCTTCCTTTAGTTCGTTTCAGGTTCCCGAGACCGATTTGGAAGAGTTGGAGCGATTCCGACTCTATACATACACATTTTGGAGCCAACGGAGTAAAGGAACGATGATTCGATGCCTTGGAATCGACCCCGAGACCTTGGGACCCAATCCCGAGCCTCCAAGACCCGATCCCGAGTCCCGAGAATCGATGGGAAGCCCATGAGAAGCAAGGAGGGACCAAAAAGTTCATATTGGAGGCCTACAAGACCCATCCCGATCGGGAAGGCCTCAAACCCGATCGGGATGAAGTGCACGATTAGGGACGCCACTGTGGAGCAATCCCGATCGGGTTGGCATATTCCCGATCGGGAAAGTTGAAGTTTCCCGATCGGGATTTCCCTTCCCGATCGGGAATGCCCCAGTTCCAGCCGCGCTTTGTTTCTTTCTTCTTCCTTCCATTTGTAACCCTATATATACCCCCCCTCTTGTATTAAGACACCATCTAGCTTAGGTACTTGACTTCCCACTAAACCCTAGACTACTTTAGGTTAGATTAGATTAGATTAGTGTAGATTAGTCTTTAGATTATCGTTAATTATAGATTAGTGCTTGTAATTTGGAATTCTTCAAGATCTTCATTCAAGCTTGACAACCTTGGATGTTTGTTTTGGGTTCTTCCATTTATGCAAGTTTCCTTCTTCTTTTCATCTTCTAGTATGGTATAATCTCTTTTCCTTTCTCTTAATCTTTGTTCTTTAATCAAGTTTGAATCTTTATTATTGTTTGTTCTTGTTCTTGTTAGTTTGATTGAGTTTGTTTAGGTATGTTTGTTTCTCATGATGATTCCTCTTGTTCTTGTTAGTTGTAGTTTGATTATGTTAGAGTAGTGCTCTTGCTAGGGTTAGTAGGGTGATTAGGGTGTTAATTGGGTGATTAGGGTGTTAATTGGGTGATTAAGGGTTTGTTGGAGATGTTGGTGGAAGATTTGGGTTTCCTCTTGGTTGATGCATATCACATGTTTGTTGGAATGCCTGAATGACTAAGTAGGTTAGAATGCTTGTTTTCTTGCCTTTCTCTTGTGGGTGTTAGTTTGTTGTGGGTTCGGTTCCCTCACTAAGTTGCGAGAGCCCGGTGAGGACGACCCCTAGGTCGGTCTAAGTTGCGAGAGCCCGGATTCGACCTAGGCCACCATAGCGCGCTAGAACCCCGTTGTCATGTGTGTCGCCGAGATGGGTTCCATGAGGAACCTCTAGGTCGGTCTAAGTTGCGAGAGCCCGGACCAACCTAGATCACCCTACTGCCTCCTTCGCTCTAGCTCTTCCTTGACCATTCCGTTACCCCTTTGACCCCGACCTAATCCTAGCCCTTTTTCCTTGTTTGTTTTCTTGCTTTAGACCTAGCTTAGTCCTAGTCTCCCCCTCCTTAGATTAGCTCGTCTCGAACCTAGTCCTAGACCGTAGCATACCTTAGTCCAACCTCCCGTCCCTGTGGATTCGACCCGACTTACCCTAGCTACCCTAGTTAGGTTTTGCCGGTTTTATTTGACGGTTGGGATCCACGACAAATCCTTTCCCATCACCTGGGCTGCCCTGAAGACTGATGAGGCTTTCGACCTGTTGCGTCGAGAACAAGCTAAAGATAATAGAAGCTTCTTTGACTCCCTCCGCGTTAAAAATCATTGTATTATGTTTTTGAGATTGTATAACGATTTTCTAGCATCAACGAGATTAATTCAGTTCTTTTTTGATACGATATTCGACTAGATAATCGATATCGTATTTTAAGAACGTTGCTTTGTATAAAAATAGTTTGTAGTATCGATATTATAGAAAATAGAAGAAGTGACGATGACGACCCATAAAGAAAAAAGGACCGACGACGAAAAAAGAGGAAAAAGACGAGAAGAAGGGAGAGAGAACGGAGAAATCGGGTTTGATTTTACACCCTCAACCTACATGCTTTGTATACTCGGAGCGGGGCTCGTCGGAATGTGGCTTAGGCACGGGAGCGTCGAGTTAATGTCGGTGAGTTATGGTGGTTTTCTGGATGTGTGGGGTGTCGGGTGAGGTGGCCGGTTTCTTCTGGTCTCGGGTTACAGTATCGGTCTTTCGATGCTATGTGTATGAGGTGTTGATGAGTTTATGTATATTTGATTGATAGAAAGTTCATGTTAATTGTGTATGTGAGGGTCCTATTTATAGGAGAAAAGGTTAGGGGAAGTTCTATTGCTTAGACAACAAGAAATACCGGTTTGGATAGGAAACGTAAGAGGTTGAGAGGAACGAGAATTCACTTTCTTGGTGAAGAAGAAAGGAATCTCGGCTGGGAATAGGCTGCTCGGCCAAGTATCCCACGCTCGGTCGAGTGTTTGATTCGGTTTTCGGATGGAATTTCTACTTGAGATCAAATTCTATCCTTACCGGGTTTATTTAATATTTTGTGTAGCTGATTTTTGTAGTGTTTGAGCTCAAAACGGACTCGTGGGATGACACGGCTGGTCCGTATGTCTCGAGAAAATATCTTTGACCGGGTTTGACTCGGTCGCTAAAAGACGGTTTTGCCCCTAGTGTCGGATTCGACCCAAATTAGTCTTATTTGACTCGAAATGACCCACTGGGCCGGATTTTGAGGTTGATTTTGTGAGATTTGTACTCTTTAAAAAGCCCAAGCCAAATATCCATGATTTCGAGCCCATTTTCGAGTACGTTAAAGCATGTTTGCGTCCAATCATCATCGGGTGTTTGTCGGAAACTGCTATAGACACCTGGCGGTCAAAATGTGGGTGTCTACAGAGCCCGCACTCTGACTGAGGCTTGGACAGGGCGAAAGTCAGAGTAGCTACCAGGTCAAATTAAGACCTAGCAGATTTCCGATCGGGTCGTTTAAAGTCCATTAGACTTGCGTGAAGGGCCCGCCGGCCTCGGACTAGAAATATACCTGAGCTGACGATGATAACTCCGTGGGGAATTTGGACTTATCGCATAAGTCCTGGATGTGCCTATATATGGGCCCATCCCATGCTATTCCGGGGAAAATGCCGCATCGGGCCTTCCGCTGGGGAGATATATGTGAGCTGTGCATGCCTGTTTCTGAAGCCTTGAGTCTTACCTGTATCAGTTACATAAATTTTGCGTGCAACACGTAGGTAAACATATGACTCGCGCTGGGGAATAAAAATTGCTTAGTTTTTGAAATCGAAGTCCTGAAAGCAACTCACGTGCTAGGAAATAGGTTTTCAAAATTGAAAGGAAAAGAAATTTGCAGTTAAAATAGACCAAAATTTGACCTTGTCGAAAAGGATTTTCTCAAATGGATAAGTTTTGCAAATTTTAAAATGAGAATTTGAAGATAGAGGTATACTGACAGACTCGACTCTGGACGTGACAAGACGAGTTGACAAACTCGACCGGACTCTCGAGGGGTTGGACCGCGACTCGGTAGGGGGTGGGCCACCTAACAAGACTCTTAAGTTGCGATATTTCGTAGCCTAGGCGAGCGGCAACACGGTCGAACATCGAAATGGGCAGGATGCGTTGTAGGGGAATTGCAGTAGTCTGTAATGAGATTGTTTTTGCAGGACTTAGCAGTAACAATGCCGTAGACTAGTGCTCTTTTGCATTTTTAGGTTTTAGGGTACATTCCCAAAGTGGTTATTGCTTCGAGTCCTGATAGATTCTCGTCTTCGACTGAGCCAAGTATTAGGACATACTTGATAAGTGTAGTTTGTAGTGCCTATTTCGTAGTATTTTGGTCCCATTTTCCTTGTGGAATCGCTCCTTGGGAGCGATTTATGGGCTACTTATGCTTCCTCTAGCTCGTTTCAGGTTCCCGAGACCATTCGTGAAGAGTTGGAGCGATTCTGACTCAATACATACACTTTTTGGAGCCAACGAAGTGAAGGAACGATCACTCGATGCCTTGGATTCGACCCCGAGACCTTGGGACCCAATCCCGAGCCTCTGAGACCCGATCCCGAGTCCCGAGAATCGATGAGAAACCCATGAGAGGCAAGGAGGGACCAAAAAGATCATATTGGAAGCCTACAAGACTCATCCCCGACGGGAAGGAACTCATCCCGTCCGGGATGAGGTGTACAAAAGCAAGTGCTCCTGTTTTGGGTCCGTCCCGGTCGGGACCAGGCCGTCTCGGTCGGGATGATCCCGTCCCGGTCGGGACCGGTCCGTCCCGGTCGGGACCGTGCTCCGCGCTTCATTGTTTCATCTCCCTACTCATTGTAACCCTATATATACCCTTCCTCTTGTAATCTAAGCTGATGTTAGACACTTCCCCTAAAACCCTAGACTACTTTCGGTTAGATTAGCTTAGATTAGTGTAGATTAGTCGGTAATTAGTCGTTAATCCTAGTTTTACTCTTGTAATTTGGGAATTCTTGAAGAATCCATCCAAGCTTGACAACCTTGGTGGAATTATTTGGGTTTTCTTCCATTTATGCAAGATTTCTTCTTTTCATCTTCTCTAGTATGGTATAATCTTCTTTTCTCTTCTTTTTATCTTTGTTTATCAATCAAGTTTCAATCTTTAGTTCTTGTTTATTGTTTTGTTCATCATCCTTGTTAGTTTCATATATGCATGTTTTGTTGTTTGAGTTGGTTTATCTTGTTAGTGTTAGTTTTCCTTTAGATATGTTTGTGTAGACTCTTGCTAGGGTTAGTAGGGTGATTAGGGTGTTAATTGGATGATTAAGGGTTTGTTGGAGATGTTGGTGGAAGATTTGGGTTTCCTCTTGGTTTGATGCATATTACATGTTTGTTGAAATGCTTGAGTGACTAGTAGTTGCAAATACTTGTTTTTCTTGCTTTTCTCTTGTGGGTAATAGTTTGCTTGTGGGTTTGGTTCCCTCACTAAGTAGTGAGAGCCCGGTGAGGACGACCCCTAGGTCGGTCTAAGTAGCGAGAGCCCGGACGCGACCTAGGCCACGATAACACGCTAGTAGCCCCGTTTGTCATGTGTGTCGCCAAGATGGGTTTTAGGTGGAACCTCTAGGTCGGTCTAAGTAGCGAGAGCCCGGACTATACCTAGATAACCCGACTACCCCCTTCACCTTTACTCCTCCTTGACCATTCCATTGCCCCTTTGAACCCGACCTAATCCTAGCCTGTTTCCTTATTTGTTTTCTCCGTCACCTTAGTCGTAGCCTTAGCCTTCTCCCCTTCTTATTACTCTAGTTTAGCCTAGTTCGTTGACCTAGTCTCGTATTTGGGCAACCTTAGTCTAGACGCCTCTTACCGTCCCCGTGGATTCGACCCGACTTACCCTTTCAACCCAGTTAGGATTAGTTGGTTATTTATTTGATCGGCGGGATCCACGACAAATCCCACCATCAATTTGGCGCTGTTGCCGGGGACGGTGCTAGTTTAGACTTTGTTTTCCTAGTTACTTGACTTTGTCTTTGTGTTTGTTTTTTTCTTTTTTCTTTTTGTTACCTTGCTTCTTGTGTGTGTGAAGTTTATTTATCTCTTGTCTAGTGCCCAAAAAGCACTAGACTTCTCACGTTTGCTCTTAGTCTACAGTTTGTGCCTAGAGGTGGTGACCATCTTCTTCTTGCAACTTAGAGCCGCTTTAACGGACGGTTGCTAGATTGAGAAGTCCTCAACCGGGTATGAGCTACGATTTTTGAGCGAGCATGGGGTTTGATCTAAACTCCCCACACATGGAAGCCGATATGAGCTACTCCTCTTCTTCTATGAACCAAAGCTATGACATGATGACTCCTAATTACTATCAAGCTCCTTGGGGGGATCAAGACTCTAGTGGGTATGAACTTCAAGGTTATGAAAACGGCTACCAACAAGTGAACGATTACCAATCCTACGATCATGGTGACTATTACTCGAGTTATCAATGTGAACCCACCATGTTCAATCAAGATTCACCTTATGGAAGCCAATACCCCCAAAACCCACCATATTACCCTCCACTCCAACCACAACATGAACCCCATGACCCACAATACTACCAATCACCTCAACCTCACTACCAACAATATGATGCCCTACCCCTTGGGTATCATCAAGATTTTCAAGGAGCTCTAGAAGACCCCAATGACCACCAATCGTCAAACTTGGAGTTGTATCAATCATTTCTCCAATTTCAAAGGAGCCAACAAGAGATGGCCATTCAAATGCAAAAGAACCAAGAGGAATTCATGGCCCAATATCAAAGGGAAAACGAGGCGAGGGATGCTCGATTGAATGCTTTAATGGCTCAAACCCTAATGTTCTTAACTCGATCTTCACAACTTGATAAGGGATGTTCATTTGGGGAAGGGGAACAACCCAATGACGAAGCCGTTAGCGAATTCCCTATGAGGAGCGACCTTTGCTTTGAAGAACCTCAATCGTCTACCCAAAAGGTGACGAATGAGGATATGACCCTTGGTGAAGACAACATTGGTGAGGAATTGGAGGAGGGTAGTGGGTTGGATGAGTTGGTGGAGCTTGTGAAGTTGTTGGGTGAAATTGATGAGCCCAAGTTGCCCATGTGTGATAATGTGGATAAGCATCAAGAGCCCCTTGTAAGTAAACCAAGCAATGATTTGGAAGAGATTGAAACCGCCGGTAGAAGTTTCAATTCTCCTCTCGAAGATGACGTGGGGACAAGCGATGAAGATAGGGAACCACAACTTGAGGAAAGTGTGGGGGTGTGCAACGAGGAAGTGAGGCCAAAGCCATTTTTTGTGCCTCATGATGAAGACTTGAAGCTTGATAGTGATTGGAGACGATGCTTAGGGAGGAAGAGGTCGGTTAAGCTCGTAGGATGGATAGACCCCGGAGACAACATGAATGATGACGTTGGGTCTTGGGATTCCTACTTCTTGCCTCCACCTTGGAGGCCGTGGAAGATTGCTTGGCTCGAGCACTCTTTGGGCCGTCTCTTTGATGTCGGTAGTGCGTTCGACTTGCTCCTCCATGCCCTTGAGGGCTATGGTTGAAGAATGAGAGTCCACCGTCCTCGGTTTGACGGAGTTCCTTAAGAACCGTCATGTTGTACATTCCCCTACCTCTCTTCTCTTTAGCTTTGTGTTTTTAATTATGTTTATTGTGATTTTGTTCCTAGGACTCTTTGTTTTGTGATATTCTTGTTATTTGGATTGTTGATGAGCGTTGTGAGGGAGAGAATTTGATGTTGTGTTTGAGTTTATTGTGATAGGTGAAGTGAAGATGACTCCTAGAGAGGAATGGTTATCGATAGAGCATGGATTGTGAGTAAGGGAACGGGTTTTTGAAGCTTTGAATAGCTTTTGGGGTTTTGGAAGCCACGAAGAGAGCATCCCGACCGGGAAGAAGTCATCCCGACCGGGAAAGGTGAAGCATCCCGACCGGGAAGGATCCATCCCGATCGGGATGAGGGTACCATATTTTGGGTTTACTGGAGTGCCATCCCGATCGGGACGGGAGCTTCCCGACCGGGACGGGTATGTCATCCCGATCAGGACCACCCATCCCGACCGGGATGGCCCCCCTACTCCCCTTTGTGCCTCTTCTTCGTCATTTGAGTCCACCCAACCATTGTACACCCCCTCCCAACCTCCCTTCTTCTCCTTGTTCCTATCATACGACCCTTACGCTTTATTTACATGCCATCACTTCATTTCCTCTTCACTTTACACCGAGCCCCACATCAAATCTCACCCCCTCACACCATTACTACCTTCCCCTTGAGTCATGGTGTCATGGTGGCCCTCGAGGCCATGGTATTTGTTGCTCCCGACTCTCGATGACGTGGCTACATCGAGAGTCATTTCAAAATCCAAATTTTACAAGATTTTCACCCTTTTTTTGTAAAAATTAGTCGGATTTAGGCGGAATCCGGGCTAGGTGACTTAATTACACCTAGTCCTCCCCTCCCATTTCCTTTTATTTCTTTCTTTTTATTTTCTTCCCCCATTCATATCTTTTCTTGTCTCGGCCCATGGTGACTTGACTACACCCCGGCTGGACACATTCTACCATTTTCTCCACTTTTCTTTTTGATTTTTAGCTTTATTTTTGTAGTTTCTTTTATTTTGTGCTCCCATGCACTACGGTCGAGCATGAGGACATTGCTCGGCTTAAGTGTGGGGGAGCGATATTCTATCATAGTTAGTTTTATTTTCGTAGTTTATCGAAAAAACCTTTGAAAACCCTAAAAATTTGAAATTTTTTCACAAAAATCAAAAAGATTTTCTTTTGTGTGTTTTTCCTTTTGTGTCGTTGTGTCGTATATTTGTTTTGTGTGCGTGTTTTGCCTCCCTTGTCCTTATAGGTTGCTTGAATCACCGTTAGTTTTGGAAAGCTTTCAAGACATCCGGTAACATCTTCTATCCCTTTCCCTCTTTATTTCTTGTGAAGTTTGGAGAAGGTTTGTGATGTGGTGTGCTCGGGTGGAGCTTTGTAAAGTTTGCGGTTGATTTGAACGCTTGTTTGGATGCTCGGGGTGGTGTTTGTTTTGCTTACGTGTTTGTTTCTCCTTGTTTTGTTTTGTTATCTTTTATTTATTTTTTTCTTTCATTTTTGTCGTGTCTTTGTTTGGTGTTGTGTAGATGTGTCTTGTGTGTAAATAGGTTTTCGAAAACCCGGTTTAGAGGCTAGTGTGCGAGTGTTTACTTTCCCTTCTTAGTAGTATGAATCGAGTCTTGGACTTTAGTCTAGTAGAATGACCCTAAATCAATGATTTCGTTGGTCCTTTACCTTGAGTCCACCTATCTTACTAGGGATTTACTACGGGATTTGCATTTGACCATTTTGACCACCCACGGTGTGAAAAGGCCTTGGTTGCCAAGTCTCGTCCCTTAGGTGACCGTGTTTAGGATTGTTTGATTAGTCAAAGTTCTCCCCTTTTTGTGGGTTTAAAGGGAAAGCGCGCCCCCTACTCTCCCATTTCCCTACCTCCTACACACTTCCACACAATAAAGTTGCAAATTGTTGAAATCGTCTTTCTTGTTGCAAAAAGAAATGCCTACAACAAAAAGGGCAAAGAAAAGAAAAAGAAAGAAAATGAAAGAAAAGATTGAAGAAAAAGAAAAGGCACAAAAGCCAAAAAGAAAATAGAAAAGAAGAAAAAGAAATGGCATAGCAACATACAAAGCAAAAATGCAAAAGAAAAGAGAAAATGCCAAAAGAAAATCGTCTCACAAAAAAAAAAAAAACTAACCCCACAAAATTAAGCCTTTTTCCGACTTTTGCCGTGAAGAGCCTACCAAAGGACCGAGTCCCTAAGAAGGATGATAGCGGAAAAGGTCGGTCTTCCCTCACTTTGCCAATATTTCCATCTTTTTACTTGGACTAGTTAGGCGGTTTCGGACATGGGACGACCCTCTTGGCTCATTGCTAAAGGGGGCGGGGTCTCACTTACCTACAGGGTCGACTAACACCGTGGTTCATCCTTTTTCCATCCCGCCGATCGTCCCGTAGTACGTTCTTAGAAGGTTAGGAGGAACCGAGGTAAGTTACCAACGTTTTTATTGCTTTGTCGTCATACTATTAGGGTTTTGTCCATTTTGGTTTGTATTGCTAGCTTGGGAACGTTGTCACTTGCCTTGAGTCCTAACCCGGTGCTTCTTTCACCGCTTGTTTGAGGGAAGCGGTATTTGTTCTCTTTTGGGTGCAACCGATTTTTGTTTGTTTGTTTGTGTGTTTGTTGTTTATGTGTTTTGTGTCCGGTTGCATCCACAGTTTTGTCGCAAGACTCCACTTTCCTTGCGGATAGCACTTGTCCTCTATGTGTTATCGCGTGAGTTGAAAGGGCGTAGGGTGCGCTAATACCCGCTCGGCTAGTTTAGTAGTTAGTTTGTGCTTACTCGAGGGCGAGTAAGGGTTAAGTATGGGGGAGTTGATAAGTGTAGTTTGTAGTGCCTATTTCGTAGTATTTTGGTCCCATTTTCCTTGTGGAATCGCTCCTTGGGAGCGATTTATAGGCTACTTATGCTTCCTCTAGCTCGTTTCAGGTTCCCGAGACCATTTGTGAAGAGTTGTAGCGATTCCGACTCAATACTTACACTTTTTGGAGCCAACGAAGTGAAGGAACGATCACTCGATGCCTTGGATTCGACCCCGAGACCTTGGGACCCAATCTCGAGCCTCCGAGACCCGATCTCGAGTCCCGAGAATCGATGAGAAACCCATGAGAGGCAAGGAGGGACCAAAAAGATCATATTGGAAGCTTACAAGACTCATCTCCGACGGTAAGGAACTCATCCCGTCCGGGATGAGGTGTACAAAAGCAAGTGCTCCTGTTTTGGGTCCGTCCCGGTCGGGACCAGGCCGTCCCGGTTGGGACCGGTCCGTCCCGGTCGGGACCGTGCTGCTACTGCTCCGCGCTTCATTGTTTCATCTCCCTACTCATTGTAACCCTATATATACCCTTCCTCTTGTAATCTAAGCTGATGTTAGACACTTCCCCTAAAACCCTAGACTACTTTAGGTTAGATTAGCTTAGATTAGTGTAGATTAGTCGGTAATTGGTCGTTAATCCTAGTTTTACTCTTGTAATTTGGGAATTCTTGAAGAATCCATCCAAGCTTGACAACGTTGGTGGAATTATTTGGGTTTTCTTCTATTTATGCAAGATTTCTTCTTTTCATCTTCTCTAGTATGGTATAATCTTCTTTTATCTTCTTTTTATCTTTGTTTATCAATCAAGTTTCAATCTTTAGTTCTTGTTTATTGTTTTGTTCATCATCCTTGTTAGTTTCATATATGCATGTTTTGTTGTTTGAGTTGGTTTATCTTGTTAGTGTTAGTTTTCCTTTAGATATGTTTGTGTAGACTCTTGCTAGGGTTAGTAGGGTGATTAGGGTGTTAATTGGATGATTAAGGGTTTGTTGGAGATGTTGGTGGAAGATTTGGGTTTCCTCTTGGTTTGATGCATATTACATGTTTGTTGAAATGCTTGAGTGACTAGTAGTTGCAAATACTTGTTTTTCTTGCTTTTCTCTTGTGGGTAATAGTTTGCTTGTGGGTTTGGTTCCCTCACTAAGTAGTGAGAGCCCGGTGAGGACGACCCCAAGGTCGGTCTAAGTAGCGAGAGCCCGGACGCGACCTAGGCCACGATAACACGCTAGTAGCTCCGTTTGTCATGTGTGTCGCCAAGATGGGTTTTAGGCGGAACCTCTAGGTCGGTCTAAGTAGCGAGAGACCGGACTATACCTAGATAACCCGACTACCCCCTTCACCTTTACTCCTCCTTGACCATTCCATTGGCCCTTTGAACCCGACCTAATCCTAGCCCGTTTCCTTATTTGTTTTCTCCGTCACCTTAGTCGTAGCCTTAGCCTTCTCCCCTTCTTATTACTCTAGTTTAGCCTAGTTCGTTGACCTAGTCTCGTATTTGGGCAACCTTAGTCTAGACGCCTCTTACCGTCCCCGTGGATTCGACCCGACTTACTCTTTCTACCCGGTTAGGATTAGTTGGTTATTTATTTGATCGGCGGGATCCACGACAAATCCCACCATCAATACTACAGAAAGGAAGCTAGATTTTGAAAGTATTTGAATTATGTGATTGGATGGAGAACTTCTGCATAGGAGAAGCCCCCAGGACGACAAAGCTAGCTGTTGAGAACATGACAGTGTCGTGACCGGAATAATGGTGCTTTTTGAATGTGTGTCAATGTGGATGGTTGTGCCTCTGTTGAAAGGCGGCCTACGTATTCACATGTAGCGAAATCAAACCATGTCGTAGTTCAGTGTTGAAAAATATATTATGGTGCCTAGTTTATTAGGGCTTTGTGTGTAGCTATCTACAATGTTGGTGTAGGCTAGGTGTATTCCCAATGATGCCTTGATCAAAGGGCTAGAATAGTTAGGATGTTGATCCTGTGACTGTGAGCGTTCTTCGGGATAGCCCCCAGAGGTGGTGTGAACTATTTGGGCATGTTCTATGCCGACTGCAGGTTGAGTTCCCGTGTGCGGGGCTGGTAACTGGTTTGGATGAGAAGAATTGGGATGGGATTTGACGAGTTTTGGTCTCGGGGATTTGACGAGTTTTGCTCTCGGGGATTTGCTCTCGGGGATTTGATGAGTTTTGCTCTCGGGGATTTGCTCTCGGGGATTTGACGAGTTTTGCTCTCGGGAATTTGACGAGTTTTGCTCTCAGGGATTTGACGAGTTTTGCTCTCGAGTTTTGCTCTCGGGGATTTGACGAGTTTTGCTCTCGGAAATTTGACGAGTTTTGCTCTCGGGTATTTGACGAGTTTTGCTCTCGGGTATTTGTATGGTGATTGTGAATTTTGTTATGTTGTGTTATGATGTGCTGTAGTTGTTGCGCAGGGGGGAAGTCGAGTAAAAATGGCTCGAACTTCGATCGGGGTAGGTTGATAATGCGGAATCTGGTTTCCATGTCTGGCCCTAATGGTTAGGGTTATCTTATGGAGCTTGAATCCTCAAAATTCCAGGCGGTCTCTTAGCCTAGGTCTCGAGAAGGTCTTGAGGGTTGTAATGTGGGAAGGCTAGATGTGGTGTTATCTGACCAGCTTAATTGTTTCTCCCCTATTGGATGGTATGAGTATTGACAATTTTGAATTAACCGTTTTCACTACGGTCATGGGTTTTTGAATATTTTTTTTTGATGATGGCCTGCTTTTTTTGTTTTGGCCTTTTGCTTTTTCCTTGGACTTTTTTTCTTGGACTTTTTATTTTTTCGTCCAGTTTTTTTTTGTCATGGCCAGCTTTTTTGTTTTGGCCGTTTGCTTTTTCTTTTTGGTCAGACTAACACCTAGGGTAGGGATTGGTCAGTCTTATTGGATGGGTGTTTATTGTGGGAAATGAGCTTGCCTCCCGTCTTGAACCCGAACTAGGAGACTACCTAGATTTGTCATAGGATTCGATACCGCTCTTGCTAAGGGTAATTATGTGGCTTTCTATACCAGACATGGAACAGGTAAAGGAAAACACGGGTCTCATTTCCTGCAGTCATTATAGATGTGCCTATAATAGTCACGTGCGTGTACTCACAGTGTATTATGGTGTTTGTCATGTTCTCGGAAACACACAAGGAAATCTTATATGAGAGATTGAAAAGCTGATTTTATTGAATTTTGAAAAAAAAAAGAGGACAGAATACAACTGACTCTGACTCTGACTTTGACTTTGAAAGGAATAGCACATCCTAGACTCGGACTCTGACTCGGACTTAAACCAAATCTAAACTCTCGGATGGTGTTGTCAATTCAGCTTCTAAGGACTCAAGTTGATGTCCACTATAGCCTCCAATAGACGCTTCACCCAGATCCTCATTTTGTCGAAGATCATCTTCAATCCTAATGCCCATTTCGGTAAGCACTGCAAAGTTTGAAATGCCGGCATACCTAAGATGGATGCGGTAGGAAGGGAGGAGGTTGTTGATGAACGCCTCCACTAGTGTCTTCTTGTTGGGCTTGTCTACCAACTTCACACTTTCGGCCCTCCACCTTTGAAGGTACTTGGTGAAACCTTCTTTGGGCTCTTGGGCCATAACCTCCAGAGTACGCATCATAGTCTGGATCTCGGTATTATCGGCGTAATTCCGAGCGAACTCTGTTGCCACATCATCCCAAGTATTGTACTTCTTGGAATCGAGTATGTAGTACCAGGCTTTCGGGTGCTTCTCGAGGGAAGAAGCAAACAAGTGCTTGAACATGGTGGATTTCACCCCTTTGACAACCATGAACTCCTTGAAAGCCCGAATATGATGAACCGGGTCTTCAGTACCCTCAAACATTGGTATGCCCGTAAGGTTGAAGTTGGCGGGTAGCTCGTCATTCAGAGGTGAATAGGAACGAGCATTTTCCGTATGGATCGAGTTATTCATTGACAAATGGGCCTGTTCTTCAAGTTTGCAAATGGCACTGACCAATTCAGCTATGGGCCCAGTGGTTTCATTCCTGACCTTAAGAGTCCTTTGCTCCACGGCACTCAAACGGGTGGCAATGGTGGTTTGTTCGGCCCTGATAACCGTCAATTGGGCTTCAAGCTTAGCTAGGGAGGTTGCCAATTGGTCCAAAGTTTCTTGCATTTTCTGGCGTCTGGTTACCGGTTGCCTGTCTGTAAGAATACCGCGTAATCAGAAAAGTTGCTTCGGAACTCAATTTCACCAAGGCATAGGAAATAGCGCGGGAGGAGAGACGACTCCAGTTTGACTCGGGTTAGACTCTCCTAAGACAAATGTGTAGAGTACGATTCTTGGAGTGACTGTGATTAATCGCTCCGTCGGAGAATAGCCCCCAAGTGAGACTAGGGACTTTGATAGGACCCAGATGGTGTGGCATCTAAGTGACTCGAAAGTGGGGTACGTGAGACATGCGTAAGACATGACCCTTAGAGCCATCATGATTGATGCTCTGCTAAAGAGAGCCCCCAAGCGGGATCAGAGATTTTGTTAAAACTCGAGTGTCGGACGAGTGACCCTTAGACGTAAGGGTCACGGACCTTTTGTTGTAGGGCTACGCCTTATAAAAGGTTGACTCGGAAAAGACACTTAGACGGGTGACTCGTGAAAGGTGGGCCTCCCTTAGGATCCAGCTGTGTGGGCTGGGTCCTATTTGAAAGGAAGTTCACGTGGGATGTTCTCCAGACTTTGGACTCGATTGTGTAAACGGGCCCTCCTTTGTGGAAGTATGTCCTACGTAGGTGGGTCTTGCCTTGGTAAAATAAGGCGGCCTGGGATAGGGAGGAAACTCGTGATGTAAGATCGACGGAGTTTCGACGCTAGAGACCTTGATGACTTACGACATGACCCGACACTGCTAAATACGGGAAGTCCTAAGAAAAAGAAGGTTTTGAAATGGATTTTTTTGAAAGCCCGAAGAAAAATTCGGGGAAAGGCCCGGTTTGTTTTCGAAAGGAAAAGAAATTGAACCGGGTGACGGTTTTGCCAGTTCGAAAATAATTTCGAGTTTTAAATTGGGCATAATACCGGCTAGAAAAAGGGCTATTTTGAGTAAAATCGTAGATCCTAAATTCGGTATATGCCCGGGGTTTTGAAATTGGATATTTTGAAAAGGATGTAATTTTGAAAATGACGATTTTTTGAAAAGGATGTAGATCAAGCAGCACGTAGTCATGGAAACAGTATAACGACACCAAGTATGCTCTTAAACTAAGTCTCGGTCAATCTATAAAGGGTCTATACCAGTGTACATAGCCTATCCGAGAATCGGGGCGGATTCCTAAGTCGAGTTGAGCTTAGAACATACCGTAAAACCTATACGAATCTGCTATGAACACTTTTTGACATATCCAATTTGGACTACATCAATGGTATAGTGGGACGTCAGTCACCAGTACCGGCCCGGGAAAATATGGGGTTATGCATGAACCGTAAAACTAAAACGCGTATTGTACTAGTCAAACGATTTCTATTCGAGTCTCACCCTGAGGATGCCGATGGTAAGTCACGCATCAGTTAATCCCCAGAAGAGTCGCCAAATTGTGGACATGACATAGGTCCACCCCGACGCGGCCACGCGCGTGTTTGGGGAGGCGAATAAATCTCCATATGAGATGGGTCGAATTGAAATTTAAATCGAAGTGGAATCGCCACCGAACTTTGTGGGAGCTCGGGCCCATTCGAACCCACTCTATGTCGTAGTGGGCCGTGTACAAAATACGGCCCATTTCCGATGTCAGAGTTTATTGGGTTCGTCCCTTAGCATTTGATACCGATACCGACGTTATCGGATATCGTGTATTGAATGACTCTCGTTGGCAATGGTTTCAGACATCCGGAAACCGAGGTTATGAGTAAGAGGTGAGGGTACGTGTTGGGAAGTTCACAAGGAACACCCAACCCCGCCCGCACATTAGCGGCCTCTACTAAGATATCGAATGACTTTTGAATACGCGCGTTAATGATACGATGAATGGATATGCAAACATTGTTTTCCCTAAACATGCAAAAATTGAATGGGTTGCTAAGTCGATTTAATGCAACTAAAATTAGCGTCGAAGTTGAATTTAGCATGTGAGGTTCGTTTTAGTCTAATAAAACAAACGAAAAGAAAAGAAATTGCTACAAACACGAACAAACATGTTAGTAACGGTTTGTAAATCGAATAAAAATATGAATACGATAATATGCATGGTTTTTAAAAAAAGGATTTTTTAAATGACACGTGACGTGTTTAAAAAAATATCAATGTCGAAATCTGGAAAACGTTGTTTTGTCTAAAAAATGATGTTCGAAGAATAATAAAAAAATGAACTTGGGCCTCGTTTTCCAGCTGGCCGCGCGCCTCGCCCGGGTCAGGCGCGACCCGCCCGGGATGCGTGCGACTCGCGTCCCGGCCTGTTTTCGAAGTCGATTTTTTTGAAAATCGATGATTTTATTAAATCGCGTACAAATATTGCATAATTTGCACTCGACTTAATATTTTCGACGTTCGTCGTATCTAATATCGATTATGAAATACTCGGAATGATTTTTTGAAAAGATAAAAAAAAGTTTTGAAAATCATTTTGTAGAATTAAACAAAAAAAACGATGTTTGACTCCCTCCGCGTTAATAATCGTTGTATTATGTTTTTGAGATTGTATAACGATTTTCTAGCATCAACGAGATTAATTTAGTTCTTTTTTGATACGATATTCGACTAGATAATCGATATCGTATTTTAAGAACGTTGCTTTGTATAAAAATAGTTTGTAGTATCGATATTATAGAAAATAGAAGAAGTGACGATGACGACCCATAAAGAAAAACGGACCGACGACGAAAAAAGAGGAAAAAGACGAGAAGAAGGGAGAGAGAACGGAGAAATCGGGTTTGATTTTACAACCTCAACCTACATGCTTTGTATACTCGAAGCGGGGCTCGTCGGAATGTGGCTTAGGCACGGGAGCGTTGAGTTAATGTCGGTGAGTTATGGTGGTTTTTTGGACGTGTGGGGTATCGGGTGAGGTGGCCGGTTTCTTCGGGTCTCGGGTTACACTATCGGTCTTTCGATGCTATGTGTATGAGGTGTTGATGAGTTTATGTATATTTGATTGATAGAAAGTTCATGTTAATTGTGTATGTGAGGATCCTATTTATAGGAGAAAAGGTTAGGGGAAGTTCTCTTGCTTAGACAACAGAAAATACCGGTTTGGATAGGAAACGTAAGAGGTTGAGAGGAACGAGAATTCACTTTCTTGGTGAAGAAGAAAGGAATCTCGGCTGGGAATAGGCTGCTCGGCCGAGTATCCCACGCTCGGTCGAGTGTTTGATTCGGTTTTCGGATGGAATTCTATCCTTACCGGGTTTATTTAATATTTTGTGTAGCTGATTTTTGTAGTGTTTGAGCTCAAAACGGACTCGTGGGATGACACGGCTGGTCCGTATATCTCGTGAAATTATCTTTGACCAGGTTTGACTCGGTCGCTAAAAGACGGTTTTGCCCCTGGTGTCGGATTCGGCCTAAATTAGTCTTATTTGACTCGAAATGACCCACTGGGCCTGATTTTGAGGTTGATTTTGTGAGATTTGTATTCCGTAAAAAGCCCAAGCCAAATATCCATGATTTCGAGCCCATTTTCGAGTACGTTAAAGCATGTTTGCGTCCGATCATCATCGGGTGTTTGTCGGAAACTGCAATAGACACCTGGCGGTCAAAATGTGGGTGTCTACAATGTTTAATTCTATTTTTTATGTATATTTATTCTATGTACTTTATATTTTGTATGTATTTTATATAATTGTAATTTCGGTCATATTTAATTTTCTTTAGTATTTTTACATTTTTTTATATATTATAATAATAGAGTAAATTAGTAACCTACAAAATATTTTTTAAATTTCATTTTTCTAAAATAAATGAATGTATTTTATTCCGAAATTTTTACACGACATTTATAAATATTTTAAAAAAAAATGATTTTACGTCAAATTTTGTAAATCGACTAAATATGACTTCAATTGTATTTTTCAGAAACTATAAATTTTAAAATAATATTTTATTATTATTATACCTTAAATTTTAATTTTATATAAAACTTCATTATTTAAAAGATTTTACTATTTTAAAAATATTATACGATATTTTGGGATATAATGTTTCGGACGACACTTGAGGATTAAAGTGTAACGTTGGCACACCGAAAGTAAGAATTTGAGGATTTGACTGTTGGAAATGAGTCCGACCAACTATTGAAGGTCACCGTATAAAGTACTACTTGTTCACGGGCGACTTTTATATAAAGTTTACGATGCGAGTCTGGGACGAATAGCTTGTGTTGGATCCTACCATACGTGGTGTTTCGACTGCACTTGTAATGAAAAGCAGACTCGGAAGTGTGGACATGACATAGGTCCACCCCGACGCGGCCACGCGCGGGTTTGGGTAGGCGAATGAATCTTCATATGAGAATGGATCGAATTGAAATTTAGGTCTATGTGGAGTCGCCACCGAATTTTGTGGTTATTCGGAACCATTCGAGCCCACTCTATGTCGTAGTGGTCCGTATACAAAATACGGCCCATTTCCGATGTCAGAGTTTATTGGGCTCGTCCCTTTGCATTTGATACCAATACCGACATTATCGGATATTGTGTATTGAATGACTCTCGTGCGCCAACGGTTTCGGGCATCCGGAAACCGAGGTTCTGAGTAAGGGGTGAGGGTACGTGTTGGGAAGCCCACGAAGGACACCCAACCCCGCCCGCACATTAGCGGCCTCTACTAAGAATTCGAATGACTTACAATACGCGCGCTTGTTAAACGGGAAAATGCTTATGCAAACATTGTTTTCCTAGGCATGTGAATTGAATTGAAAAGGGTTTCTAAGTCAATTTAATGCAATTAATTCTACGTCAAAGTGGAATTTTAGCATGTGGGTTCATTTAGTACAATAAACGAACAAGAATTAAATTGACAAAAGAAACGAGCAAACGGTTAGTAACGGTAAATCGATATTAACGGTTTGTGCAAATAATGAATTGAATTGAATTGAATGATTTACAAGATGATGCATGGTTTGAAAGGATAGTATACACGTGATTAATTATGCACGTGTTGACCTAAATCATAAAATACTATCGAATTTGAAAAGAAGGATGTACGACTCGTGTTTTGGTCGTCACGAGGTCACTCGATCGAGTGGTCGATGGACTCGATCGAGCGGACCTGTAAAAGATGATTCTCTTTTGCGTTAAAGACCGTACTCGGACGAGTTATTGACCAACTCGGTTGAGTACATGGCCACTCGACCGAGTCACTGTGAAACTCGACCGAGTGGGTGTCGTAACAGACATTCTGATCCGATTTTTGGGGTACCACTCGACCGAGTGGGTAAGGCACTCGGTCGAGCGCCCCCTGTACGAATTGTAATTCGTTTGCAAATTTAATTGTTGATTTTGAAATTGCTTTTGATTTTTGAGAGTTTAACGATTTTACCGAATCGGACATAAATACTGCACAATTTATGTTCGACTTGGTTTTTTTTATAAATCGCGAATTTTGTTGAACCGAATATAAGTATTATTGAATTTATGCTCGATTCAAATTTTGAATACTCGTTATATCCCACATTCGATTATTTGAATCGATATGGAAAATTAGAGTAAGATAGAAAATAAATTGATTTGAGTCACTTTAAATTAATTATCGTGACATGAACAAATCACGTTAATTAAATCATATGACTAGATTATCATATTCGACATCCAATTATGGAATTGGTATCGGATTTGAAATCGACGCTTTACTTGAATAAATAAAAAAACTTGATTCCCTCAACTTCTCCGACATCGGGGTAAATCCTTAGGGATTGTGATGTCGGATCCGTGTCAACGGGTTTCGACCCTTATTGAAATACGATGTTTATTTTTGAAAATCGATGTGATATGCGAATAACAATAATGGTACAAACGATATGAAAATTATTGTTGAAGTTAACCTATCTCAATAACCAAGTAATCGGGATATCGGAACAAGCGACCGTCAACGCGTGTGCAGTACACTTGTATATTCGGATTTCCTTATTCCCATATCCCTCATACTCGACACAAATTGATAGGTATTTTAGTGCTTTGATATTAGTACTATCGATATTAATGATGCGATAATAACGATAAAAATAAAATAAAGAAAACGCGACCCGTAAGAAAACGACATGACGCGAGAAGGAGGAAGAAGGGAAAAGAAGCGGGGTTTTGACACCCTCAACCTACATGTTCTTGTCTCGGCGCGGACTCGTAACCATGGCTATAACACAAGAGTCTTCGAGGTTTATGGAGGTTGAGTTATGGTGGCTCGGGTTTGATGAACCCTAAAGCTAGTTTAGGGTTTGCTTAGGGTGTGCTAGGGTTTGTAAAGGATGTGGTATGTGTGTATGGTTGCTCTAGGGTTTCGAGAATTGTTCAAAAAAAAGGTGTTGAAGAGGGGTGCATGAGGGTTGCTTATATAGGAAAAGCTAGGGCTTCGGTTTAGGGTTACTCGACCGAGTAGGTGGCTAACTCGGTCGAGTGGCCCGTTACGCCAGCCGTCGGGCTTGAATAAGGGCCCACTCGATCGAGTGGGTGAGGCACTCGATCGAGTGGCCCAGCTGGGTCGCGCGGGTCACTTGCTTTGGACCGCGACCATGGACATTTGATGAGTTTGAGTTTGAATTGGGCTTTTGATGTTTGTATGGATGTTTTTGTGTGTCTCGGAAACGACTTTGACCGGGGTTGACCCAATCGTAAAAAGGTCGGTTTTATTTCCGGTGTCGGTTTTGGCCCAAATTAGTCTTGTCTGACTCGAAATGGTCCGTTGGGCCTGGATTTGAGGTTGATTTTGTGATATTTGTACTCTGTAAGTGTGTTAGCCAGCGATTAATGGATTTGAGCCCGTATCCGAGCGCATAGAAGCATGTTAGCGTCCGATCATCATCGGGTGTTTTTTTGGGAAACTACTATAGACACCTGGCAGTCAAAATGCGGGTGTCTACAGAGCCCCCACTCTGACTGAGGCTTGGACAAGGCGAAAGTCAGAGTAGCCACCAGGCCAATCGAGGATTGAAACCTGGCGGACTTCCGATCGGGTCGTTTATAGTCCATTAGACTCGCGTGAAGGGCTCGCCAGCCATAAGCTAGAAGTCATATCTGATTTGACGATGATAACTCTGTGGAGAATCGGACTTGTCGCATAAGTCCTGGGTGTGCCTGTGTGTAGGCCCATCCCGTGCTATTTCGGAGAAAATGCCGCCTCGAGCCATCTGCTGGGGAATTGGACTTGTCGTATAAGTCCCGGGTACGCCTGTATATGGGCCCATCCCGTGTTGATTCGAGAGAAAATGCCGCCTTGGGCTGTCGCTGGGGAGATTTAGCGGGTTGTATGTCCTGCTTGAGTCAGACCTGTATAAGTCACATAAAGTGCATGCAACATGTAGGTAGTAAAATGACTCGCGCTGGGGAAAAATGATTTTTGAATTTTTGAAAGTTTGGACTTTTTTTTTTTTTTTTTTGAAATTTTGAAATTTTGAGATTTTTGAGTTTTGAAACTTTGATATTTTGACTCCTAACAAAGACTAGGAAAGTTTGGGATGGAGATTTCCGAGCCAGTATTGAGACTAGGATTGCGGTTTGATTCTAATTAGGATTAGGAAATTTTCCTAAACGGTTTGCAAGGCTAATGCTATATATAGCCCCTCCCTGCTCTTGATTTTCTTTATAAGTCACAAAACAACCCTTTCTTAAGAGAAAGTCTCTCTAATTCCCTTGAGAAGGTCTCTTCATCTTCTTTAAGAAGTTTAGCCATGGGGATCGATAGGTTGAGTGTGATGTTGCAGGAGTGGTCCCGTCGCTTTAGGGACGCAGATAGGGTGGCTTTGAATCAGACGGGGATAACCCAATTGTACCCGTTCCGTCAGATGGTGGTTGACCGCCATTTTCTGGATGCTTGCTTGGCTTATTGGGATGACATATATCATGTCTTTGCTTTCCCTCGAGGCGAAGTTTGCCTTTACCTGAGGAGATTGCGACTATAGGGGGATGGAACCCGATACTCCGTCCCGCTGTCCCGTATTCGATCTATGACCCGAGGAGGAAGTTGAGAGAATTTCTAGGGCTTTCTCACAACGAGGTATCCCGTATGATGGATGGTGATAAAATTTCTCTGATCGACTTGGCTGAGAAATTTATGAATTCACTCGATGTTCGGGTTAGACCGGCTTACAGCCGCAGGGCCTTCTCTTTTTGCATGCTTCATGTATATGCTTTCGAGGGTCATATGGATTTGTTATCCTGTATGGGAAGCACTCGTCTTCTGACCGTAGTGGATCTGATGGAGACTGAGCACAGCCCGGCTTGGTTGATCACGGGCGAGATTATCCAAGGATTGGACGATCGCAAAAGGGACTCATCCATTCGTCTTACCGGGAGCACCCGTTTGTTGCAAGTATGTCACTTGACCTCTTTATTCAATTTTTTGATTTTCGATTTTTTTTGCGAAATTTTTTTTTACTGCAGGGGGGTACTCGATCGAGTCACCCAGGCACTCGGTCGAGTACCCTCGATGAAACTCTCCTGATCTGTCTTCGGAGGTGCCACTCGATCGAGTCACCCTGGCACTCGATCGAGTGCCCTCGTAAAGAGCCTCCTGTTTGCGTTCAGGGGTACCACTCGACCGAGTGTCCCAAGCACTCGATCGAGTGACCTTAGGCGAACGCCTATTTTGCCTTGGAATCTCATGCTTTTGTTTCCTTTTGCAGATTTGGCTATATGAGAGGCTATCAGTGATAGATCCTCCCCTTGATGCGGGCAACTACCGTCATAATCAGGTGATGACGAGGAGGCGGGCCATTGATTTCTCTCGTCAGATTACACAAAAGTACTGGGACGAGGTTTTGTCTTTTCATGGCGGCCCGCTAATTCGATGGGTAGTTCCGTGGTGGCCCATCTACCTTTGGAGTGGCTTGGACCCGAGGGACAGAGCCCGCTATCAGGTGATCCTTTCTTTTAGGCAGACGGTTCATCTCTACCCAGATCGCATACTAAGGCAGTATGGATGGACCCAGCGCATCCCCGAAGTTGAAGCAGTTGTGAGTGACCCTACCCAACTGACTGATGTAATGTGTGATACCTGGATGCAAAGGTGGTACACACGGCATACTTGGCCCGTTGTCAAATCTCGCCACTCAATCTGGGTTTCAGATTCTTACACGAAGTGGACTAAAGCAGGAGATGCTAAAGCCCGAGCCGCTTTGAAAGTCGATGAAGCCTTCGATCTGCTGAGAAGGGAGCAAGCCAAAGACAACAGGGGGTTCTTTGATGAAGGAGACACTCCAGCTACCCTAGTTCGTCTAATGTCTGGCCACAAGAAGAAGACTAAGACTCAAGCTGAAGGGTCTAGTGCTAAAGGTGCTTGGGGGAAAGTGAGCCCCCAGATGGACTTGGAAAGGAGACTGGGCCCAAGACTACCCGTGTAGGACCGACTTGGCCCACGGGATAGACTGCCTGAGCACGTGCGGGCCCGACTTGGGCCGAAGACCGTGATTGAAGACCCGTCGTCAAAGAAACGGGCTCGGGCTAAGGAGGTTCCGCTCGTGATTCGGGAACGCTCGCCACCACCCCGAAGACCTCAGGCTCCACGCGACCCGAAGGACAAGGGGAAGGGGAAGATGCCCGGATACTAGTCTCCTTATTTTATTATTTGAATATTATTATTATTTTTGTGGTGTGATTATTTTTTTTGTGAATGCCGTTTTGGCGGTTTTTTTTTTTTGTAATCCCGAGTTTATCGAGATATTAATAAAAGACATATTATTGAACAGCCGTTCCCGTCTTTTCGTTTATTGCAGTGGTTGTACCCTTTTGAAGGGTTGCCTACGTATCCGCAAATGGCGGAATCAAACCTAACGTAGTTCAAAATTGATTTGATTGATTTTTTTTTTTTGCAATTTTCGAAATACATCAGGATTATTAATTCAAGATGTGTGACAGTAGAATAGTTAATTCTAGCTTATTGACTTGTCTAAAATTTTGAAAATTTATAAAAAGGACAAATTTTTATAAATTTTTGCAAGTTACATTGAGATGGGGGTTTATGGGTAGTAGCGCTTCAGCTGGTCCAAGTTGGTTGGGTTGACGAATTCGTTCCCGTCCAAGTCTGTCAGCATCACTGCTCCTCCTGATAGGACCTTCTTGACTAAGTATGGCCCAACCCAGTTGGGTTTGAATTTACCCCTTGGGTCAACCGGTAGTAAAGCACGAACCGATTTTAGGACCAGATCCCCTTCCTTGATGTTCCTGGGCCTAACCCGTTTGTTGAAAGCCCGTTGGATCCTTTTTTGATATATTTGAATGTTGTTGAGAGCCCGGGATCGCCGTTCGTCTAAAAGGACTAGCGAATCGTATCGGGCTTGGACCCAATCTGCCTCAGGTACTTGGCTTTCAAGTAGGATCCTAAGGGATGACACCTCTAGCTCGACTGGTTGGACCGCTTCCATTCCGTATGTCAAGTAATACGGGGTTGCCCTGGTCGCGGTGCGGATTGAGGTTCGATATCCCCATAGGGCAAAAGGTATTTTGTCGGGCCAGTCCCGGTAATTTTCAGCCATCTTTTTAAGTATGGTGACAATTGTTTTATTGGCCGCTTCTACCGCTCCATTTGTTTGAGGTCGGTAAGGCGAAGATGTATGCCTTTGAATTTTGTATTTTGCCAGCAATGCGGCAGTTTCAGCTTGAAAGTGGGTCCCGTGATCGCTGATGAATTCGTGAGGGATCCCATACCGGCATATTATTTTATTTTGGATAAATTTGGCCACGTGCTTGGCGTTCAAGACACGGTATGACTTGGCTTCGACCCATTTGGTGAAGTAGTCGATGGCCACTAAAATGAAGCAATGACCTCCCGTCCCGGAAGGATGCACCTTTCCAATTATGTCTATACCCCATGTCGAAAACGGCCATGGTGATGTCATGGTATATAAGAGGGAAGATGGCATATGTTGTACATTGGCGAAGATCTGACAGTTGTGGCAGTGTTTGACATACAACTGACAGTCTGTTTCCATGGTGTTCCAATAGTACCCGAGCCTCATGATTTTTCGGGCTAGCATATGGGCGTTCATATGCGGGCCGTTTTCGCCATCATGGACCTCGGCCATGACCTTTTCGGCCTGTATTTTGTCGATGCATAGGAGTAGAGCCCCCTGTGCCGTCTTTTTGTACAATTGCCCGTCATCAGTTCGGACAAATTGGGTTGCTAATCTTCGTAGGGCCTTTTTGGCCCGATTTTCAGCTTCCGGGGGGTACTCCCCCGTTGTCAGGTAGGTTACGACAGCTTGATACCAAGGCTCCGGGTCAGTTATCTCGATATCCTGAATGGCGTGGATGTAGGCCGGCTCGGACCGTCTTTCGACGCAGATTGGCATGCTGGTCAGGTGATCCGGGATGTTCAGTAAAGATGCTAATTTGGAAAGTGCATCTGCGAACTGATTCTCTTCCCGGGGCAGATAATGTATTCTACCTTTTGAAATTGTTTCTCTAGAACCCTTACCCGTGCTTGGTAAGCCACGAGATTGGCGTTCCGAGTTTTCCATTTTTGGAGTGCTTGATTGATGACTAATGATGAATCACCGTGGACCCGGAGGTTTGTTACCCCTAAATCAGCGGCGGCTTGCAACCCGCGAATGCATGCTTCGTATTCGGCCGCGTTGTTGGTCACGTCGAAGTCCAACTTGATGGATAAAGGAGTGTGTTCCCCTCGAGGTGAAATTAACAGGATTCCGACCCAAATCCTCGGAAGTTGATTGCCCCATC
The DNA here is from genome assembly GCA_958450325.1 of Agrostemma githago. Classification (NCBI taxonomy): domain Eukaryota; kingdom Viridiplantae; phylum Streptophyta; class Magnoliopsida; order Caryophyllales; family Caryophyllaceae; genus Agrostemma; species Agrostemma githago. The sequence goes on from OY288246.1 coordinate 22,641,700, forward strand.
GAAATATAGATCCCATACTTCCGTATCGGTATGGAATATGTCTTCATCAGGAAAGGCCCATGTATCGGTGTGGCCTTCTTCGGATATTGGGCTGTCAGCGAGGAACTCGGCAACTACCCGGCCTTTGATGGCTTTTAATGGTACAAATTTGAGGTCGAACTCGGATAATATTAAAGTCCATCTTGACATCCTGCCGTTGAGGATTGGCTTCTCGAATAAGTACTTGATAGGATCCATTTTGGATAACACATGTACCTCGTGACTGAGCATGTAATGTCGGAGCTTTTTAGTGGCCCAAACCAATGCTAGGCACGTCTTTTCGAGCATTGTATATTTGCACTCATATTCGAGGAACTTTTTACTGATGTAGTAAATAGCCCGTTCTTCTGAATCAACTGTCTGGGCCAGCATAGCCCCCATGGCTGTCTCGGTCGTTGTTAGGTATAACGACAAAGGCAAACCGGGTTGAGGTGGCATTAGTACTGGCGGAGCAGACAGGATCTCCTTGATTTTATCGAAAGCCGCTTGACATTTGTCGTCCCACAGCACCCGTTCTCCGATTTTCAGCTTTTTGAAGATGGGTTCGCATACCATGGTTAGCTTAGAAATGAACCGGCTGATGTATTGGACTTTTCCGAGGAACCCCTTATTTCCTTTTCAGTCTTGGGTGGTTGCATCCCGGTGATGGCTTTGATTTTAGCTGGGTCGACCTCGATGCCGCGTTGGCTAACGATATGGCCCAGTAATTTTCCCGACGTTACCCCAAAACTGCATTTTTATGGGTTCAGTCTCATGTTGTATTTACGTAGCCGGGTGAAGAACTTTCTTAGGGCTGAAATGTGCCCGCTTCGGTCCTTGGATTTGAAGATCATGTCGTCCACATAGACCTCCACTTCCTTATGCATCATGTCATGGAGCAAGGTAGTGGCGGTCCGTTGATAAGTGGCCCCGGCGTTGATAAGCCCAAATGGCATGACGGTGTAACAGTAAGTACCCCAAGGTGTAATGAAGGTGGTCTTACCCATGTCCTCTTCTGCCATTTTAATCTGATTGTACCCGGTATACCCGTCCATGAACGATAGAAGGGCATGATCGGCCGTGTTATCCACCAGTATGTCGTTGTGTGGTAACGGAAAATCGTCTTTTGGGCTTGCCTTGTTAAGATCCCGAAATTCCACGCAAACCCGCACCTTGCCGTCCTTCTTGGGTACCGGCACGATGTTTGCAACCCAGTCTGGATATTCAGACACTTGTATAAAGCCTGCTTTAATTTGTTTATCGACCTCTTCCTTGACTTTAAGAGACTACTCGGGCTTCATTCTTCTGAGTTTTTGCTTTACCGGCTTGCACCCATCTTTGATGGGTATTCGGTGTTCGGCTATCTCCCGGTCTATACCCGGCATGTCCTTGTAGGACCATGCAAAGACATCTTTGAATTCCTGGAGGAGGTCTGCGAATTGTTTTCTCTCCTCACTACTACAAAATCAGTAATTTCTTGACGCTTTAAGCTCGACACTTTTATAAGTGTCTACCATTCCCTTTACCAAATTTTCTTTGTGTACACTTTAATGTGTCGAGAATCGATTTATTTAATATAATAATATAAACAAATAAAAACCTCTAATAAACGTACTGATAGTAATCCTCAAACAGATTTTGTGTCCGCCCTAATAATTATCCCGCTTAGATGACAAACCCAAATTAAACCTAATCATTCCGCTTAATCCCGCCTAATTATACCAAAAATGAAATCACCAAATTACCGCCCTAATAATCAAATTACACGAAATCCCCAAATTCAACCTAATCATTCGTACTAAATCAACATCGGCACCTTTGTATCGAGCAACCTAATCATATATGTCCGCTGCTTCCTCCTTCATCAATCACCTTCAATTTGTGATCTTATCATTCAGATCTGGTTTTCTTAAATCATTATTTATCTTGCTGATAATCATAATATTCGGCGTCGCTGTTATGTTGTGATTCGCAATACGTATATGCTAATACTTATCGTTCTTGATTTCGCGTCACGGTATTGATTTCACGATTATTCATCGTCTCTAGTGCCGATTATTGATTTTAGGTACGAATTTAATTTCATGTCTGATATTGATTTCACTTTTGATTTTACCTCGCTATTCTGCTATTGATTATCGGTCACCGTTCTGATTTTAGTTCGCGTCATCGTTCCGATTATCTCGCTGGTCATCACGGTTCTGATATCTTCACCTTATCTTATTTTTCCGATTGCACAGGAAGTGTGTTGTATGTATGTCGGCAAGACAGTGCTGTGGTTTGTCTCACATTTTCTCATTTAGAGGCATGATTATCACCACTAATCTTTCTCTAACCTACATGATAGAGACTTATTGAAGATGCAGACTTGGATTTAGTCTCATTTATCATTATATTGACCACAGGCGTCGGTTTTGTGGTCATTATCGAACCAATGAGAGCAGGTGAAAAACAATCTAAATTGAATCTAATCGCCTTTTTAATTAATTAAGTCTATAATTAAAATAGTACTGTATTATTTCAATGATTGGTTTTTATGGAAAAGAATTATTTCAAGTAATACTCCGTGCTTTGCAGAACATACTCTGTAATTAAGGAGTTACTTAAAAATTTCGTTAAGATTCAATAAATAATTTGAATAAACAATCTGGCCATTATTTAGCGGTTGTAATGGAGCAGTAGAAGTCAATGGATGCAGCTGACCAGTAGTAGCCAATTTGAGTTTGAAGTCTTTTCAATCGCCATCTCAAACTGAAACTAGTAGTAATAGTGTACTACTCCTATTTCTCCCCTCTTATCAAACGTCCAAGTTTTCCAATATCAAGTGCAACATCAACCATGGTGTGAACTTAGTTACGGTTTTTCTAACTTGTGTCTACGAGCTCATCTTAAAGTTACCTGACTGACTGCAGAATTTGATTTTTTTTCCGTCTCGTCTCTGTCATTTGTTTACTGTATGTATCAGGCAAGCTCAGTGAAGTCCAAACTGCAGCTCTACTCTACTGCAGGAAGTTCAAGTTCTTGGCGTGTTCGTATTGCTCTTCATCGATCTCAAAGGTCCCTTTTTTCTGATTATATCTTAATTGCTCTTAATTTTTCTGGGTTTTCAGTTTTATATGGAATTTTACTTGATAATTACTGTATGGGGAAAATTTGAGGGCTGGAATTTGAGTACAAACACGTAAATTTGCTCAAAGGGGAATATTCCACTCCTGGTCAGTATTTCATTTTTTTCAACTTCTTTTTGTGTTATTTAATTCTTGCTTTGAGGGTTGGGGTTGAATGCTTGATATTTAGGTTTTGCTTCATCTGTTGTTCATAATTCTTGTTTATGATGAGAATATCCGTCGCAAATTGTAACCCATGTGGATAGATAATGACAAATCATTTCTGAGTTGTGACCGATATACTGTCACAAGGGACTGGTACTGTTTTTTGTTTATGCTTCAACTAAAACAACTAGATGAGTTTCGAGAACAATAGACCATAGAGTATAGACTAGAGCCTTTAATCTAGGAATGTTTGGATTCGGTTAAATTGAATCATTATTTAAAGCCGTAAAAAAGACTGGCAAAATCATAAGATGAAGGAGCGAATTGGAAATTTGAGGAAAAGAAGATGATCTATTGTTTTGCTTCAAATAATATTAAAAAACCGTTTTAAACTTAATGAATGAGGTGTCTGGTGAGCATCGGTCTGTTTAAGGTGTTGATCTTATGTCCTAGTCGCATTGGTTCACTTGTTTTTTTGTTAATTAACAGAGTTTCTGAAACTAAACCCTCTCGGCTATGTGCCGGTGTTGGTGGATGAGGATGTTGTTATTGCAGATTCCTTTGCAATAGTAATGGTCAGTTACCTGCTTTATTGTTTTTTCTTGATTTCACTATTATAAAGAGTTCGACAACTCTTGTCGTAAGCATTTAGTCGCCCAAGATATTGGCGACAACATCCGTTTTTATGTTGTACAGTATCTGGAAGGCAAGTATCCTGAAAACCCATTGTTGCCTCAGGATATTCAGAAAAGAGCACTCAATTACCAAGTATACTTGGTGTAAACACCAGGGTCTTACTGTTTGGGTAAAAATCTGCAAAGATTGTGTTATCTAGTATCAACTTTGGAATGCGTATCAGGTTTAAATGCAATTTAACAAATGAAAATATAGAACACAGACACAACAATTTATACGTGGTAAACCCTTGTAAATAAGAGTAAGAAATCATGCACCAAGCCACTAAGTCAGGAATGGGGTTTCACTAATTTCATAATTGGTTAGTAATTGTTTGATTGTTTAATAATTTAAATCAGAATGGAGTTTATATATTACTACGGAGTATAATATTATGATAATATTGAATTATAGTATATGTTTGGCCAGAACCACATTCATTCTTTATTTGCACTGGACTTTTACGTGATTCTGGGTTTTTGATTTGGGGTTTTTGATTCTTGGTTTTACGTGTTCACTAATTATAGTGTTATACGATCTCAAAATACGTATTGTGAAACTGTCTCATGTAAGAGCTCTTAATGATGATTGCCTGATTTGTATGTCGTGAAAATGAATTGTTTCGATTTTGGAATTTTGATTATTGACTTTTTTCCTTGGTTTTCATTTGGGGGTTTTGATTCACAAGTTTTACCGGTTTGTATAATCGTGAAATTGTCTTGTTTTGATTCAAAGTTCCCGCCTTCTCTTGCTATATCATATTAGTATGTGTCGTATTATGAAACCGTCTCACATAAGAGATCGGTTTGCTGATTTTGTATGTGGTCAAAATGAATTGTTTCTGTTTTTGGAATTTTGAATCTCGGGTTTTTTCCTTGGTTTTCATTTGGGTGTTTTGATTCTCAGGATTTACGGGTTTGTATATCGTGAAAATGTTGTGTTTTGATTCAAAATTTCCGCCTTCTCTTGTTACATTGTATTAGTATTTGTCATAGATGAATCACTTTCTTTAGCTAGATATTCGAGTTACTCTTCAACTATGCGTGATATCTTTGATTGCTGTTACATTTTCACAATATCGGCAAGATGTATGTTATGATTCAAAGTTCCTGCCTTCTGTTGCTATATCGTGATCAGTATTTGTCGTAGCTAAATTACTTTCTTTAGCTAAGATATTTGAGTTACTCAACTGTTACATTTCACGATATCTTCGGATTGCTAAAACTATGCATATGAAATTATTATTTGGTGCATTTTGAGCTGGTAAAACTGTTCTGATTCCACGTTACCGTCTTCATACTTCTGATTTTCAACTCAGTTCCTCATGAAAGCTACGACTATTTAGTACAACTCAAATTGGTTTTTGGACGATTTTAGTGTATCTGGTACGTATACCCAGTATTAGTATTATTCACAAATTCTTGTTTTAAGATAACACATATATATTTTATCATCATTCTTGTTTTTTTTAATTAATCGACTTGTTCATGATTTTTCTTCTGTGACTATTATTAATTGGGTTATAAATGTGTCACTACTACAAAAAATGCAAAAAAACCAGTTAATAGTGGCATAAGAAACCGGTTCGTACCGGTTCATAAGAAATCATTTGAGGGAGGTGGTCTGTTTGGTGAAATTAAGACACTTATTATTAACAAAAATCGGTCTCTTTGATATATACTTAAAAGACTGGATGATACCTATAACCGGTCTCTTTGATATATACTTAAAAGACTAGATGATACCTACAACCGGTCTCTTTCCAAAGTGCTAGGAGACCATCATTACAAAGAAACCGGTCTCTTTGATCTTAGCTTAGAAACTTGATAATAACCCTAACCGATCTTAGCTTAATAACACAGTTATGCTCAATGTGGAAAAGAGGCACGAGCAACACATAACCATGTCCATACAACTGGGTCAACAAGCTATGCTAATATACGAGCTAATATAGTTGGGTGTGTATAATACCTAATGTGCTATAACTAATTTAAGTTTTGACAATGAACATGAAGAGAAGAATAAGACAGACCCGAGTGAATTGGAGATATTTAAGCAAACTCATACGAGGAAAGATGAAACCTTTGTGAAAGACACACTAACAGAGGAATTTTTGGTAAGCTTATACTTATAAACTTCTACCACCCAATTGCTTTTCATTTTTCTATTTCTTTTTTTAAAGGTTAGAGGTATATCTGTTAAATATTTTTTTGTTCAGATTGATGCAGATATTAATGTTGACACTCAAACTATGTTGTATCCTAAAAAGTCTCAACTAGAAATTGAGAATGATGTTTTTAACAAGCTAATGTTTGGGGAGGAGGTCCCTGAACGTCCCTTGGCTTACGGATTTGGTATGAATCAAACTGATATATATGGGGTGCGTAGTATCTTAAGAAAAGAGAGATTTAGGTGCAGTGAAAAAGATACTTCAGCTTTTTGGGATGTGCAAAAGGTTGTGGATAAGTTAACAGAGGAGAATAAAGGAATGCAGAAGAAAAATGAAAAACTACAATTGAAGTATGCTGAGACTAATTCGTTACTGAAAAAAAAAATTGAATGTAATGAGTAGTGGGGGAACATCAGATGAGATTGCAAATACGGCAAAGACAATCTTGCACAGCATTGCTGATCCCGAGGTAATTTATTTCTCTAATATGCATTTATATTTTCTACCTATTTATGGTTCATTATATGGCCTATTCAGTTTTCCTTATTATATTTTTTTTACCACTACAGGACATTGTACAACACAAAAGGAGAGATGATGATGGAATTGATGGATGACAAAATCGACTCACATGGACATTAAATTCAATGTTTTTTCGGAGAAAAACACGTACCTTTTAAAATAATACTGTTGTTTTTTAGTATTTTTTTTATTTTACTTTGGAATGCGAAATATATGATTGGATGGAGATTATTCTAGGTATTCGTCGTATGAAACTCTATTTATTGATTGCGAAATATATATATATATATATATATATATATATATATATATATATATATATATATATATATATATATATATATATATATATATATGATTGGACATTATTCTAATTATTAAGTGTTTGTTTTCTGAACGACCAACTCGATCTTTGTGTATATGGATATCAATTCAGTAAATGTGGAGTCGCGCTTTTTAGACAACATAAATATGTAATCGCAAGCAGTATTCAGTTGTTGGAAATATATAATTATTATTTTATTCTTTTTGAAAAGATTCTCGACGCTTTTACAATATTAAAGTGTCGATAACTAAATTTTATATTATTATTTCTCGACACTTTAAGTAGTAGAAAGTCTCCCGCTTTGAACAAAAATTGGTCGGGAAAAAAAATCGCGACATAGAAAAGTGTCGAGGTTGCATATTTTAGTGTACCACGCAGTGACGCAAAAAAGCGTCTTAAATAAAATATTCAACGTTTTAATGCGTCGAGAATGGCGACATAAAAATGCGTCGAGAATTCCCGACGCCCAAAATCTCCACGCTTTCTAGAAGCGTCGAGAATTAAATTTGCGAGACTTTAAAATGTCAAGAACCTATCTTTAAAGCGTCAAGAAACCAAGGATTTTGTAGTAGTGCCTCTGGATCTAAAGATAGGCCCAACTTAAGCATGTGGGGCTCTAAAGTGGTTCCCACGTTGATAGACTCGGTTTCTTCGATTACCGGATCTCGGGATTACCTTTGCTCGAGCTGCTCGACCAGATGAGGTAGGGGTACCTGTTCGTCGGGTTTCTCAATGTCATTGCATATAAAATTTTTGAAATTGAGAAAATTTTGGAAATAAGACAAGTCGTAAGCAGAACAGTGTTCGTTATTATTATTGATGGTAAATTTTGAAAATAGCTCGAATAGAGCTGCCATCTGATCATTGGTCAGTGGCGGGATAGGGAGAGGTCTTGGGACAGGCCCCGAGGCCTCAGTGGATAAGGGAAGAGGGGTTACAGACTCGACTTTAGCACCAGACCCTCTAGACTCGGACTCAGACTCCGACTCTGACTCGGTATCCGGCATGTCTCCCTCGCCGGTGGTCAGCTTGTAGACCCGTCCTTGACCATCGGTCCATTTTATGGTCTTCCTCCAAGCCCTCATTTCGGTGTTGGCGCCGACCTCGGTGATTAGCTTGGTTGGGTCAAACCGATCGCTGCGAAGGATCAGGTTGACCAAGTCGTCCTTTGGAGCGGGGACGGCCTTGTCTTCCCCGAATAAGAGCCCCAGCATGGGCTCGGAGTCGCCTTCACCCTTTTCGGACTCTGCTTGGATGACGGTGAGCATATCATCAGGGATGAAATTGCATTCCCGAGCCTTTTTGGTCTTGGGATATGCGATGGTGGGTTGGTAGAGGCCCACTTGGACGGCTCCAAAGACTGGAGTAACGAAGTAATCTGTTAACTTCAGGCTATAAGGGCTTATGTAAGTACCCTTGAGAATGTCGACGGCCTTGTGAATACCGGCCCGAACCACGTTTTCCGGGGTCATGGCATACCCCAATCCGAAATGTGACTCGCCATCATTTAGGACCTCGATAATCTTCCCAGCTGGAAGATATGGCCTTGAGGTTATCCCGGGTAGGTAACCCAGATTTTGTAGCATCGTGTCGATGCTAGTTGTGAAGTAGGGCCTAAAGAGATATTCTTCTTCGATCATGCCCACGAAATCAAATCCTCGTGGGTCGGCCCGGCTCGTAGCGTTGCAGCTTGCTACGGTAATTGGGGTCGCCTCCAGCGTGATGATACCGTCTTTGAGGGGCATCTTGACTTTTCGATGGAGGGTAGATGACACGGCCTTGACTGCGTGGATCCAAGGCCTTCCCAGCAAGAGATTGAATGATGAGGTGACATCTATCACCTGAAATTCCATTTCCTTTTCGATTGGGCCTATTATGATCTTCAATTTCACGGCCCCGGCGACAGGTTTTGGGCTTCCGTCGAAAGCCTGGATAGTCTGCGCCGTTGGAAGGTAATCGGCATCGGTGATGCCGAGTGCTTTTGCGGTCCTTAGAGGAAGGACATTCACGGCTGATCCATCATCGATAAGGGTCATCGGGAGATATTTACCTTTGCATATGACCGTGATGTATAGGGCCAGATTGTGATTGGGCCCGAATGGTGGCAGATCGGCTTCAGAGAAGGTTATGAGTGGGCCTTCTTCTTTGGGCTTGCCCTTAAGGTAAGGCATGATGGTGGCTACCATTTCAGCAGGGGTAGCCTCTGAATCAACCTTGATTTCATCGAGAGCCTTAGTCAGTGCTTCCCGATGAGCTTGTGAGCTAACCAATAGTTGCCATATGATTAGATCGGCTCGGACCCTCTTCATTTGTTGGACCAGAGCCGTGTCTGGGCTTGGTTCTTCGAGGGTAGGCTCCGTCCTGGCGGGTTCAGTGACGGATATAGGAATGGAACGCCCAACTGTGGCGAGATGATTGGTGGCTAAAGCCTTGGACTTAGCCTGTCGGACCTCTTCGAGGGTGATGGGGACAGCTTCCCCTTTGGTTAAGTATACATCATCCTCGTCGTCGAACCATATCCCGTTGACTTGTGGGATATAGGGAGAGATGAGGTGAGAACAGTCAATTACCTCACCGGTGAAGATAGCATGAGCGCTGAATGGGTTTTCTTTGTTGCTCGGCTTGTCTCCGGGCAACGGGATTTTCCCGCTCTCGATAAGGTCCTGGATCAGGTGTTTTAACCTCCAACACTTTTCAGTATCATGCCCGTTACCCCGGTGATACTGACAATAGGCCTGGGCATTGTACGTTTTGGGCCTCTTTTCCACTGGAGGTTCTGCAGTTGGGCCTATCGGTTGGATTAGGCCCTTTGAGGATAGCCTCTGTAAGGCATAAGTATAGGTAGTCCCTATATCTGTGAATACGCGATTTGGTGTATTCTTTTTAGATGAGGTGTCGAGCAGGTTTACCTCGTCGAAGATGCTGCGAGTTGCAGCTGCGGGTGTGGGCTTGATTGTGGATGAACTTGCCCCTTGATAGCCTTTGGTAGAGGCCTTAGTCAGGCTCTCTAGCCTCAAATCATCCTCGATTCTCGTGCCCATTTCAGTAAGGACAGCGAAGTTCGGGATGATGGCATACCGGAGGTGGACCCGGTAGGATGGGAGTAGATTTTTGACGAAGGCTTCCACTAGGGCCTTCTCCCCGGGCTTGTCGACCAGCTTCACACTCTCAGCCCTCCACCTTTGCAGATATTTTGTGAATCCTTCTTTGGGCTCTTGGGCCATTACCTCCAGAGTACGCATTGTAGTCTGGATTTCAGTGTTATCGGCGTAGTTCCGAGCAAATTCGGTAGCCACATCATCCCAAGTCTTGTATTTCTTGGGGTCGAGCCTGTAGAACCAGGCCCTGGGATGCTTCTCCAAAGAGGAAGGGAATAGTTGCTTGAACATGGTGGACTTTACTCCTTTGACTACCATGAAGTCCTTGAAAGCCCGAATATGATGGACCGGATCTTCGGTACCCTCAAACATAGGAATTCCCGTTAAGTTGAGGTTGGCCGGTAGCTCGTCATTCAAAGGTGAATAAATGCGAGCATTTTCAGAGTGGATTGAGTTGCTTGTTGACAAGTGGACTTGCTCCTCGAGCCTGCGAACAACACTGACCAATTCGGCTATGGGCCCAGCGGAATCATCTCCTTCAACTGGGACCGTCTTCTCTACAGTACTCAGGCGGGTGTCCAAAGTTGCTTGGTTAGCGAGGATGGAGGTCAGTTGAGTCTCGATCTTGGCTAAGGCGTTTTTCAGTTCGTCCATCTTGCGTTGATGTCGGGTTGTGGTTGGCCTGTCTGTAAGAATACCGCGTAATCAGAAACTAGACCAGAAATCCCGGAAAAGAAAGTACATCCCAAACGAGGCTAAAAAGGGAAATGACTCGAGAAAGACACCTAGACGGGTGACTCGTGAAGTGTGGGCTTTCCTTAGGATTCGGTAAGTGAGCCTAGTCCTGTTCGAAGGAAGGTTCACGCGGGACATCCCCCAGACTTTTGACTCGATCGTGTGGACGGGCCCTCCTTCGTGAGAGTATGTCCTACTTAGGTGGGCCTTGCCTTAGTCTAATAAGGCGGACTGGGATAGGGAAGAAACTCGTGATGTAAGATCGACAGAGTTTCGACGCTAGAAGAACTTGACAACTTAAGACATGACCCGACACTGCTAAATATGGGAAGTCCTAAGAAGAGGGAGGTTTTTAAAATTGATTGTTTTGAAGAAGGACCGAGTGGACTCGGTGAGTGGCCCAAATTTCCGAAAAGTCATTGGGCCACGAGTTTTGAAAGTTTGAGTTTTGATTTGGGCAGCATACCGGCTAGAAAATAGGCTATTTTGAGTAAGATCATAAGTCCTAAATTCGGCATGTCCCGGGTTTTGAAAATCGAATATCTTAAAAAAGATGCAATTTTGAAAGGTTGATATTTTTGAAAACGACTCGGAAACCAAGTAGCACGTAGTCACACAAGCATTATAACGACGTCATGTATGCTCTACACTAAGTCTCGGTCGGTCTGAGAGGGTCCATACTAGTGTACATAGTCTAGACGTTGATCGGGACGGACTCTCTAAGTCGAATTGAGCTTAGAACATGCCGCGAAACCCACTCGAATCGACTATGGACACCTTTTGACATATCCATGTTGGATTACATCAGTGGTATAGTGGGACGTCGGTCACCAGTACCGGCCCGGGAAAATATGGGTTATGCATGAACCGTAGAACTAACACGCGTATTGTATTTGTCAAACGATTTCTATTCGAGTCTCACCCTGAGGATGCCGATGGTAAGTCACGCATCAGTCCAATTCCCCAGCGGAGTCGCCAAATTGTGGACATGACATAGGTCCACCCCGACGCGGCCACGCGCGGGTTTGGGTAGGCGAATGAATCTCCATATGAGAATGGATCGAATTGAAATTTAGGTCTATGTGGAGTCGCCACCGAATTTTGTGGTTATTCGGAACCATTTGAGCCCACTCTATGTCGTAGTGGTCCGTATACAAAATACGGCCCATTTCCGATGTCAGAGTTTATTGGGCTCGTCCCTTTGCATTTGATACCAATACCGACATTATCGGATATTGTGTATTGAATGACTCTCGTGCGCCAACGGTTTCGGGCATCCGGAAACCGAGGTTCTGAGTAAGGGGTGAGGGTACGTGTTGGGAAGCCCACAAAGGACACCCAACCCCGCCCGCACATTAGCGGCCTCTACTAAGAATTCAAATGACTTACAATACGCGCGCTAGTTAAATGGGAAAATGCTTATGCAAACATTGTTTTCCTAGGCATGTGAATTGAATTGAAAAGGGTTTCTAAGTCAATTTAATGCAATTAATTCTACGTCAAAGTGGAATTTTAGCATGTGGGTTCATTTAGTACAATAAACGAACAAGATTTAAATTGACAAAAGAAACGAGCAAACGGTTAGTAACGGTAAATCGATATTAACGGTTTGTGCAAATAATGAATTGAATTGAATTGAATGATGTACAAGATGATGCATGGTTTGAAAGGATAGTATACACGTGATTAATTATGCACGTGTTGACCTAAATCATAAAATACTACCGAATTTGAAAAGAAGGATGTACGACTCGTGTTTTGTTCGTCACGAGGTCACTCGATCGAGTGGTCGATGGACTCGATCGAGCGGACCTGTAAAAGATGATTCTGTTTTGCGTTAAAGACCGTACTCGGCCGAGTTATTGACCAACTCGGTCGAGTACATGGTCACTCGACCGAGTCACTGTGAGACTCGACCGAGTGGGTGTCGTAACAGACATTCTGATCCGATTTTTGGGGTACCACTCGACCGAGTGGGTAAGGCACTCGGTCGAGCGCCCCCTGTACGAATTGTAATTCGTTTGCAAATTTAATTGTTGATTTTGAAATTGCTTTTGATTTTTGAGAGTTTAACGATTTTACCGAATCGGACATAAATACTGCACAATTTATGTTCGACTTGGTTTTTTTTATAAATTGCGAATTTTGTTGAACCGAATATAAGTATTATTGAATTTATGCTCGATTCAAATTTTGAATACTCGTTATATCCCACATTCGATTATTTGAATCGATATGGAAAATTAGAGTAAGATAGAAAATAAATTGATTTGAGTCACTTTAAATTAATTATCGTGACATGAACAAATCACGTTAATTAATTCATATGACTAGATTATCAGATTCGACATCCAATTATGGAATTGGTATCGGATTTGAAATCGACGCTTTACTTGAATAAATAAAAAAACTTGATTCCCTCAACTTCTCCGACATCGGGGTAAATCCTTAGGGATTGTGATGTCGGATCCGTGTCAACGGGTTTCGACCCTTATTGAAATACGATGTTTATTTTTGAAAATCGATGTGATATGCGAATAACAATAATGGTACAAACGATATGAAAATTATTGTTGAAGTTAACCTATCTCAATAACCAAGTAATCGGGATATCGGAACAAGCGACCGTCAACGCGTGTGCAGTACACTTGTATATTCGGATTTCCTTATTCCCATATCCCTCATACTCGACACAAATTGATAGGTATTTTAGTGCTTTGATATTAGTACTATCGATATTAATGATGCGATAATAACGATAAAAATAAAATAAAGAAAACGCGACCCGTAAGAAAACGACATGACGCGAGAAGGAGGAATAAGGGAAAAGAAGCGGGGTTTTGACACCCTCAACCTACATGTTCTTGTCTCGGCGCGGACTCGTAACCGTGGCTATAACACAAGAGTCTTCGAGGTTTATGGAGGTTGAGTTATGGTGGCTCGGGTTTGATGAACCCTAAAGCTAGTTTAGGGTTTGCTTAGGGTGTGCTAGGGTTTGTAAAGGATGTGGTATGTGTGTATGGTTGCTCTAGGGTTTCGAGAATTGTTCAAAAAAAAGGTGTTGAAGAGGGGTGCATGAGGGTTGCTTATATAGGAAAAGCTAGGGCTTCGGTTTAGGGTTACTCGACCGAGTAGGTGGTTAACTCGGTCGAGTGGCCCGTTACGCCAGCCGTCGGGCTTGAATAAGGGCCCACTCGATCGAGTGGGTGAGGCACTCGATCGAGTGGCCCAGCTGGGTCGCGCGGGTCACTAGCTTTGGACCTCGACCATGGACATTTGATGAGTTTGAGTTTGAATTGGGCTTTTGATGTTTGTATGGATGTTTTTGTGTGTCTCGGAAACGACTTTGACCGGGATTGACCCAATCGTAAAAAGGTCGGTTTTATTTCCGGTGTCGGTTTTGGCCCAAATTAGTCTTGTCTGACTCGAAATGGTCCGCCGGGCCTGGATTTGAGGTTGATTTTGTGATATTTGTACTCTCTAAGTGTGTTAGCCAGCGATTAATGGATTTGAGCCCGTATCCGAGCGCATAGAAGCATGTTAGCGTCCGATCATCATCGGGTGTTTTTTGGGAAACTACTATTGACACCTGGCAGTCAAAATGCGGGTGTCTACAGGAAGCTGCAGTCCGAGAGTCGACCTAGTGTTTAAGGTAGTCGTCTACGACAGTGAGAGCTGCGGTTCAAGAGTCTGCGTAGGGTATGTGCGCACGTATAGACACGTACTTGATCAGTATTACCACCTAGGTAGCAGGGGCAGAATAGGATTCTGAAAACTGCGGGTTCCCTCTTGATGATGCAGAGAATGTAATCATCGTCTTTCATTTCGCCCAGAGCCCCGTTTGAATAAACGTATAATATAATAGAAGTTTGGGCCCAATTGAGCCTTATTTATAAATATTTAAAAAATGATTTTACGTCAAATTTTGTATTCAATTAAGTACGACTTCATTTATATTTTTCAGAAACTTTTATATTTTTCAAAAACTATAAGTTTTAAAATATTATTATTATTAATATTATTATTATTAATATTAATAATAATAATAATATTATTATTATTATTATTATTGTTATTATTATTATTATTGTTATTATTATTGTTATTATTGTTGTTATTATTATCATTATTATTATTATTATTATTTTTTTTAATTTATAAAATGGATCTTGCATTAACACCAGAATCAATTACAAGAAGTTAGAGGGGAGCCTAGATACTATCTGGGCCCCCACTCCCTTAGCAATCGCTAAACTAATTCTAGTGAAAATATGAACTGCGGCACGCGCTCCAGCATCCTGTGACATAACGAATTTACGAATCCGCTGGAGCAGAGAGACAGCCTCCGTGTCGAGCTCGCTGAGAGAGGAGAAAGAGAAAGGAAGGAAACCATACCCAATCGCCGTGCAACATGCCTGATACTTGGCACACTTACGACGAGCAACATCAGCAACGACCCGTCCGGGCTCAAAAGAAGTCAAGCCGGACTGGGTCAAAGGAGAGGACCCGGTCAGATCAACACAAACATCGCGCCCCCTGTCCCACGAGTAGAGCAGGAGATCGGCAGGTCGCAAGGGCTTGTCGTCATCATCGCAGACGCCAATCTCCACCTCCTTGCCAGCAGAGATCTCCGTCCGGAAGCAAATATCCAACAGTGTGTCACGGACAAGGTTATGGCGATGTTTAATCCCCACAGTACCAGCACAGGAAACCGCGTGATCCCCAAAAATATCCTTTTTGAGGGCCCTGGAGCAGGAAGAGCAAGTCCCGGATAGCGGAAACAAAGGGACTCCCAGGCGTAACTAAGCACACTGCGATATGTCCGACCGTTCATGGTTTGCCCAAGCCCAGAAATAGGGATAGCCCTCAACCAGTCAGAAGAATGGTCCCCCTGCTGAGATTTCCACAGGGCAACCTGTCGAGGAGTCAAGGAGAAAACATAATAATAGTTATTATTATTATTATTATTATTATTATTATTTTTTTTAATTTTTTTTTTTTGCAAGAAAGGTTATGCCTCATTTTATTTCTAAAAAAAAGGAGACAGTGTTCTTACAAAAAAGATCTAGCCCCTATTGTGAGTCATCCCAACAACAAGCCCTCTTAATGCTCACAAGAGCTTACATGCTATGTCAATGCCTCTACTTCTTAACCTTACACTAGTTTCAAACTTTATTAGTCTAATGATACTTTTAACTGAGCGAGTTGCGTCTGCAAATATTCTTCCGTTCCTCTCCTGCCATATGTTATAAACTGCAGCTGTCAAACAAGCTGTGAACCATGCATTCTTCCAGTGTTTCCGAGCCTTTTTATTCACCGACCAATTTAACTCTGTCATATATTATTATTATTATTATTATTATTATTATTATTATTATTATTATTATTATTATTATTATTATTGTTATTATTATTATTATTATTATTATTATTATTATTATTATTATTATTATTATTATTATTATTATTATTATTATTATTATTATTATTATTATTATTATTATTATTATTATTATTATTATTATTATTATTATTATTTTTTATAAAAACGGAACTTGCATTAAACACCAGAACAAATTACAAGAAGTTAGAGGGAAGCCGAGATACTATCTGGGCCCCCACTCCCTTAGCGATTGCAAAGCTAATTCTAGTGAAAATATGAACTGCGGCACGCGCTCCAGCATCTTGTGATAAAGCGAATTTCCGAATCCGCTGGAGCAGAGAAACAACATCCGTGTCGAGCTCGCCGAGAGAGGAGAAGGAGAAAGGTAAGAAACCATACCCGATCGCCGTGCAGCGTGCCTGATACTTGGCACACTTACGACGGGCAGCATCAGCAACGACCCGTCCAGGCTCAAAAGCGGTAAGGCCAGACTGAGTCAAGGGCGAGGAACCAGTCAAATCAACACAAACATCACGCCCCTTGTCCCACGAGTAGAGCAGGAGGTCGGCTGGTCGCAAGGGCTTGTCGTTATCGTCGTAGAGACCAATCTCCACCTCCTTACCTGCAGAGATCCCCGTCCGGAAGCAAATATCCAACAGTGTGTCGCGGACAAGGTTATGACGATGTTTAATCCCCACAGTACCAGCACACGAAACCGCGTGATCCCCAAAAATATCGTCTCTGAGGCCCCGGGAGCAAGAAGAGCAGGTCCCGGAAAGCGGAAACAAAGGGACTCCAAGTCGGTAACTAAGCACACTGCGATATGTCCGACCGTTCATGGTTTGCCCGAGCCCAGTAATAGGGACAGCCCTCAGCCAGTCAGAAGAATGGTCCCCCTGCTGAGATTTCCACAGGGCAACCTGTCGAGGGGTCAAGGAGAAAACAGATTCCGCTACTGTAGCAACCCTCGTGAAATATATATCTGCCAATTTCTTCATAAGTTTTGGGGCAGCGATCTCAGAGGGGTTACGCAAGAAGTCAGAACCGGTAGCCTCAACAAACCCACTCAAGGCAGACTCAAAGGCAAATACAGGGGAGGCGATCTCGAAGGGACGAAGCAGCTTAGCTTGCAAAACGGCAGACTGGAGACGAGAAGCAAGGAAGGCAAAGTGTAGGGCATCAGCGGCGGCAAAGACACCGAGTCCCCCTAGGGAAAAGGGTAGGGTGGCCAGCCGCCACTGCCACTCCCCGAAACCGGGTCCGGATGCCGTGACAATACGCTCAAGACTAGATCGAAGCGCAGTGTCGAAAGAAAGGTGGGCCGACCCAAAAGCACGGGGAGAGCAAGTGCGCAAAGCAAAGTATAACTTAGAAATACCTGTGCACGCCCGGAGAAGTAGTAACTCACACTGGGGGTCCTCAATCGTAGCAACCAAGTCCATGAGCTCTATAGTACGGGCAACCCTCTTCGAGACAAGAGCACCGCTGAAAGCAGGACACGCGCTGACCGGCCCCCCCAGGACCTTAACACCATCCAAGGGTCGGGCAATAGCGATGGGGAAAACACCAGCAACCCTACTCCTCGGGTCTTCGATAGGCCAGAAAACCTCTGTTTTAGTAACGTTGAGGTGAAGGCCAGAACGGGGGCCCTCATCCATAATCATCTGGAGGACCTTCCCCACAACAAGCGTATCCCCGACAATAGTACCATCATCGAGGTACCAAGCCTGGAAGCAAAGGTCAAAAGAGTCCCTGATCCTACAAACCAGGGGATGCAGAACTAGGGAGAAAAGGAGGGGGCCTAAAGGGTCACCCTGCTGGACCCCCTGGCAAGAGCGGAGGCAGTGCTCTCCGTAGTAGAGCCTAGCAGGACTGGAATAACAAAACTCAACCCACCTAGAGAGGCCAGGGCACTGACGGCGGACCTCTCGCAGCATAGTCTCCTTGTCAACCAAGTTAAAGGCATTCTGGAAATCGACAAGCAACATGGAGAGACCCACATCCGCGCCACGATCCTCTACAAGGCGGTTCAAGGAATGTAGAATGGCTTCACCTCCGCTAGAAACACCTACCCCGAATTGAAGGCCCTCAAAATAGTCACCTAAAGATGGGCCAACTAAGTAAGCTCCGACCTTGGAAACAAGGCGCCTCCAGATGGTACCCACAGCAATAGGCCGAACCCCTCCCCCCGGCTTAATGAGCGGGGTGAGCGGAGCACTGGCAATGTACTCACCTAACACCTGTGGACACTTCCCACCGAGAAAAAGGTTGACCATCCGAGCCATAGAGGCAATCCGATCATCAGAAATGGCAATAGCAGCACCACTCAAACAATCTAACAGGTGTTGGGCCCGAAACCCATCTCTCCCACAAGACGTGCCCCGGGGGAAACTCCGAATCATGTCCAAAACAACAGACACAGAAGCATCAAGACAGTGGCCAGAAGGCTCAGACGGAAGGGCAGGAGGGAGAGTAGTTGGGTGCTTGTCCATGAGGGCTCGAAGGGTGGCATCAGTGTACGGAGCCACACCGGACGAAGAAAGAACACGAACAGCGTCCGTGTAATGGCCATCCGAAATCTTCTTACAACACTGACGGATGTTGAGCTCACCTAATTCAAGCTCCTCCTCCGCACCAAAAGAAGGAGAGACCTCCGCCAGGGCCTCGCGCAAGAGCTCCACCTTCCCTCCCGGCGCTCCCCAAGTACGAATAGCACCGACAATAGCCTCTTCCTGACGGAGGCGTCGAATAGCAGTTCGGCATTCCGAATTACTCCTTGGGGCAAAGGTCTTCAAAACACAAAGAGGCAACACAAGCAAGGCAACCCACCGAGATAAATCAAAAGGGGAACCCGCGACATCATCAAGGGCACCCTTCAAAACACGCGCAAACCCAAGTCGACACCTAGGAGGAATTGATTTAACCGTGCGTAGCCCCTTAGAGAACAAACGATCAAGAGAAGCCAAAGAAAGACCGGAGAACAAGTCATGGTCAAGGTCGTGGTCAATACCTCCTAAGGACAAAACAGTGGACGGAGTGGGACGAGGGAGGTCATAAAGAATAAAACGAACGACTCCATCACCACAATCAGGCGCCTCAACTTGGTCTCCCGCAGCATGTCGACAACGAGAAGTGAGAGAATGGGTCGCAAGGCAAACACCACACAACCAAATACTCATACGTTTAAAGGTGACCTCGGCCGCAGAGTAGAAAGACAAGCTACATGAGAGGGTTTGACGTGTTAATACCTGAGCACCGGCACAAAAATGGTGGTTGCGCAAGTGAATGCGCAAGGAAGCTTTTGTAAGACCTTTTCCGTGACCATCTTGACACTTAGAAAGACCCACAAAGGGGCAATGGAAACGAACTACATGAGGCATGGCAGAGCAAAGCAAAGGGAGAACCACAAACCCGAAGGACACAATCGAGGAAAAGGAACACCGAAAAACCGAAGCCGCAAAAGGAAGAAGGAACAAGCAGCAAACAAGAGAGCAGCAACCAATTAAACCTGAAACCCGAGACCACAGAAGGAAAAAGGGAACAGCAGCAAATGAGCAGCAAACAGCAGAAAAACCAAAGCCCGACACAGGGGATGAACAACAGCAGCCACCAACACGCGACACCACTAAACAAGCAGACTACAACAGCTGAGATACACAAACCCTGAGCCCAAAACAAACCCCAAAAACGAGCAGCACAACAAAAAGAAAACAGGGGACAACCACAAAAGAGAAGAGAAACGGCAGTCCGAGGCCAGGCTGCCGGAGAAGGAAGCCCTCAGGCGGGGTTTGGCCAGCAGCAAGAAAGAGCAAGGGAGAACCGGCGAGGACAGCCAAAGTGACCGAATTCCGGCAGGAGAAGCAGCAGAGGCAAACCTACGCCTCAGAAAACAGACCAGAAAGAAACGGCAAAGAACGAAATTCCGGCGAGGCGCCGGCGAAGCTCCGGAAGGAGGAGACGGCAGAGGGTGGCAGAAAGGACCAGGCGGCGGTAGAAGACGGCAGAACGAACAGGGCGAAGGCAGCAGAGCAGCAGCAGCGAAAACCCAGACCAAAAACCAAAGAGAACAGCGACCGAGGAGGGAGAAAAGGACGATGGTCCAAGCGGTGGAGGAAGGTCGACGGCGGTTCGGCGGTTATCGGCGAGCAGGAGGGCCGCCGTGGCCGGTGGCAGGCGAGCGGCAGAACCCTAGCGGGAAACCCCTGATCGCAAACCCTCATCCTCTCCCTCACTAAACATAGTTATTATTATTATTATTATTATTATTATTGTTATTATTATTGTTATTATTATTGTTATTATTCTTGTTGTTATTGTTGTTATTATTGTTGTTATTGTTGTTATTGTTGTTATTGTTGTTATTGTTGTTATTGTTGTTATTCTTATTCTTATTCTTATTCTTAATCTTATACTTATTATTATTATTATTATTATTATTATTATTATTATTATTATTAATATAATTTTTTTTATATAAAAACGAAACTTGCATTAAACACCAGAACAAATTACAAGATCATGCCACTTACGGCGGGCAGCATCAGCAACGACTCGTCCGGGCTCAAAAGCGGTCAAGCCGGACTGGGTCAAAGGAGAGGACCCGGTCAAATCAACACACACATCATGCCCCCTGTCCCACGAGTAAAGCAGAAGATCGGCAGGTCGCAAGGGCTTGCCGTTATCGTCGCAGTGGCCAATCTCTACCTCCTTACCTGCAGAGATCCCGGTCCGAAAGCAAATATCCAACAGTGTGTCACGGACAAGGTTATGGCGATGTTTAATCCCCACAGTACCAGCACACGAAACCGCATGATCACCAAAAATATCCTCTCTAAGGACCCTGGAGCAGGAAGAGCAAGAACCGGAAGGTGGGAACATAGGGACTCCCAAGCGGTAACTAAGCACACTGCGATACGTCCGACCGTTCATGGTTTGCCCAAGCCCAGTAATAGGGACAACCCTCAACCAGTCAGAAGAATGGTCCCCCTGTTGCGATTTCCACAGGGCAACCTGTCGAGGAGTCAAGGAGAAAACAGATTCCGCCGCTGAAGCAACCCTCGTGAAATATATATCTACCAATTTCTTCTTAAGTTTTGGGGCTGCGATCTCAGAGGTATTGCTCAAATAGTCAGAACCGGTAGCCTCAACAAACCCACATAAGGCAGACTCAAAGGCAAGTCCAGGGGAGGCGATCTCGGAGGGATGAAGCAGCTTAGCTTGCAGACCAGCAGATTGGAGTCGAGAAGCGAGGAAGGCAAAGTGCAGGGCATCAGAGGCGGAAAAGACACCGAGCCCACCAAGGGAAAAGGGGAGGGTGGCGAGCCGCCACTGCCATTCCCCGAAACCGGGTCCGGACGCTGTGACAATGCGCTCAAGACTTGATCGGAGCGCAGTGTCGAAAGAAAGGTGGGCCGACCCAAAAGCAAGGGGGGGACAAGTGCGCAAAGCAAAGTATAACTTAGAAATACCAGTGCACGCCCGGAGAAGAAGTAACTCACACTGGGGATCCTCAATCGTAGCAACCAAGTCCATGAGCTCTATAGTACGGGCGACCCTCTTCGAGATAAGAGCACCGCTGAAAGCTGGACACACGCTGACGGGCCCCCCAAGGACCTTAACACCGCGCAAGGGCCTGGCAATGGAGGAGGGGAAAACACCATCACACCTGCTTCTCGGGTCTTCGACAGGCAGAAAACCTCAGTCTTCCCAACCTTAAGGTGGAGGCCAGAACGGGGGCCCTCCTCCATAATCATCTGAAGAACCTTCCCTACAACAAGCGTATCCCCGACAATAGTACTGTCATCGAGGTACCAGGCCTGAATGCAAAGATCAAAAGAATCCCTGATCCTACAGATCAAGGGATGCAGGACCAGAGAGAAAAGGAGGGGACCTAAGGGGTCACCCTGTTGGACCCCCTGGCACGAGCGGAGGCAGTGTTCCCCATAGTAGAGCCTAGCCGGGTTGGAATAGCAAAACTCAACCCAGTGGGAGAGGGCAGGGCACTGACGACAAACCTCCTGCAGCATACTCGCCCGGTCGACCAAGTTAAATGCATTTTGAAAATCGACAAGTAGCATGGAAAGACCCACATCCGCTCCATGGTCCTCTAAAAGGCGGTTCAAAGAATGCAAAATAGCTTCACCCCCGCTAGAAACACCTACCCCGATTTGAAGACCCTCAAAATAGCCACATAAAGATGGGCCAACCAAGTAAGCTCTGACCTTAGAAACAAGGCGCCTCCAAATAGTGCCCACAGCAATAGGACGGACACCTCCCCCTGGCTTAACGAGCGGGGTGAGGGGAGCACTGACAATGTATTCACCCAACCCTAGTGGACACTTCCCCCCGAGGAAAAGGTTGACCACCCGAGCGATAGAGGCAGTCATATCATCGGAAATGGCGATAGCAGCACCACTCAAACAATCGAGCTGATGCTGGGCCCGAAGTCCATCCCTCCCACAAGACGTACCTCGCGGAAAACTCCGAATCATGTCCAAAACAACAGACACCGACACATCAAGGCAGTGGTCGAAGGGGTCAGACGGGGCGGCAGGAGAAGGAGCAGCCGGGTGCTTATCGTGAAGGGCTCGGAGGGTGGTATTAGTGTAAGGTGCGACACCGGAAGAAGAAAGAACACGAACGGCTGCTGTATAATGACCATCGGAAATCTTCTTACGACACTGGCGAATGTTAAGCTCACCTGGGTCGAGCACCTCCTCCACACAAAAAGAAGGGGAGACCTCGGCCAAAGTCTCTTGCAGGAGCAACAACTTTCCCCCCGGCACCCCCCAAGTACGAATAGCACCAAAAATAGCCTCCTCCTGACGTTGGCGTCGAATAGCAGATCGACATTCCAAATTACTCCTCGGGACGAAGGTCTTCAAAACACATAGGGGTAACACGAGCAAAGCAACCCAACAAGATATATCAAAAGGGGCTCCCGCAACATCATCCAGGGCACCCTTCAAAGCCCGCGCAAACCCGAATTGACACTTAGGGGGAATCGATTTAACCGTGCGCAACCCCTTAGAGAACAAGTGATCAAGAGAACCCAAGGAAAGGCAAGGGAGTGGGTCCTGATCTGAAAATCCCACCGACGGCGCACGAGAAGGAGCGGGGCGAGGCAGGTCATAAAGGATAAACCGAACGAAACTATCTCCACAATCAGGCGGCTCAACAACACCCCCCCCCCCCCAACGTGCCGGCAACAAGAAGTGAACGAATGAGTCGCCAGGCAAACACCGCACAACCAAATACTCATACGTTTAAAGGTAACCTCAGCCGCAGAAAAGACAGACAAGCTACTGGAGAGGGTTTGACGCGTTAATACCTGAGCACCGGCACAAAAATGATGGTCACGCAAGTGAATGCGCAAGGATGCTTTGGTAAGACCTTGCCCACGATTATCCTGACACTTAGAAAAACCCGCAAAAGGGCAATGGAAACAAACCAAGGGAGGCATGACAAGATAAGCAAGGACAAACCACGAAACGGAAGCACATAGAACAGGGCAAGCAAGGAGAGCGAAGAAGACCAAACCCAAAATCCCACCAAGACAAGGGCGAGACTAACCCACAAGACGGCGAAGCAAACAAAAAAACCAAAACAGCGAGCACCCTACAGCAACAAGACCTGGCAACACAAGCGAAAAATAAACCCCGAGGCCGACCCGAAAAACACCTGGAAATAGAACAAACAACACAAGAACCACAACGAGCAACAAGGACTGGCCGGGTAAACACCAGAAAACAGCAGAGAAACAGAAGGGAGAAGCCGGAAAAACAAATAGCAGCAGCAAAGAACACCAGACAGAGACGGAAAACAGAGCACAAGGAGGGAGACAGTTGGAAAACAGGCGGAACACCAGCAGCAGGCGGGACGCCGGCAGAACTCCGGCAGGAGGAAAGGACAGTGACGGAGAAAAGGATGGACGGAGAAGCAAGAGACGGCAGGTGGACACAGTAGCAACCCCGGCGACGAACCGCAGCAGCAGACCCGAGAACACCCCTGAAAAAGGAACCCCAGACCCCGAACCAACCACAAGAAGGAAACCCCGCCTGAAGAACGGAGAAACGCCGGCGAGAACCAGGTTGGAAACAGCGACGGGCAGTGACCGGAGGCTGAAAAGCAGCAGCGACAGAGCCGGAGAGAGCACGAAGAACCTGGAGAAGACAGGGACGTCGGCGGGAGAGAGCACGGCGACGGAACCTGAAGAAGGAAGGGACGTCGGAGGGCCGGCCGGAGGCGGCGCCCGGCGGTGGCGAAACGGCCGCCGGTGGGGGCAGCAGGGAAACCCTAGGCGGGGGGGGGGGGGGGGGGGGGGGGGGGGGCTGATCGCACTCTCCTCACCCTCTCTAAAATTATTATTATTATTATTATTATTTTTTGCAAGAATTTATGATCCATTTTATTCATCCAAAAGGGAATAAAAGGACCCGACTTACAAAACAATAGACCCCTAGTATGTAGCCTACATACAATTAGAGTAATTTCATGCTCAAATCTAAATGACTCTTCTTTAATCTTATAAACACATCAAACTTAATGAGCCGTAAAATGACTTCTATACTCCTATAGTTAGCATCAAAAATCCTACTATTTCTCTCCCCCATAAGTAATAGACCGCAGCAGCTAAGCAAGCAATGAACCATTTGCCTTTCCAATGCTTCCTACTTCTCCTTGTAGCACACCATCTAGCCTTTGTTATGAGATTATTACTCCTCCCTCGAATGCACATCTAACTCTTCAATCCATTCCACACTTCAGTAGAAAAAGAGTAACTGAAAAAAAGATGGTCATGAGTTTTATGGCATAAAGAACACCTGCTAACCAGCACCAGGCCCTTCCTTTGCAAGGCATCCACCGTAGCAAGTTGACCCTGACATGCCAATGAAGCAATAACACCATGCCTAGGCAAAATATTTTGCCCTTGGAATCCCTTCAACCATCTTCGTTTTGCCCCTTTCAATCTAAACCAATCATAAGCATAAGAAACACAAAACTAACCTCCAGCACCCCAAGTCTGAATCAAATCGCTAGCTTGGTCCCATCCTCCTTCAGACTCTACTATCATGTCCCTTATGGTGAGCATCCCTTTCAGAGTACTTGAATAGCGCTCCTCCTTGAGGATTTCCCATATGGTTCGAGGCCCTACAACATAAACCTTATTCCAAAGAGACCATAAATCATCATTACCCTGCAAGAATTTCCACAATTTCTGCGCAATTAAAGCCTTGTTCCAAGACTTCATATCCCTTAAACCAAACCCACCTTCCTCTCATGGCAAACAAATACTCTCCCAACTCTTTAGCACCACACCCCTACACTTCTCAGTCCCCGTCCAGAAGAAATTTCTGCAAACTTTGATAATACTATCCATCACATTACCAGGCAGCAAAACATTACCCGACCAGAAATTCATGATGCCCATAATAACAGAATTCAGCAACTGTATGTGACCTGCAAAAGATAAAAAAATGACCAGACCATCCCCCAATTTTCTCTTGGATCTTCATCAGAAGACAACTGTAATGCTCCTTCCTTCTGGTTATGTCATTCAGGGGCAGGCCTAAATACCTACAAGGGAAAGATCCAACCTTAAACCCCGAGTCTGCAATAATCTGCTCTCTAACCCCCAAGGAAACTCCACCAAAATAAATTTTAGTTTTATCCTTGTTAGCTTTCAAGCCAGCCTCTCTACCAAAGTCTTCCAAACAACCCACCACAGCCTTAACCGAGGGCACATCTCCCCTCATAAAGATCATCAAATCATCGGCAAACACCAAATGATTGAGTCTCAATTGCCTACATTTAGGATGAAAAGAAACATCTTTCAAATAATTAATTTGCCTCAATCTTCTAGACAACACTTCCATACTCAACACAAAAAGATATGGAGATAACGGATCCCCTTGCCTAACACCCCCTTTCCCCTTAAAAAACCCATGAACAACCCCATTAATCTTTAAAGAAAACCAAGATCCCTTAATACATTCCAATATCCACCCAATGAACCTAGGAGGAAAATTAAGACCCCTCAACATCTCTTCTAAAAACTTCCATTGCACAGAATCAAAGGCTTTTCGGAAGTCAATTTTCATCAGGCGTCGAGGAGTTAAAAACTTCCTACTATACCCTTTAATCAAAGCTTGAGAAAGGGCAATATTGTCCTGACGGCTCCTCCCATTAAGGAAAGCCGCCTGCTCTTTACCAATAAGCTTATCAATAACAATTTTCAGTCTTCTTACAAGCAATTTACTCACAACTTTATACAGCACAGAAAATTATTATTATTATTGTTATTGTTATTGTTATTGTTATTGTTATTGTTATTGTTATTGTTATTGTTATTGTTATTGTTATTGTTATTGTTATTGTTATTGTTATTGTTATTGTTATTGTTATTGTTATTGTTATTGTTATTGTTATTGTTATTGTTACTGTTACTGTTATTGTTACTGTTACTGTTATTGGTATTGCTATTGGTATTGGTATTGGTATTGCTACTGCTATTATTATTATATAAAACGTCATTTAAAAGATTTACTATTTTAAAAATATGTCATGCATACGATATTTGGGATATAATGTTTCGGGTGACATTTGAGGATTAAAGTATAACGTTGTCACACTGAAAGTAAGTATTTGAGGATTTGACTGTTTCAAATGAGTCCGACCAATTATTATAGGTCACCAAATAAAGTACTACTTGTTCACGGGCGACTTTTATATAATGTTTACGATGCGAGTCTGGGACGAATAGGTTGTGTTGGATCCTACCACGCGTGGTGTTTCGACTGCACTTGTAATGAAAAGCAGACTCAAAAGCTGCGGTCCTAGAGTCGACCTAGTGTTTAAGGTAGTCGTCTACGACAGTTAGAGCTGCGGTTCAAGAGTCTGCGTAGGGTATGTGCGCACGTATAGACACGTACTTGATCAGTATTACTACCTAGGTAGCAGGGGCAGAATAGGATTCTGAAAACTGCGTGTTCCCTCTTGATGATGCAGAGAGTGTAATCATCTGCTTTCATTTCGCCCAGAGCCCCGTTTGAATAAACGTATAATATAATAGAAGTTCGGGCCCAATTGAGCCTTATGGGTGAAATGTAAACCCCATAAGATCGGTTCGGTCTACGAGTCAGTAACACGGTTACTTCTATTGGTGAGATGCAAGCCAATAGGATGCAGCGGTGATACTAGGAGCCACGACTCGTGTGTTTATTCTCTGTTTACGTAAAAAATGATTTTTAAAATCAAATGGCTGCCAATGTCTCATCTTTTAAACTTTACCGTTTTCATCACCTCACATGTTGGTTAATTGAATTAAAGAAAACTATCTGTTACATGATATCCTTTAATATTTTTGTAAGCATATTATTTGTTATTCACATGATTGTCTTATGTGTTCGAGGTGATGTTAGATGAACGTCTTGGTTGCTGTCCCGTTCAGCGTCCACTGTTTTATTTTTTTTTGCAGGTCTAAGACGTTTGGGGAATCGATCGAGAGAGAAATAATAATATGTTTGTATAAAATTGTATTCTGTACTAAGTGAATCAAGACTATGTAATTAATAGTCGTTTATTGTAAGGATCCGTGACGATCGATCCGGATTTATTTACACTCTTATATAATTTTAATTAAATGACTTAGAAAACTTTCCGCATTATCTATTATTTTAAGTCATCGAAAATCCGGGTTGTTACATATCACTTAAAATATATAAGTACTCCATAAAATATGATTTTAATAATAATGTAATATGAAGTATAAATATTAAAATATGAGTTACGATGAATAAATAAGAAGTATAATACGAAGTCCAAATATGAATAAATATGAAGTATAAATATGAGTTACGATGAATATATCCGCTGTAATATTAAAATGGGATAATTACCATAGCACATCTATAAAGCAGATAAATATTTTTCTCATTCGTTCAAATACTTACGATGAATATATCTCATGCAACACAATTATCACGTCTACTTTAGCCAAAATAATCATAAGTCAATCCTACAAGTATTAATTAATCATTGATCTTTGCCAAAACGTTTTGAATGATTTCCATATTTAATGACTTACTTTAAAATTTCAGTAGCTAATCAATATATGCATGTCAAACATATGTCAAACGGGTTAGACGGATCGGGTTATACGGGTCATGGATCAAGTAATGGATATATATGTTGGGTACGATTGAAAGAAATTACAAGGGATGCTTTTATAATGTTTAGTTATTTTAACACTTTCGCTTCTCGTCGTCCATAATTTTACTTAGCGTCGTCCGTATTTTACCTAATATACTCATTTTACCCTTAATTTGTTTAACTCTTTTTACCCACATCCTCTTTAATTACATTCCAACATTTAACTCATCAACTTCCATCATATTTCAATTGCAATTGAACTACAATTAAATCGCTTATGCTCAATCCGACTCCAATTAATTCAATCTTGACATATAATGAGATCGTTTGAAGTAAAAACTTAGATTCAAGAATTCGTTGTTAGTAAACAAACAACATCATCCGAATCGGTAAACTAAAATATTAGTAACTTAAATTACGATACCACAATATCAATTATAATCCCTAATGTGCATGTTTGACAAAGCAATTCAATATACTTACGGAAAATACTAATAAATAAACGAAAATACAAGAGACTTGATATATCTACGACGGTCCCCAAGCTGAGACTTAGAAATTCTAAAACTTAACCTGGGCTCAGTCTTAGCTTTTCTAAGACTGTCCCCAGGCTGAGACATAGAAATTCTAAGACTCAACCTGGGCTCAGTCTTAGCTGTTCTAAGACTGTCCCCAGGCTGAGACATAGAAATTCTAAGACTCAACCTGGGCTCAGTCTTAGCTGTTCTAAGACGGTTCCCAGACTGAGACTTAAAAATTCTAAGACTCAACCTGGGCTCAGTCTTAGCTGTTCTATGACTGTCCCCAGGCCGAGACTTAGAAATTCTAAAACTCAACCCGGTCTCGTAATTTCGCTAGTTATTCCGGGTACGAGCTTTTACGATTAATACCTGGGCCGAATTCTTTTGTCACGTCTAGTACGAAAAATAATACAAATCATAATTGCGTTCACGATGACAAAAATAACGAGACTAACCTCGATAACGTCGTCGTCCGAATTATTTTCGTTATAGGGCAAATTCAAATCATAAGGAAAACTATTTTCCGCGTTCGACATGTCCGGGTTAATCGACGAATAATCAAAAGTTCAAAATATAAGCGTTTAAATAGTAGGGTAAATTAGGTTAATAAGTAGTTGAGTTAAATTAGGTTAGTAAATTTAAAAAGGGCAAATCAGTAATTTACTCATAAATTATGGACGACACTAAGTAAATAGACGGACGACGTTAAGTAGTCCCCTATTTTAACTACGAGGTAGTGTTTTAGTAATAGTTTAGTACGATCGAGGTAGTGTTTTATAATGCTTTTATAATGTTTAGTACGATTGAGGTTGTCTTATATTTTTCAATCTTAAAATCGTTTCAATATAATCATCATTTAGAAGGTATAAATATATGTATCACAACTTTGATGTGGGTGAAAATTACGTTCAGGTATACGTCCGTCATCCTTTATAGACTTACTGTTATTACGACTATTTTTACGACATATAAATATAAAATTACAAACTCTAATGACCAAAATTACTTTGCTTATGATAAGAATATGAAATGTTTTTTTAATGTGAGGTATTAAGCGATACACAAAAACTCATATGAGACGGTCTCACAATAAGTTTATTGTGAGACCTCTCCCACGATGGTAGTTACCGATTTTAGTTTTAGGGGCTTATAGGGTATGTCTTACAATAAACGTATGTGAGACAGTCTCACAAGAGACTTACTATAAGCGATAATATTGTTACCATCCGGATTATATATTCTTAATATTTCACACTCATAGCTCATCCCACTATACTGCATAACTCATAGGTCTCATACCTTCATGTGTAGACTAATATTATAATATTGAAATAATACACGTTCGACCTTAGTAATTTTGTTTTCCTACTCAATATTTTTGTTAATCGTGTAACGTTTTTTCTTTAACTTCTCTATCATACAACTCTCGTGATTTATCACGGGTTTCACACTAGTAATACTTAAAGCTCCCCCTTCTTTTATCATCATTGTGTATAATCTGATTTAGACACGGACAGTGGTCGAAAAGCCCTTCTGGTAGGAACTGTACATTGCAATCAGGCATATTTCTAATCTAGTTATCATTTGCACTACAAGAATAGATGCCCCTGGCGTCCACCCAGTGGCTTCTGTCAGTGGACGCTGTACGGGCCCGGGCGTCCGCAAACAGACGCCAGAAAGTGGATGCCACGACCAGTCGTCTGTTTTTTGTCCGGGCGTCCACTATTGGACGCCAATAAAATTTGCATCTGACAGCGCACGCCATGGGTGGCGTCGGACTGTGGACGCCAGTTGTCCCTGAATGGCGTCCACAGTCAGACGCCATATGCTTAACGTTGGCGTCCGACTGTGGACGCCATCCAGGGACAACTGGCGTCCACAGTCCAACGCCATGTCCCTTGAATGCTGCCAATTCTGATCGCTTTTAGATTCCTCCGGCGTCTGGCATGGCGTCCGTTATTGGACGCCATATATGCTGATGCATGGCCGTAAACAAGCGTTCGATGTCTAGCCAAAACCTGCAAAATAAACCACATCCACAACTCTCATCCAACCACAACTGTCGACCATCCACAAGACCTCAATCTCATTCACTCTCAATCAACCAAACACTTCATCTCTCGCCACATTTATGCTCAAAAAACATTCATTTAAAAAAGTTTTAACATACGGTTTAAAGGTACATAAATCTAAACTAGGACGAAGATACATAATCCATAAATCCAGTTACAACAACAACAACAACAACAACAACAAACAATCAGCTAACTGTGAAGCTAGCTGAAGCACCAGAGTTACCGCCATCTAATTCCGGTTTGTTTGATTTTGTTTTTTCTAAACTATTGCAGTAATGTAAATTAAGGATTCTAACAATATTAAAAGGATCTAGGGTCTTACGGTTCACTATGTAATTAAATTGGGTAAAGTTAATTAATCATTCAATCCATCAATCACAGTTATTTAGGGCAAAGACACGGGCTTTCGGATCTTATGTCAACCTTAGGATAGATTCTGACGGACTCTCGCAACTTACCAGATTATCCTACCCACTTACTTGTAAGTCTACCCTTACCAGGCTTTCGATCTTAGGTTTGGGTTCCTAAACATTCAACTAGTTCAACGTCTCAAACTAATCGAACGACGATACAAAACAAGTAGTAAGACAATAACATATGAATGATCAATCAAACAATTAATTAAACTAACATTCTCAATTCAATTAACATAGATCCCCTTCAACCCTAGAAAAATAAATTAGCTACTCATAACGAAAGATGAACCAACAAAATAATTAAGCATAATAGAAATCAATATGAAACTAAAGGAAAAGGGAAAAAATACTGATTACGAAGAACTGAAAGATTGAATAATAATTAAAAGCTAAAAGTACCGCTACAAGCTTGCAGAATTCCGATGCTAAATAATAATACCAAGTCTAAACTAAAGTTATGAATATATGAAAAGAAGTGTCCTTAAACCTAACCCTAAGAAGGGTATTTATACTTATTACAATGGGTCTAATTAGGAAATAGGACATAATTTAATAAAATAATTCCGTAGGATTTTAATTAAGGCAGAATACGAATTCTTCAGAAGATTACGAAAGTCACTCGGACGCGTCGCAAACCGTTCGGTTCACAAACGAACCGCCCGGTACGAAAAGGAACCGACCGGTACGAAAACGAACCAACCGGTACAGGATCAAACCGACCGGTTCGGCCTTCGTCACTTGCATTCTTGCCCTTTTTGTCTTGTTTTTTTCATTTGTAACTCTTTACTCCATCTTTTGATATGTTTTCGGTCAAAACATAAACCATATACCCGGCATAACAAACTACGGATAAAAGGCTACTAAATTATTCCTAAGGCAGGTGAAATTGGTAAAAACGGAGGATAAAATGAGACCAAATATGCATATGAACTGCGTTCATCACCATACCCGTTAAAGGGGTCTCTGTCGTCTGGAGGGGAAGGGGGACGACCTTGGTTGCATTTGTTGAACTTGTCCTGAAAAATGGCCATCTGTTCCTGCATCTTCTTTATGTGCTCCGCCTGCTCCTTCAGTTGCTGCTGCTGCTGCTGGGTCAGTTGTTCCTTCTTGGCCTCCTTTTCTGGGTCGGGCTGCTGAGATCTGGTTGGCGTATACTCCATCTGTGTGGAGGTGCCGAGACGCGCTGGGGGAGGTGTGAAGTAGATACCGTGTGCATTCCCAACACCATACACACTTCCTTTCTTGTACCCCTTGACGACCTTGAAAAAGTCTGATTCGGGTCTACTTCGGCAGCATCAGGAGCAGTCTCGTGGTTTACTAGATCCTCTTGGTAGGCATCCTGCGTACACAACAGTGATTTCAATTCAAGTTATTAGTAGATGAAATCAATAAAGATACTTATCTACCACCTAAAGTATAGACACAATTGATTTATTTGAAATAGTAAGTACTCACCCAGATTGCCTGATCTTTACTCGTCATAAAAGTAGTCCCTTCCGAGTCGGTCTTCCCGTGCATGTCCAGGAATATCTCAGGGGCGGTTGGCGTCCTCCCGAGTTCAGCTTCTAGCTGTTAAATGAGTACGACCGTTAGGCGAACGTATATTACGTGAACACAGTTTATGATTATTCAAGTACGAGTACGATATTAGTAGAAATCATACCCTCTTGAGACGAAGAAACGAACTGTGAACCCCGATGATGTGTCGGGTTGGCCTTCCCCTCAAACTCACACTTCTTCATTTTGTTTCGGGATGCCCTCTCCGATCTGACCTTGAAGCCCTTGTCGTCGTGGTACTTAACCCACCTCTCCGACGCTTCACCTGAAGTATGACAACACTAATATATTATTAGTTAATATAGTAAAATATTGAAGTTCGATTGTTCTTTAAAATTGAGTAATATAAAAAACTACACCTTTCAGGTCTTTTAGCGCAGTCCCCCGGGTGTGGCGTTTGTTCATTACGTCAGCGAAACGGCGTGTGCACGTCTCGTTGTACCGTTCCCATATCCTTCCTTCGAACTCCGGCTTCCAAGCGAACTTCAACTACACAATCAAGGATGATTAGTAATTAGTAACATAAATAATTACAAAGTCTACATTATGAATGCAGAACTCGGTAGCAAAAACAGTCAACGAACCCGAAAGTTGTTGAACCACTGCTCCCGTTGATCCATCTGCACCTGAGTCCAGCAGGCATACCCTTGACCTTTGTCGGCCATGTAGCTGTTAGTACAGCAAGTGGTCACCACCCCATAAAGGAACCTGCACCGAGTCGAGAAACACATACATGTACGAAATATTACAAGATGTATGTAGTCCAAAAATTCATATGTTACAAAAGAGTGGACATGTTAGATTATATTACCATACGCGACCAGGGTCGATAATCAGGCGACCGTTCTCGTCCTTATCTAGCTCCTCCTTGTCCCCCTGCCGCTGCTGCTCATCGTTCCGCTCCGGTCCCGTTTGGAGGACATGTTCCTCCTCCTCCTGCTGCGAGGTGGATGTGTGCACAGTCCTACTTCCTCCGCCACGTCTCCTTGTCGATCTACCGCCTGCCATTATCTTAACCTTGCAACAAATTAGCAACAATTAGCAATTACAATCTAACTTGATTGAAATAATGTACAAAATAAGTAACACAATGATCAATATGGTTAACCTACTACAACAACTCTAGCAGTCATCTTTGTTGTCCTTATTGTCTTCAGCCTCATCGTCCTCACTCTGATCCTCCTCCTTCGTTTCCTAGCCCTCCTCTTGATCATCCTCCAAATTCTCTTCATCGTGTCCCTCATCCTTCTCAAGGATCTCCGGAACATCCCTAACCATGTAATCTCCTTGTCCATCGTCATTGTCATCCTCAGAATATTCATCTGCCCCTTCATTCTGATCTTCTTCGGAGAGTATGGTCTCGTCAATAGGAGACAAGCGTGTACCACTTGAAGCCGCATCTTTCTGGAACAGAGAACTGTCCATTTGCCCCAGTGGTTTTGTCGTAAAGACTGCCCACCATTGACTTTGATTTCTGTCATTTATCGTGTACGGAGAAGGAGCAAAGTAGACTTGCTTGGCCTGATGCGCGAGTATGAACGGATCGTACGTAGGATATTTACGGGGGTGGTTAACTTCCACGATCTTGTAACGTTCATGCACTCGGGTCCCGTTCACGGAGCTGTCTTTCCACTCACATTTGAATACCACAGCTCTATACCCCCGTTCTTTGCCAGCATAACACAACTCAAAAATATCCTCCAAAATGCCATAGTACTCATCACCATCAAGAGATGTCACACTGACACCGAAATTGCATCTAGCCTTGTTCTTCCCGTAGTTGAATGTGTGAAAATTGAACCCATTCACCGAGTATCGGTTCCAGGTTTTAACCACTCGCACTGGTCCGTATGCCAAACTTCTAACCAAATCATCACGTATGTCAAAGGCAACTAAGTGATCCTTGATCCACTTAGGAAAATGTTCATCGTGCTTACTCCAAACGTCATCAGGGTTCACGTCAGGGTTCGCAGCGACATATTCAATTACAAATTTCTTCTCATAAGGCTCTAAGATCTCACAATTAGAGAGTAGGTAAAGGTGCGCTCGGTTATACTCTTTCTCATCTAGTACCCTAGAACCCTCAACGAATGAAGTTCCTTCATCGTCCTTCTTTTGAAAAAACTCGGGTATAGTAGGATCAATGGACACCGAATGTTCTAGGTTCAGGTTCTTGGTTTTTGTTTGGACATCTTTCTCGAAGTATAGGGAGCAGAAGTTCGCAATCTCTTCTGTCAAATATGCATTACAAATAAAACCCTCTACCCTAGCCTTGTTAACAATTTTCTTCTTCAAATGATTGAGGAACCTAAATAAACAAGTTATGTATTTCAATTAATAAAAGTTAGCTATGTTTAAATTAAATTTATAAATAAAGTTACTAAAATTTATGTACCTTTCAAATGGGTACATCCATCTATACTGGACAGGTCCTCCAACCTTAGCCTCGTAGGGCAAGTGGACAGGTAGATGCTCCATGGAATTAAAGAACGATGGTGGAAAGATCATCTCAAGTTTGCATAGTATCTGTGGAATTTGATCCTCCAGCCGAGTCATGTCCTCACTTGTTACTGTAGAAGAACACAAATTTCGAAAAAACAGAGATATCTCAGTTATAGAATTCCACACCGTCGGTGGCAAAAGTTGCTTTAGTGCTACCGGAAGTAACCTCTCCATTAAGACGTGGCAGTCGTGACTCTTTAACCCTTTCAGTTTTAGGTTCTTAAGATCAACACAGCGTTTGAAGTCAGAGGCGTACCCATCAGGAAACTTCAACTTCTCTACCCACTCCAACAACGCCTTTCTCTGAGCCTTGTCAAGTGTGAACAAGGCTCTCGGTTTGGACCCATCCCGTTTTATGTGCAGCTGAGGACGGTCACAAAAATTCTTTACATCTCGCCGGGAGCCGGTAGTGTCACAACTCTTCCCCTCCACATCCATCACAGTGTGAATCAACCGCTCGAATAAGTTTTTTTCTATGTGCATCACATCTAAATTGTGACGAAGTAACAAAGTCCTCCAATATGGTAGGTCAAAGAATATGCTACGTTTAAACCAACCATTTTTCAACTTTTTGAGATCTTTGAACTCCTGCTCGGTTCCGTCAACAGTGGACGGGTAATCGGAAATCAACTCCCATATTTCATCTCCGGGGAGTCGATCAGGTGCGTTGTCAAGCACAACCTCACCCTTCTTGAATGCCTTCTTATTCATTCTATACGGGTGACCTTCTGGTAGGAACTGCTTATGACAGTCAAACCAACTTACTTTACTAGAATTTGGAAGATAAAAAGCTTTGCTCTCGTCCTTACAACACGGACATGCTTTCTGACCTGCACTAGACCACCCCGAGAGCATACCGTACGCGGGAAAGTCGTTTATAGTCCACAACAGAGTTGCTTTCAACTGAAAGTTTTGTCTCAGAGAGACATCATAAGTTTCGACCCCTACCTCCCACATTTGTTTCAATTCCTCAATAACAGGTTGCAAGTAAACATCCAAATGATTTTTCGGATTTTTGGGACCAAGCACAATAAGAGATAGAAATATGAAAGGCTGCTTCAAACACAACCAAGGAGGTAGGTTATAAGGTGTGATCATCACAGGCCAACAAGAGTACGACTTACCAAATTGGCCGAAAGGTGCAAACCCATCAATACACAACCCCAGCCTTACATTTCGGGGTTCTAACGCAAAGTGGGGATGTAGTCTATCGAAACGCTTCCACTCCTCACCGTCACTCAGATGACACATCTTCCCTGGTACCCTAATATCCTCCTTGTGCCACCTCATTTGCTCCGCTATGCTTTTTGTGGCATACAACTTTTGAAGCCTTGGTGCAATAGGCGTAGGGAAGTACGTAAGCTGACTTATTGGGATCGGTTTCTTACCCCTAACACCGCTTTTCCCTTTTCTACCCCTCAAAACAATATCCCCCTCAACCGTCTTATACCTACCCTTACCACATCTCTTACATTCATCTAGCATCGCATTGTCCTTCCAAAATAACATACATCCATCTGGACAAGCATCAATCTTTTAATGCGGGAGTTGAAGGCCCTTCACAACTTTTTTGGTTGTGTAGAAAGTTCGGGTCATGATATTGTCTTTCGGGATTACTCTCTCGAGCAAGGCAGCAATACCATCGACACAGGCAAATGGGAGGGTTGAACTCACATTTAAGGCTGACTGCCATAGATGCGACTTCTAACAAAGTCACATCGCACCCTCCGTATAACAGTTTCTCCGAAGCTTTCAACATGTCGAAAAACGCCTTCGCTCGTGGGTTAGGCTCTTGTGGGTTAGGTGAGTCTTGTGAGTTGGGTGAGTCTCGTGGGTTAGGTGCGTCGTCATTCCCATATGTGTTCTCGTTGATAAACAAGTTGCACTCCACTACGTTAACTATCATACCTCTCAACCCCTCCTCATTTTGACGGTTTTCGGGTTCCGCAGACTGAGGTGGCTCACCATGACAAATCCAATTATAATAATTGGATGAAAAACCATTATAGATGACATGTTCCTTAACTACAAGGACATCAAAAAGTTTAATGTTCTTGCATTTAGTGCACAGACACCTAACCTCCCCCCTCGATGCATAGTCTACTGACTTTTTAGCGACCTCGACAAATGATTCCACACCCCTCAAAAATTCGACGGTGGGACGTCTCTTCTTATCAAGTCTTCCCTCATACATCCATTTCCGTTGAATTCTCTTCATTTTTTATGTTAAAAAAATATATATAACAAATTAAAGTTTAATTTCTCTAACTTAATTTAGAACTTACTAAACAAAAATTTAATCACCATTCAACTTAAACTTAATTTCTCTAACTTAACTTCCATAATTAAGTTTCCTCAAGTTAATCACTAATACGTCAAAGTAAACCCGAATGGCTTCTTAATTTAAAATTGATCTTACAAAGATTAGTCACCGAATTTAATCACAAATGTAACCACAATTTAATTCCAATTTACGAAAACCCTAGCTAATTTATCAATTAAATCCCAATTTAACCGAACAAAACAGAAAAATTCATGGCTTAGGTCAGACAAAAACAGCTTAATCAGGTCAAATAAGGTCAAATTTTCGGATACAGATATGGGAACTACGAAAGCACCGCTAACACCTATTTAGAACCCCGATCACGATGGAAGTGGTTTCGAAAAAATCCGGCATTATTACGACACCTTTTGGTCCGTCCTAAGTCACACAAAACCTCAAGGAATGCCCTAGAGGTCATTCTAGCTCAAATCAACCAAATTCATCAAACCCTAATCAAAATTGGGCTAGCAAACTACTCAATTTATTAGCCCTAAACAATATTAACTAATCTACCTAATCGAATTTGGGCTAAACTAATCAACCTAATCAAAATTTATTAACCCTAAACAATATTAACTAGCAAACTACCAATAAATAACGATAACAATCAAACACAAGAACTAATTATAATGAATAAGAATTAAGTTAAGTAAGAAAACATACCAAAATATAGAGTAGAAGAATGAAAAATGGAGGAGAGAAATGGAGACGGGGCTCGGCGAAGAAGGGAGGATGAATGTAGAAAGTGTTTTTTTAGAGAGTGAAGGGGGAGAGGGGGGTGGGCGAGTATTTAACGCGGAATTCAGTCTACCGGGCGTCCACTATCGGACGCCACATACAGTGAAATTGGCGTCCGACAGTGAACGCCATATACACTAAATGGCGTCCACTGTCAGACGCCATTTAGTGTATATGGCATCCGCTTGTGGACGCCCGGAAAACTGAATTTCTTTCACCCAATTTTTATCGGACGCCAAGTTTGGCGTCTGACGGTAGACGCCCGGAAGTATTTTCAGACGCCATTTAGGCGTCCATATGCCCAGGATGCCCACCAGGCGGACGCCCGGAGCTGGTTTTCTTGTAGTGTTGCTAAGGCTCTATCTATTCTACTAAAGCTTTTAACTCCCTCCTCGTGTTTGTTATTCCATGTGAAGAAGGCCCCTGTAGCAGGCATGTCGTCTAGTCCACAATCATCTATGCATCTTTAAAAATCCACCACCTCCGATTGAGTTGCATTGCTCCCAATTCTCTCATCAAAGTGCAGTACATAGTTATTATAATCTCCCACCAGGATCCAAGAACCAACATAGTTTTGCTTAAACATCCTGATGGAATCCCATAATGGCCTTCTATATATCATTGACCCTATTGTGCCCATAGACAAAAGACATATTCCAATGTAAATTATTCACTTGTAAATGAATTTGTGTGTGAATAACCTGCTCCTCCTTGCTTACAACCTGAACATCATAAACACAAGGATCCCAAATGACCCAAATCCTCCCTCCTTCACCCCCTTGAGTATTAGTGATCAACTTCCAATTCATCCCTATTCCAGAGAACACCTTATTTGTTGCAGCCAAGCGAACACGAGTTTCCATTATTCCAAAGAGTCTTATGTTATTCATATGCAAGAACCAACTAAGATCCTTTTGCTTATTAGTACTATTTATTCCTCTCATATTCCAAAATTCAAAGCTAGCCATTGCACCCAGGTACCTCCCTACCTCCTAGGAGACCCCCTAAGTTATTCATATGCAAAGTAGAATTAAGAGCATCATAAAATGATTTGCCCTCAATCCTTATCCCCTCTCTATCCTGTTGCGCATATTTAGTGACGATTTTGGCAGGACTACCAATATTAATTATAGTCTGTACAGACATTGGTGTTATAAGTACTTCATGCCCCTTATAGGTATGAGAGCTTCCTTCCCCTGTTCTGGAACAGCTGCAGGCATTTTAGGTGGAGGCGCATGAGTAGTAGGTTGGCGAGGCTTCTAAACCTGTTTCTTGCTAGCCTTCACCTTCTTTCCTTTTGTAGCAGACAATTTCATCATGGCCTATACCCTAACACAGCTTGCACTTAATGGGCTTCCACTCATAGTGTACAATTTTTGTGTAGGTGTTGTCTAATTCATCCTGAACCTTAATAGTATCAGGCAATTGGCCGTCAAAAGGAACCTCTATCAAAACCCTAAAATTTGTGACGGATATGCCCGCCACAAGGAAGACTTGCTGGGAGACTAAAGTTATATTATCGTGTTAAATAATAACGTTATTATTAGACTTGACAAAACTTGACCTAACTTGTAAACCCGACCCGCCCAACCCGTTTATTGCTAGATCAAGATTTAGAGATTCAAGACCTCTAGATCTTGATCTGTGACTCGATATTTTAAATTACAAATATAAACAACTAATATTCAATTTAATACACTTGTTGGGAGACTAAAGTTGTATTATCTTGTTAAATAGTAACGTTACTATTAGATTTGACAAAACTTGACCTTACTTGTAAATCTGACATGTTCAACCTGTTTATTGGTGGGTCAATATTCAATATTTCTAAATCTTGATCTGTGACTCGATATTTTAAATTACAAATATAGACTAATATTCAATTAATACAACATTTTTTTATCTTTTGATAATAAAATAATTATTAAAATAGTTTTAAAATTTCATTGAAATATAAACATTATAATCAAGGTCTGTAAAATAATATTATTAAAATAAATAAAAAGTTTAAAAAATATTATTTTTTAATTAAAAAGGGTAAAAAAAATTGGCGTTTAGAACTATTTTCACCCGTATTCTAACCATAACCTGTCTCGTGACCCATATAACCAGACTGATATTTAAACCGACCTGTATTCTGAGCCGAAATGTATAAAGTTATTTAAATAAATTATGTAGTTTAAAAATGTTTGAGACTACATGTCACTCGAAAAAAACTTAAATTATATTGTTTTTTTTTAAAATTATTTAATCAATTATTCTATTTAAGTGTTTTAACTTTATTAGATTTTTCAATTAGTTAAAATAGTTTAATCAAATTTGCAGTACTCAAAATTTTTTAAACACTTAAATATGATAAATAATTTAAGTTTGTATTTAAGAATCCTAAAACTGTTGAAGAATATCAACGTCGCTCGAAAAATGTCTCGTTTAACTATATTGATTGATCCAATGTAGTTAATTTTAAATTTTTACTGTATATATTAATCATTTTATTTGAATATGATTTTGTATCTAATTTTAATTTAAATTATCTAACGCTCTTAGTAGATATCGTGAGTGTAGACACCCGCATTTTGACTGCCAGGTGTCTATGGTAGTTTCCCAAAAAACACCCGATGATGATCGGACGTTAACGTGTTTCTACGCGCTCGGATATGGGCTCAAATCCATTAGTTGTTGGCTAATGCACTTACGGAGTACAAATCTCACAAAAATGACCTCAAATCCAGGCCCAGCAGACCGTTCCGAGTCAAACAAGACTAATTTGGGCCAAAACCGACACCGGAAATAAAACCGACTTTTTACGATTGGGTCAACCCCGGTCAAAGTCGTTTCCGAGACATACAAAACAGCCATTCAAGTGCCAAAAAACAGCCCAAATACAAGAACCCATCAAACATCCAAAGCCACGGTCCAAGAAGCTGACCCGCGCAACCCAGCTGGGCCACTCGATCGAGTGCCCAGTCCACTCGATCGAGTGGGCCTTTAGACGAGCCCGACTGCTGGCACAATGGGCCACTCGACCGAGTCCAGGGGCTACTCGGCCGAGTAACCCTAACCGGGGTACCTAGGCCTAGCCTATATATACACCCCATGCAATTCAACTTCACACACAATTATTCAACCCTAATTCTGCCCTAATACTAGCAAACCCTAAACCTAGCTTTAGGAATTCAAAACTCTAATCAAACCCTACTCAAATACAACCCTAACCCTAGCGTTTAGGAATTCAAACTCAAACCACCACAACTTAGCCTACATACTCGATACTCCCGTGCAAGTCGCCACTACGAGTCCCGTCCGAGCATATGGAACATGTAGGTTGAGGGTACAAAACCCGTCTTCTTCCCTTCTCTTCTCCCTCTCAGTTTCTTCATCCTTTTTTCCGTTTTTTTTTGTCTTTTTTTATTTCATTATCGCATCTCTAATATCATTAATAACGCTAGTATCAAAACACTAAAATACTCGCGGATTTGTGTCGAGTGCGAAGGATGTCGGAATAAGGAAACCCGAATATACAAGTGTACTGCACACAGCGTTGCCGGTCGCTTATTCCGACATCCTAGCACTTGATTATTGAAACGAGTCAACTTAAACAATAGTTTCTTTTATTTTCGTTCGCATCATTATCATTCGATCGCATATGTCGTCAATTACAAAACTATCATTCAAATCGAGCATCTTTTAATAAAGGTCGAAACCCGTTGATGCGGATCCGACATCAAACAATTCGCAAGAATTAATTGTGATGTCGGGATGCGGAGGGAATCAAGTCTTTCAATTCTAGCATAGCGTCAAACTCTTAGATTCGTTGCTAATTTCATAATTAGACGTTGAATCTAACGATCTAGTCACATAAATTAGTTAAAGCGATTTTCGTTGATGCTAAAGTAATTGTCATACAATTCGTTAGAATTACGACATTATTAAACGCGGAGGAAATTTATTTATGTCGCGATAGTTAATTTAAAACGACTTAAAGCAATTTTCTTTTATTTTTTTACTCTAGTATTCCATATCGATTCAATAATCGAATGTGGGATACAACGAGTATTCAAGTTTAGAATCGAGTATAAATTCCATAATATTTATGCCCAATTCATCAAATTATCGAAAATCAAAAGCAATTTCGAAATCGATAACAAAATTGCAAACGAACCTGGTTCGTACAGGTGCCACTCGACCGAGTGCCTATGCCACTCGATCGAGTGACATCACAAAAACCGAAACAGAATGTCTTTATGGCCTCCACTCGGTCGAGTCTCACAGTGACTCGGTCGAGTGGCAATGTACGTGGTCGAGTTGGTCAATAACTCGGTCGAGTAGGGTCATAAAATCCGGACAGAACCTTTTTCAGAGGTCCACTCGGTCGAGTCCCTCATTGACTCGGTCGAGTGGCCCTTTATCACGTTAAACCGTGAGTCCAACAATAGCATTCGAGTCTTGTTAACCTTTTTTTTGTGACTTAGGTCAGCACGTGCCTAATCTATCACGTGAAACACCTTTTCAAAACCATGCATTAACTCGCTAGCACCATTCTACAAATTTCAATATCTCATAAACCGTTATATCGTTACTAACGCGTTTATTGTTTCTCTTGTCAATTTTGGTTGTTTATTTTATCGTACTAAAATGAACCCACATGCTAAAATTCAACTTTGATGTTAGAATCAAATTGCATTAAATTGACGTAGAAACCCTTTCAATTTCATTCACATGCTTAGGGAAAATAATCTTTGCATATCATTTTCTCGTTTAACTAACGCGTGTATTCAAAAGTCATTCGAGATCTTAGTAGAGGCCGCTAGTGCGGGCGGGGTTGGGTGTCCTTCGTGGGCTTCCCAACACGTACCCTCACCCCTTACTCAGAACCTTGGTTTCCGGATGCCCGGAACCGTTGGCGCACGAGAGTCATTCAATACACGACATCCGATAATGTCGGTATCGGTATCAAATGCTAAGGGACGAATCCAATAAACTCTGACATCGGAAATGGGCCGTATTTTGTACACGGCCCACTACGACATAGAGTGGGTTCGAACGGGCCGAACTCCCACAAAGTTCGGTGGCGACTCCACTTCAATTTAAATTTCCATTCGATCCGTTTTCATATGGAGATTCAGCCTCCCCAAACCCGCGCGTGGCCGCGTCGGGGTGGACCTATGTCATGTCCACAGTGAGACTAAAGTTGTACTCTTGAGTTGAATGACTTGACTTGATTGACTCGTAAACCCGACCCATCCAACCCGTTTTTTCTTAGGTCAACACCTATAAATCTTGACCCACGATTCAAGTGTCATCGAACCTAGGAACGATATTATAAAAGGTAAAAAAGTCGAAAAAAACATTTACTTTGTAATTTTATCTAATATTTCGTATTAAAAATCCTAGGAATGATAACTTTCTTGTTAAACAAAATTTAATGTTTTTTTACATAAAATTGTAATTTCTCACACCAAGGGCGTCTTAAACTAAATGGAGGCCCAGTTCTCCAAAAAAATGAGGCCCACAATTTTTTAACTATAACCTCTTCTAGATATATAATTATAACAACGATTTTTCATTTGCTCATGCAAATATAGTTCCTCGATTTTCTTTTAACGATTAGTCACTTGTGAGGCCGTCTCACATTAAAACACTGTGAGATATTCCAAAATACACTACTAACCAACAAAAAAACAAAATCAAAATAAAAAGTGTTCTTTTAATTGTGAGATCGTTTCATACAAGTTTGTGTGTGTTTTAATTGCTTCTCATTTTTCGAAACATCTCACCTCTCTTCAAGTATCTCAAAATATATTGAAAGTCTCGCTGCAAATCAGCGGTTCACTTTGTACAACTAAAAGATCAATTAATTAAGAACAAATTGTAGATAAGTAAAATTTTGATGGGTTATTTGGGCATACTAATCTAGAAATACAATGACTTCATTAGTAATTGTAAATGATAAAAATTAATACAATTGACTTGAAAAAATTGAGGAAACTAAAAATATCGAATTCAATTCATCTGCTTATGATGAGAAAAAGAAAACAAACTCACCTTCCGTAAAAAAAAGTTATCGAAGGATCGAAGTTT
This sequence comes from Agrostemma githago, assembly GCA_958450325.1. Taxonomy (NCBI): domain Eukaryota; kingdom Viridiplantae; phylum Streptophyta; class Magnoliopsida; order Caryophyllales; family Caryophyllaceae; genus Agrostemma; species Agrostemma githago. The sequence goes on from OY288246.1 coordinate 22,686,261, forward strand.
AAAGCATAAGAAATCAAGTCATACAAAACTAAATAAAAAAGTTACAGAAGAAGCATTGAAGTAAGAAGGAAGACAGAGAAGTAAAAACAGATCAAACTCATATATAAAACTATCTGAAAGTGAAATCCCAGAATCAAAAATGGCGAACATGGTCAAGATTTCCAGCAAAACAATACCAAATTAAAGTAGTTCTTGGGATAATTGTTGGGTGATGGTAAGATGTGGAAAATTATAAGTTATTTTGAGAGAGAATCGGAGAAGTTGTACAATCAACAAATCTAGATTTAGTGTGATAATGAAGACTATAAATCTATAGATAGGAGGTTTTGGGAATCGAAAATTAAGCTTTGGGGAAGGAGGAGCGTAGGAACAATAATAAAGTTGCAGTTAATTTTATTTTTTTTGAACTTTTTTTTTCGGGGAAGAATAGTAATTGGGCCCAAAATTTTGGAGGCCTAGTTCCAGTGCACCTTCTGAACCGGGCCTGAGCCGCCTCTGTCTCACACTTATTTTATCAAAAATGTAAATCTAATTCTATCATTATAATTTTATCATAATATAATATACTCCTATTGTAGACACCCGCATTTGGCTTCTAGTGTCTATAGCGGTCTCCAACAAAACGCCTGATGATGATCGGACGTAAACGTGCTTTAACGCGCTCGGATATGGGCTTAAAATCATTAGTATTTGGCTTGGACTTTTAACAGAGTACAAATCTCACAAAACCAACCTCAAAATCAGGGCCAGTGGGTCATTTCCAATCAAATAAGACTAATTTGGGTCAAAATCGACACCGGAAATAAAACCATCTTTTAGCGACCGGGTTTTGACGAATCCGACCCAAAAATCAGCCATATACGCATTCTAGAAGAGAACCTAAACAACCAAATCTCTTCAAAGTAGGATAGAACTTCCTTCCTAAAATATCTCCCTCCGTTTTGACCCACTCGATCGAGTGGATCAGGCCCACTCGGTCGAGTAGACCAGCGAACCGCCAAACCGGGATTAGACCGGGAACTCGATCGAGTGCACCTATACCACTCGAACGAGTGGCCCTAAACCAGGGTATTTTTTCTATAAATACCCCGTCATCTCAACTCATTTAACAATTTTTACAATCCCTTCTTCTACCTAAAAAAACCTGCACATTCCATCCATAATCCCCATCATCTCAGCATATACACACATACCAAGATCGAAACTCGTAAAAACAAAAGAGCAACCCGTCCTACAAATTCTACACAACATAAATTTTCCTACATCTCGACGCTCCCGTTCCAAAGCCGCATACTAGACGAGCCATTTTCCGAGACAAAGCATGTAGGTTGAGGGTGTAAAACTCAATCCTGACTTCTTTCTTTCTTCCCTTCTTCTCCGTCTCTTTCGTTCTTTTTTCGTTTTTTTATTTCCTTTCGTTGTTATTATTACTACCATCGAATCACCATAAAATATTCGCCTATTCGGATCGAATACGAGTAATGATGAGATAAGGAAACACGAATACGAGAGTACTGCACTCGATGTTGCCAGTTGCTTATCCTAACACCCCGAGTATTTGATTGTTAAAGCGAATCAGCATTAAAAAGGGCGTTTTATTTATTTTCGTCTTAGCATCGTTTTATTAATCTAGTTTTTTTTTAATTTATCGTCGTCGTTGATTAAAACCGCGCATACACAAATTTATAAAACGATTTTGAATTGAATATGCTTAAAAACAAATCCCGTTCAAGATCCTTCTAATCCCTTTACGAGTTGTAACCGTGGTGGCGTCTTTTTGAGGAGCGCCGCCCTAAACACTCAAGGACGTGATGCGATCGCGGATATTCGTCGTTAAATATATTCAATTCCCATTTTTTCAAGGGTTAGTACGAAACCTATTGATGCAAAATCGAACATCACATAATCCGTAAGGATTATTAACGATGTCGTAGCGCGGAGGGAATTATTTCATCCTAATTCAATTCAAAGCAATTTCACAACATTTTTTCTAAATTTCCGATACCGGTCTCTTAATAATAACCTACATATTGCGAGTATCGAAAACTAAGTCAAGTATAAATTACACCATATTTTTACGCGGCTTAGTTAATTACCGATTGAAAACTAAAAGCAATTCCGAAATTAACATCTTTTCGAAATGAACCACAGTTCGCACAGGGGGCACTCGATCGAGTGGCACCCCAAAAAACAGGCAGGAGGTTTTCACGTAAGGCACTCGATCGAGTCCCTCCCATGACTTGATCAAGTGGCCTTTGTCACGTCAAAACCGTGAACTTCCTACATATAATAAGCCTTATCAAATTTTTTTACGACTTCGACCGTCACGTGTAAAGACTATCACGTGTTCCCTTTTTCAAAATCGTGCATCATCATTTCACTTTCGAGTCATTTAATCCACTTACATTACTGTACGAATTCAATTGTTCCGATTTTCGCGTTTGTTGTATTGTGATTCCGGGTATTGTTCTGATTCCGATTCCGATTTTCGATTTTAGTGTAAGGCTTGATGTATCGTCCAGTGGGATTATTTTCTCCGAGTTGGGTCTTGATCGCGTTGGCTATTAGACTCTTCAACTGCTCTGAGGTGTAAGCTCCAGCCCCTTCCTTTGAAGGCTTTCCACCATCAGCTCCATCATCCTTTTCATTGTCGTTCCCGCGGATGTTGCCCTTCTCACTGCCACTGTCATCGTGCACACTAGGAGTAGGATTTTCGCGGAGCTCAATCGCCTCGTTTTGAAGATCTTCGATCTTCTGGTTCTTCTCTTCATTCTCCCTTTGCATTTTTTCGACGAGTTTGGCCAGCTCCGCGACTTGATCTTCAAGGCTGGAACCACTAGCCATCATCACCGACGCGCTGATGGGAGTGGCGGCTTCCTTCTTCATTGGCGACACCTTAGGCTTGTGCGGGGAAGATTTGTTGCTCCTAGAGATTCCATCCTTGCGTGAAGGAGAAGAGGCCGCAATCATGGCTTTTGCAGCAGCAACTATTGAGGCAGCAGATATCTTACGCGGCCTAGTAGGAACGTGAGCGGCGCGTAGGCTGGCGGCAGCAGCATCGAGGGCAACCTTCTTCGCCTATGCCCTGGTGATGATGCCAGCAGATTGATGTAGAGCGTCAGCGTAGGTCTTTCTGGGGGTGTTGAAAGTGTTGTTTTGATTGGTAGACATCTTCTCGAAAAGTTGCCTTGGTTGCTTCAGCAGTAGAGATGAGAGGTAGAGAGTTTCACGTCGGGTTCACCAAAATTTGTAACCACAAATTTTGTATCGGAGAAAACTGAAATACAAAACAAGGAAACAAATAAATTTTATTATTTATTTATCAAAAGTTTGTGTACAATCTCTAATGTATCCTCTGATTCTAACGCCGTTTAGGGAACACGTGTACGCGGTACACGTGAGGGACGCGTGCGTAGCTGACTTGTACTGCCTTGCGCGCATTGTGATTTGATATTCTCGAGAGAGTCACTTGGACTTGAATCTCCCTTGAATGTTTGAATTTGTCTTGGATCTTCTGACGGCTTGCGACGGATTTGATGGAGAGCTTGTAGTGACTTCTTGTCTTTTTCTCTCTGGATCCTTTGCTTCAGAATTTTCCAAATTGCCTTCAAATGAATGAGAAGGGCTCTATTTATAGAGTTTTGGTTCTTCTTGGTGGACTTTGTAGTCACAGACCCATTTATGGGCTTATGAGTGACATTGGCCTAATTTGTCTTCTTTTCGGGTTTAATGATCCAAATAGCCTATTTTGTAATTCGGATCGACCCATATTTCTTTTACTCGTGACAAAATAATTAAATTGAGCTAAAATTTCGTATTAACTCAGAATAATTAATTAATTTAATTTATTCGGCATTTTAATAAATTTTTAGTGCCTACAAAAAATTTGTAACCACAAATTTTGTATCGTAGAAAACTGAAATACAAAACAAGGAAACAAATAAATTTTATTAATTATTTATCAAAAGTTTGTGTACAATCTCTAATGTATCCTCTGATTCTAACGCCGTTTAGGGAACACGTGTACGCGGTACACGTGAGGGACGCGTGCGTAGCTGACTTGTACTGCCTTGCGCGCGTTGTGATTTGATATTCTCGAGAGGGTCGCTTGGACTTGAATCTCCCTTGAATGTTTTAATTTGTCTTGGATCTTCTGACGGCTTGCGACGGATTTGATGGAGAGCTTGTAGCGACTTCTTGTCTTTTTCTCTCTGGATCCTTTGCTTCAGAATTTTCCAAATTGCCTTCAAATGAATGAGAAGGGCTCTATTTATAGAGTTTTGGTTCTTCTTGGGTGGACTTTGTAGTCACAGGCCCATTTATAGGGTTATGAGTGACATTGGCCCAATTTGTCTTCTTTTCGGGTTTAATGATCCAAATAGCCTATTTTGTAATTCGGATCGACCCATATTTCTTTTACTCGGGACAAAATAATTAAATTGAGCTAAAATTTTGTATTAACTCAGAATAATTAATTAATTTAATTTATTCAGCATTTTAATAAATTTTTAGTGCCTACAAATTGCCCCCTCGGGAGCTTGTCACGTACGCCGTTTGGGTGTTTTGGAGTGGTGAGGTCTCGAACATTTTTTTTTGATTTCGACTTCGCAGTCGATGAGCACCGAACTTATTGATACAAGTAGCCTTTTTTTTTATCGTCACCCTGTCATTATCTGACTTGGCGGATGACCCGAGATGTCTTGATTTTGAGCCCACGTTCATGTATTGGGAAGACTTGGATGTCATGAAATTTCCTAATCTGGAGAAAGGACGTAAAATTAGGAAGTTTTAACTTTCGTAAACAATAAACCGAGGATTAATCTTGACTCTCCTATAATCCGTAGAAATTAAAGCCACCTTGGTTTCCTTAATTCTTCACCCTCCTTAGGTTTAGGAAATTTTACCACCAAAGTTTATATATATATATATATATAGAGGAAGGATCAAGTGAGTCCTTCTATATACATTGAGTCCATGAGTCCAATCTTGGATCATTGATCAAGTGGAAGATGGATGGTTGTGATTGCTTGAGGTGAAATAAGGAAATAACTAACAAAACTTGGTAAATATATCATTTCTCTCTCTTCCTTAATTATCTCAATGCAAATCTTCTCTCTCCTATCAATCTTTTAACTGCTTATTTCTCTCACACAACAAGTTTCTTTAAAATTAAGTTTTTTTCATCTTCCCCAAAAAATCATCATTTTTCTATTGTCGTTGTACGTATGTTACTATGTTACTGTCATAACCCGTAAACTATGTTACTTTAACTCATACAATGTGTTATTTCAATTCATGAATTGTGTTACTTTAACTCATACAATGTGTTACGTTGTATAATAGTCTCTTGCAAAAACTATTACTTTAACTCATAAAATGTGTTACTTTAATTCATGAACTGTTGTATAGTCTCTTGCAAAAACGGTTACTTTAACTCATACAATGTGTTACTTTAATTCATGAACTGTGTTACTTTAGGAAAAAAAATGTGTTACTCTAACGCAGTGTAGCTGTTACTTTAACGAACAAATCATGTTACTATAAGAAATGGTTGTGGTTAATCTAAGAATGAATGATAAACAACGCTAATATCCTCAGTTACTTTTATGCATTATATTTGTTACTTTAAGGAACGAATGGTGTTACTACAATACATCTGAGATGTTACTCTAACCAAAAACGCGTGTATTAAATAAATATAGAGTTAACTGCAACGTTGTACATCATTATGTGTAAAACAAATATGTAAAAAATCAGTTATTCTTGTAAACCCACAAAAAAAACAACTTCGAATCCGCAAGCCAGCGCGTAGATTTTATTAAATTCCACCGCCTCATCGATTTCCCCGAATACTTGCCCCATGTACGGAGTGAACGCCTCACCCACATCTCTGCACCATTCTTGTGCATTTGCTTCTTTGCCAATGCTACCTGCAAAAAAATAAACAACGTTACGCCCATAGGACATATGTGTTACTTTAACTCATAAGTTGTGTTACTCTAACTCGTAAAGCAAGTTACTTCAACATCAGCGCCAAAAATTTTTTTAATGTTTAGTGTGTGTCACTCTAATTAAAATAAGGTGTTACTGTAACTTAGAACGTATGTTACTTTAACGCCGTGTCTGCTTAATCTATGATTAATCAAATCCAAAAACCATTGATATGAATCTATGATTAATCAAATGAATAAAATTTCACCTTTTCCGGTGTTGTCCTGTGCATTCGCATCTTTGCCAATTCCACCTGCAAAAAATTAAACAACGTTGCATCGATGCAACCAATGTGTTACTTCAACTCATAAGTTGGGTTACTCTAACTCGTACAACACGTTACTCTAACACCATCGTCAAAAACCTTTCTCAACGTTCAGTGTGTGTTACTCTAATTAAAATTACGTGTTACTGTAACTTAGAATGTATGTTACTTCAACGCCGTGTCTGCTTCAATAGACAACAAAACAATAATATCAGTGGAGATTACGGAAAACCTAAATAACAAACATAAAACTCTGGAATCTATACTAACAAGAGACCAATTAACCATTGATATGAATCTATGATGAATGAAACGACCATGAAAGCAATATCAACATGAAAATTGACGCAAAAAACATGAACGCAAATTAATCAAGATGATGAATAAAAATTAACGCAAAACATGAAAGCAATATCGAAACTCACCATTGTTTTACTCGATCAATTGCTTATCAATAGTTGATGAAGATGTCGCGATCATTGAATTCATAGTAATGGAATTTCGAGCACAGATTTGATTGAATGAACGTGATGATGGGAGTGTTTTTTTTTTTTAGGTTTTGAACGTATAACGTGAATGAATGAATGAATGAGGAATGAAATGATTATGGGAGTTATTGTTTCCTAAAATCAAGGGAGTTATTTTAGGATAATAAATCTCCCTTTTTTTTAAATACAAATATTAGGATGCATCTTGTCCATCCATCCTCATCTCATCCAATGGATGAGATGAGGACTTATGGACTCATATATAGAGAAGGACTCATAAGAGCCTTACTATATATAGATGGGATCAGGTGAGTCCATTTATATATATTGAGTCCGTGAGTCCCCATCTTAGCCCTTGATTCAATGTTAGATTAATGGACAAGATTTGATCTCATAATTAAGGAAATAACTATAATATCTATCAAAATATATTTTCTTTCTCTCTCTTCCTTAATTATCTTGGTACAAATTCTCTCTTTCCTATCAAATTTTTAATTGCCTCTTTCTCTCACACAACAAGTTTATATAAAATTAAGTTTTTTTTCATCAGTTTATATACAATGTGTTACTTTAATTCATGAATTGTGTTACTTTAACTCATAAAATCAGTTACGTTGCATAGTAGTCTCTTGCAAAAAGAGGAGTTCCAATTAACAAAAAGAACAATGTTTGTTTTTATTAAGATACTCCAAAACAAAAAGTGGTACAATATTCCAACTAAATCAACTCCATTATAATTCCAATGTTTCGCACTTGTTACTCATAATGTCCTACTTATAATTCTGCTTCTTCTTCATCCTTCTCGTTTTCTCCGTCTTCTTCTTTTTTATCTTCTTCATCACCATCTCAGAAGCTTTGATTTAATCTCAATGGAGGAAACTCTCACCCACATCCCTACATCATTCATATGGATTAAAGTAACAGATAACAAGAGTTAAAGTAAAAGATGAAGTGCATTGAAGTAACAATTAATTAAATTAACAGAGTATGCTTATACACCAGGTATAAAGTAACAGAGGTCAGATATTAAAGTAACAGATAGTATGAATTAAAGTAACATATAATGTTCATTAAAATAACACCAGATATAAGTTAGTGTAAAAAATTCATATAATGATAAAAAATGATAGTATGACGCAGTATCTTATTCTTTGATATTGTTTCCTATTTTGAAGTCATCACGTCCCATAATTAGAGGAAGTAGTATTTTTTTTTTCTTTTTTTTATATGGCATTACTCTTTGATATTGTTTCCTATTTTGGTGGCAATCATGTCCCATTATTATAGGAAACAATATCTTTTTTTATTATTTTTTTAATATGGCAGTTTCCTAAATTCTTAGGACACTACAATGCACTACAATAACAGATGAAAAACACTAAAGTAACAACTGGAGTGTATTAAAGTAACACGACATATAAAGTAACAGATGGTAGACATTAAAGTAACAGATGCTCTACACTAAAGTAACACTAAAGTAACAACTGGAGTGTATTAAAGTAACACGACATATAAAGTAACAGATGGTAGACATTAAAGTAACAGATGCTCTACACTAAAGTAACGCAATATATGAACCACAATAACTCAATATATTGTAAACGTAAAAACTAATAATTGAGTAGCATCTTAATGACTTCCATGGCGATTCCAGTATAAATTACAAAACATATATACTCACCGTTTGTGTGTTCTACGATTTGCATATGAATCTATGATGAATAACACGACCATGAAAACAATATCAACATGAAAATTGACGCAAAACATGAATGACACGACCATGAAAACAATATCAACATGAAATACGCAAAACATGAATACAAATTGAAGCAAATTAATCAAGATAATGAATAAAAATTAACACAAAACATGAAAGCAATATCAAAACTCACCATTGTTATACTCGATGAATTGCTTATCAACCGTTAATGAAGATGTCACGATCATTGAATTCATAGTAACGGAATTTCGAGCACAGATTTGATTGAATGAATGAACGTGATGATCGATGGGAGCATTTTTTTTTAAGGTTTTGATGAACCTGTGAATGAACGTGAATGAATGAATGAATGAATGAATGAATGAGGAATGATTGTGATTATGGGAGTTATTGTTTCCTAAAATCATGGGAGTTATTTTAGGATACTATATCTTCTTCTTTCTTTTTTTAAATACAAAATATTAGGATGCATCTTGTCCATCCATCCTCATCTCATCCAACGGATGAGATGATGACTTAGGGACTCAACATATATAAGGGGACTCATTAGAACCCATCTCTCTCTCTATATATATATATATATATACACACACACACACGAACCCTAGTTTAGCTCAATATTAAAACATCTTGACGAGTCTCTTTAAACTCCGGCGTTTCTTCCGTGTCTTATACGGACATTGAACTCGATAGGAATTGACCGAAAGTTGCAACAAGGTCTACAATCTTTTTCTTCCTCGTTCCTCCTTGATATGACATGCCTCCTTTTTTTTCACTTCTCGTACGTTGTCGTCCTGCATCATTACTTGGTTCTTTGCATTACTGTATGACACCGAAAATAAAATTCGGATACGAACTTGGACAAACATGGCAACATGAATATATGATACCCCCCACGGTATAATTCCGTCACAATTTGATGGAGCTTCTTCCCGAACTCCGCTCTAAAATTTTCGATGTCGTATCGACCCGGACTTTATCTTGGATTGACCTGAACTTTGCCTTGATTTCGGGAGTGAAGCTGTAATAGCCGGATTGAATTTATTGGCCCTTTTTTTTTTAATCCAGCTTGATCAATCTATTTCATGCTCTCTCATACTTGACCTTGCTTTCCTTCCGAATTTGGACTTTTTTAAAGCTAATTTGAAGAGGTAGCTGTAAGTGGAAGACAAACATGTGTGCATGGTTCAACTTGTTTGCCTTGTAATTTCTACCAACAATTTCTACGTGTTACATCAATAGCATGTCACTTGTGTGTTCTATAAAGAGTATCATGGTGTAATCAAACAATTAATGACATATTTTATCATGTTTGCAGTGCAATTAACGATCCTCGTGGACTAACTCTCTTCTTATTCGCCCCACTTGATTTCGTCCCGGTCCTAATCTCGAGGTGAACGGTCTCTCCTTTTATCAATTTGCATATATATTGTTTGTATGTAGCATGGTCGGTACCTCAAGCTGCCTTACTTAATTCCTCAAGCTTATGCGACTATTAGTCTTTGTCCATCGACTTTTGAAGATTCTACTCGACTCTTACGGAAAAATTCAACCCGATGATCTCCCATTTTCAACTTAAGTTGTCATGAGATGAACCCGTTCGGGTCATCGCGACTTCTAGGAGCCACAGAGGAAGCACACAGATTTGTTATGAAGTGAACCCGTTTGGGTCAACACGATGCTCCGACTGAGGAAGAGCCCGAGTTGTCACGAGGTGAACCCATTTGGGTCATCACAAAGCTCGCATGGAGGAGAAGCGCCCGAGTTGTCACGAGGTGAACCCGTTTGGGTCATCACGACGCTCGCATGGAGGAGAAGCGCCTGAGTTGTCACGAGGTGAACCAGTTTGGGTCATCACGACGCTCGCATGGAGGAGAAGCGCCCGAGTTGTCACGAGGTGAACCCGTTTGGGTCATCACGACGCTCGCATGGAGGAGAAGCGCCCGAGTTGTCACGAGGTGAACCCGTTTGGGTCATCACGACGCTCGCATGGAGGAGAAGCGCCCGAATTATCACGAGGTGAATCCGTTCAGGTCATCACGATGCTCTCAAGGAGGAGAAGCGCCCGATGATTCTCCCTTTATTTGAAGCATGCTAACGATCATGACAACTCAGGCGCTTCTCCTCCATGCGAGCGTCGTGATGACCCAAACGGGTTCACCTTGTGACAACTCGGGCGCTTCTCCTCCATGCGAGCGTCGTGATGACCCAAACGGGTTCACCTCGTGACAACTTGGGCGCTTCTCCTCAATGCGAGCGTCGTGATGACCCAAACGGGTTCACCTCGTGACAACTCGGGCGCTTCCTCAGTCGGAGCATCGTGATGACCCAAACGGGTTCACCTCATAACAACTCTGTGTGCTTCCTCTGTGGCTCCTAGAAGTCGCGATGACCCGAACGGGTTCATCTCATGACAACTTAAGTTGAAAATGGGAGATCATCGGGTTGAATTTTTCCGTAAGAGTCGAGTAGAATCTTCAAAAGTCGATGGACAAAGACTAATAGTCGCATAAGCTTGAGGAATTAAGTAAGGCAGCTTAAGGTACCGACCATGCTACATACAAACAATATATATGCAAATTGATAAAAAGAGAGACCGTTCACCTCGAGATTAGGACCGGGGCGAAATCAAGTGGGGCGAATAAGAAGAGAGTTAGTCCACGAGGATCGTTAATCGCACTGCAAACATGATAAAATATGTCATTAATTGTTTGATTACACCATGATACTCTTTATAGAACACACAAGTGACATGCTATTGATGTAACACGTGGAAATTGTTGGTAGAAATTACAAGGCAAACAAGTTGAACCATGCACACATGTTTGTCTTCCACTTACAGCTACCTCTTCAAATTAGCTTTAAAAAAGTCCAAATTCGGAAGGAAAGCAAGGTCAAGTATGAGAGAGCATGAAATAGATTGATCAAGTTGGATTAAAAAAAAAGGGCCAATAAATTCAATCCGGCTATTAGAGCTTCACTCCCGAAATCAAGGCAAAGTTCAGGTCAATCCAAGATAACGTCCGGATCGATACGACATCGAAAAGTTTAGAGCGGAGTTCGGGAAGAAGCTCCATCAAATTGTGACGGAATTATACCATGGGGGTATCATATATTCATGTTGCCATGTTTGTCCAAGTTCGTATCCGAATTTTATTTTCGGTGTCATACAGTAATGCAAAGAACCAAGTAATGATGCAGGACGACAACGTACGAGAAGTGAAAAAAAAGGAGGCATGTCATATCAAGGAGGAACGAGGAAGAAAAAGATTGTATACCTTGTTGCAACTTTCGGTCAATTCCTATCGAGTTCAATGTCCGTATAAGACACGGAAGAAATGCCGGAGTTTAAAGAGACTCATCAGGATGTTTTAATATTGAGCTAAACTAGGGTTCGTATATATATATATATATATATATATATATATATATATATATATATATATATATATATATATATATATAAGTAGGATCTTTTACATCCTCCTTCTTTTCCTACATTTTACCTTCTTTTCTAAACCATTGGATTTGACTAGATTAGTGGATGAGATTAAAACTTGAGATCATAACCAACCCTAATTATTCTCACTATTCCCCTTCCTTCTTTCTCCTTCTCTCATGTTGTTTGTTTTACGTTCATCTATTTTTTCTTTAATAAATTTTTTACAAACAATTCTTCAATTAATATTTTCTGTTCAATTAATTTTGTATCTTGATTTTAATCATCAATTTTTTGTTCAATTTCGTGATTTCATATGTTAATCAATGCGCTTCAGTTTTTCGCGATCAATTTCTTGATTCATTAATAGGTTTGATTTCGTGTTATTAATTCTAGGGTTTCTGATTTCGTTCTGGGTATTGAATTGAATATCGCTTCTTTCGTGTTATTTGATTTCGTGTTATCAAATTCTAGGGTTTTTTATTGTATCGATTTTTTGTTTATTTCATGTTATTGTTCACCAATAATATGTATTGTTTGTGATTATTCTAGGATACATTATTGGGGTAATTTATGTATTTCTTATTACAAGATTAAATCAATAATTGAATATGAACAATGAAATACTTGAATATGAACAATGAAATACTTGAATATGAACAATAAAATAACTACACATTATTTCACAGCATGAATTTCTGTTTTTGGTACATTATTATTTCTATGAAATACCCAATTATTTTATTATGTTATTCCAGTTATTTTATACTATTGTTGCGGTTATTCTATATTATTCTTGCAGTTATTTCATTATAATATTAGTTACTGTGTTTTACAACCAATTATTTTATAGTATTTTTACAGTTATTCTATTGCACATATGTAATTATTGTATTTCAATTTTATTTTTTGTACTTTTAACGTAACTAACCTCCTTTTTCTGTCTTTCAGTGAAGTTTATTTGGTGGGTGCGCCTTCAATGATACACAAGATGTTTCATCTCAATACAATAACACGAGTTATTCATTACAATAATTGAGTTAATATATTGGAATAACTACGTAAAATCAGATAATATTATTTTAAAAATGATCATATTTGAGTTTCATCGCAATACAATAACACGAGTTATTTATTACAATAACCGAATTTCTACATTGGAATAACTACCTAAAATCAAATAACATTATTTTAAAATTAATTATATTTGAATTTCATTTTAATACAATAACAAGAGTTATTCATTATAATAACTGAGTTTCTAGATTGCAATAACTACGTATTTACATTGGAATAACTGATAGAACTTGAGAACTCGAGAATGATCAAAATATTACAATTACCTGGAGAATGATCAAAATTATGTGTTTCAAGTCTATATAAACGAAAGAAATTGTGACAACTAATTATAAAATTGAAATTGATTAACCAAGAAATATAGAAACTCTACAATTGTATAATGCCATCTGGCTAGAAGAAATAACGAAAAATATATATTGAAGAACAAAATTGAATTAGGCTGAATAACGAAATTGAATTAGATTGATTTTTATTTTTATATTTGATTCATTTTTTTGTAGATAAGCGTATAATAACATATATTACGTTGATTTTTTTTTAATTTGATTCTGTTTTAGGTCAAAGAATCAAGGAGATGGGTAAGATGTGTAACTGTTATGGAGTATGAGATTTTATTTGTAAAATATGCACATCTTAGTCCTTGATCCCATTAAATCCAATGGTCAGCATTAAGAGGTAAAATGTAGCAAAATCACTCAATGTATCAGATCCTGCCTATATATATATATATATATATATATATATATATATATATAAGATTTGTTGGTAAAATTTCCTAAACCTAAGAAGGGTGAAGAATTAAGGAAACCAAGGTGGCTTTAATTTCTACGGATTATAGGAGAGTCAAGATTGATCCTCGGTTTATTGTTTACGAAAGTTAAAACTTCCTAATTTTACGTCCTTTCTCCAGATTAGGAAATTTCATGACATCCAAGTCTTCCCAATACATGAACGTGGGCTCAAAATCAAGACATCTCGGGTCATCCGCCAAGTCAGATAATGACAGGGTGACGATAAAAAAAAAAGGCTACTTGTACCAATAAGTTCGGTGCTCATCGATTGCGAAGTCAAAATCAAAAAAAATGTTCGAGACCTCACCACTCCAAAACACCCAAACGGCGTACGTGACAAGCTCCCGAGGGGGCAATTTGTAGGCACTAAAAATTTATTAAAATGCTGAATAAATTAAATTAATTTATTATTCTGAGTTAATACGAAATTTTAGCTCAATTTAATTATTTTGTCCCGAGTAAAAGAAATATGGGTTGATCTGAATTACAAAATAGGCTATTTGGATCATTAAACCCGAAAAGAAGACAAATTGGGCCAATGTCACTCATAAGCCCATAAATGAGCCTGTGACTACAAAGTCCACCAAGAATAACCAAAACTCTATAAATAGAGTCTTTCTCATTCATTTGAAGGCAATTTGGAAAATTCTGAACCAAAGGATCCAGAGAGAAAAAGACAAGAAGTCACTACAAGCTCTCCATCAAATCTGTCGCAAGCCATCAGAAGATCCAAGACAAATTCAAACATTCAAGGGAGATTCAAGTCTAAGCGACCCTCTCGAGAATATCAAATCACAACGCGCGCAAGGCAGTACAAGTCAGCTACGCACGCGTCCCTCACGTGTACCGCGTACACGTGTTCCCTAAACGGCGTTAGAATCAGAGGATACATTAGAGATTGTACACAAACTTTTGATAAATAATTAATAAAATTTATTTGTTTCCTTGTTTTGTATTTCAGTTTTCTACGATACAAAATTTGTGGTTACAAATTTTTTGTAGGCACTACAAATTTATTAAAATGCCGAATAAATTAAATTAATTAATTATTCTGAGTTAATACGAAATTTTAGCTCAATTTAATTATTTTGTCACGAGTAAAAGAAACATGGGTCGATCCGAATTACAAAATAAGCTATTTGGATCATTAAACCCGAAAAGAAGACAAATTAGGCCAATGTCACTCATAAGCCCATAAATGGGACTGTGACTACAAAGTCCACCAAGAAGAACCAAAACTCTATAAATAGAGCCCTTCTCATTCATTTGAAGGCAATTTGGAAAATTCTTAAGCAAAGGATCCAGAGAGAAAAATACAAGAAGTCACTACAAGCTCTCCATCAAATCTGTCGCAAGCCGTCAGAAGATCCAAGACAAATTCAAACATTCAAGGGAGATTCAAGACTCTCTCGAGAATATCAAATCACAATGCGCGCAAGGCAGTACAAGTCAGCTACGCACGCTTCCCTCACATGTACCGCGTACACGTGTTCCCTAAACGGCGTTAGAATCAGAGGATACATTAGAGATTGTACACAAACTTTTGATAAATAATTAATAAAATTTATTTGTTTCCTTGTTTTGTATTTCAGTTTTCTGCGATACAAAATTTGTGGTTACAAATTTTGGTGAACCCGACGTGAAACTCTCTACCTCTCATCTCTACCGCTGAAGCAACCAAGGCAACTTTTCGAGAAGATGTCTACCAATCAAAACAACACTTTCAACACCCCCAGAAAGACCTACGTTGACGCTCTACATCAATCTGCTGGCATCATCACCAGGGCATAGGCGGAGAAGGTTGCCCTCGATGCTGCTGCCGCCAGCCTACGCGCCGCCCACGTTCCTACTAGGCCGCGTAAGATATCTGCTGCCTCAATAGTTGCTGCTGCAAAAGCCATGATTGCGGCCTCTTCTCCTTCACGCAAGGATGGAATCTCTAGGAGCAACATAGCTTCCCCGCACAAGCCTAAGGTGTCGCCAATGAAGAAGGAAGCCGCCACTCCCATCAGCGCGTCGGTGATGATGGCTAGTGGTTCCAGCCTTGAAGATCAAGTCGCGGAGCTGGCCAAACTCGTCGAAAAAATGCAAAGGGAGAATGAAGAGAAGAACCAGAAGATCGAAGATCTTCAAAAGGAGGTGATTGAGCTCCGCGAAAAGCCTACTCCTAGTGTGCACGATGACAGTGGCAGTGAGAAGGGCAACATCCGCGGGAGCGACAATGAAAAGGATGATGGAGTTGAAGGTGGAAAGCCTTCAAAGGAAGGGGCTGGAGCTTACACCTCTGAGCAGTTGAAGAGTCTAATAGCCAACGCGATCAAGACCCAACTCGGAGAAAATAATCCCACTGGACGATACATCAAGCCTTACACTAAAAGGATTGATGACTTGCACATGCTTGCCGGATATCAACCCCCGAAGTTTCAGCTGTTCGATGGAAAGGGTAACCCAAAACAACATGTCGCGCACTTCGTGGAGACGTGCAACAATGCTGGAACTGCGGGTGATCGCCTTGTCAAGCAGTTCGTACGCTCTCTCAAGGGAATAGCTTTTGACTGGTACACGGATTTAGAAGTGGAATCAATCGACAGCTGGACTCGGATGGAAGACGAATTCCTGAACCGGTTTACAGTACCAGACGCATCGTTAGCATGACCGAGCTGACAAACACTGCCCATTGGGATGAGGAGCCGGTCATCGACTACATCAACCGCTGGCGTGCGCTAAGTCTTGAATGCAAAGATCGTCTGAGTGAAGCTTCCACTGTCGAAATGTGCATCAATGGCATGAGCTGGGACCTTCTTTACATTCTACACGGGATTAAGCCGAGGAGCTTTCAGGATTTGGCAACCCGAGCGCACGACATGGAAATCACCATCAAACAAGGGCGCGGCAAAAATCGAGGGTCTTCCTCTAAAGCACCTGGTGAAAAGAAGGAATTCAAGAAGACCGAAAAGGGGTCAAAAACAAAAAGACAATGGCCGCTGACGCCAGTAATGGACCAGTCAAAATCTCAGGCAGGTCAAAAGATGAGAAACGAAATGAATCATTCTTCTATGACTACCGGCGGAATAGGCCTACATTAAAAGAACTGCAAGCTAAGAAGTACCCGTTTCCTGATTCGGACTTGTCAGGGATGCTCGACGATCTTCAGGAGAAGAAGATCATACAGCTACCAGAGTCTTAGCGGCCGGAGCAAGCTGATAAGACAAATGATCCTAAATATTATCGTTATCACAGATTGGTGAGTCACCCATCGAGAAGTGTATAACACTCAAAGAAAAGATCATGCAGCTTTCAAGGGATGGGAAGATAATCCTTGATCTTGATGAAACGGTGACAACAAACCAAGCTACGATAGTCGGAGAGCAACCGAGACAAGAGACAACCAAAGCAGTTAATGAATTGACTACGCATATGCTACAGTTTGGTACCCTCGAGCCTGTGACGCTGTGGATTCCGAGGCTAGCATCGCCACCACCTTCAGAATCAAAAATCAAGAAAGCAACTCTTCAGGATGAAGAAGATGTACATGATGATGATGAATGGACCTTGGTGACACGTAAGAAGCCAAGGAAACAAGTTAAAGAAACAATCAAGCCTGTTCACCGCCGTCGGAAACAAGCTAGAAAGTCGCAGCCCCACAGATCCAAAGGAAAGAAGAAGTCTAAAATGGTCGTCAAGCCACATGTCTTACCCGAGGATCTACTGGAACAGGAGCCACTTATTCCAATTACTCTCGAAGAGTTCTTTCCAGAAGATTACCTGGATGAAGTTGCTGTTTACACCATCTCCGCCTCACCTGCTGAGCACGGTGAAGAAGCGGATGAAAGTGATGTAAACGAGCCCAAATCTTCACAGTAGGCGCAGCCTCAAAAGGAGATGAAGGTCGTCAGGGCTCTAGATGGACTTCCTGCAAATATGAGATGGAGACAAATATTCCATCTTCCTAAAGAAAGTCGCGAGTTGATCCTCCAAGGACTCGGGAAGCCAGAGCTATATGCCGGCAAGATGAAGGATGTGGCAGAACCCCCAGAGCAATCAAGCCAATGTCTTTCCTGCAACGCTGCCTTGACTTTCTCGGATGAAGACTTACTCCTCGGATCTAAGCCTCATAATAGACCACTCTACGTGTCCGGCTATATCAAAGGGAAAAAGATCAAGCGAATCTTGATAGATGGAGGCTTAAGAGTCAACATAATGCCAAAAGCTACAATGAATGAATTGGGCATCACCGTGGGGGAACTCACCAGCAGTCGGACGGTTATCCACGGTTTCAAATTGACAGGAGAGCGTGCAATCGGGATGATCTGCGTAAACCTTACCATGGATGATCTTTCTTCTGATGTGTTGTTCCATGTGATAGAAGCCAAGACATCCTATGGGTTACTGCTAGGACAACCCTGGAAGCATGAGAATGGCATCGTCGCTTCAACCCTTCATCAATGTCTGAAGTACTACCGAAGGGGTGAAAGGAAAATAAATGGAGATACCAAACCATTTTCCAAGACCGACACCTTCTTCGCGGATGTAAAGTTTTTTGAGGAAGACGCAACACCTAACGAGTTTATGCCAACCACTATCTCCTCAACTGGGGCTGGAGGCAAGCTGGAGAAGAACACCATCAAAAAGGATGTAGCTGCGGGTCGCACTGAAGAAAAGAAAGATGAACTAAAGAAAAACAAAATTATCAAGATCACCAGTCCAGTGGTAACTCCCAAGAAGCAAGAAATGCCACTAACGCCTGCACCACCTGTCCTTCGATACATCCCGAAGTCTCGTCGTAAAGAGGGGGAGAGTTCTTTTGCAGAATGTACTCCAACAAAGACAGAATCTATGGAGAAAAACAGACCAAGTCAAACATTTAAGCAAGAATGGGTAGCCAAGGTCACCACCCCTTTGCCAAGTTTATCAGAAACCAAGATCGTCGGACCACCTTTAGATGGATTCGACAGAGCAGTTGAAGATACCCAAAGGCTGAAAGAGTTCGATAAATTTTGTAATCCCAATGTGCATAAAATGTTAGGGAAATCAGGTTACAACTATTCAAAACCAAATCACATGGGGACCGCTGTCGATGAAATTCCAAAACCATATGGCCTCAGTAAAGCACAACAAGACCAGTACGAAAAAGAAGGCGTGTGCAGAGTTGCCAAACCTGGGATAAGCTATCAACCTCCTCCACCAGTAAAGATCAGAAGCCGCAAGGAAAGTGATACTACATCATCACAACATATCACGGCGGAAGAGGTCAAACATGACGAGGCAGGGGGCATGATGAAGCCATCATCCACATCGATCTTCGATAGGATAAGTACGCCCGTGGAAACGACCCGAACTTCTGTGTTTGACAGGATAGGAAGGACGAATTCTTCAGCAAATCATCATTCTGTGTTCAACAGATTGAGCAATCAAAATGGAGGTGAAACAGTATTGCCAAACTCTAGACCATAAACCATCTGTCGCAGGTCAACACATCAACGCCTAGGTGCCCAGACAAACATGGTTTTCAATCGGCTAAGGGTCCTCAAGAAGGATAAAGGTGAAAGACGTTGTCCCTCGACTCCTGAAGAGGAAGTGAAAGTAGACGATGATTTAAAAAGCGCAATACCCTCCCGCATGAAACGCCTGAAAGCAGTGGACATCAAACAACATGCACCACTCAAAGTACGGAGTCGCGTCTTGATTCTCACTGGTCATTCAAAAAACGGTGAGCATGTCGACTCGTCATCATCAAACGGGGGCAGCATCAAGAAGACGAAGACTTCAGAAGTGGCAACCTCTTATCATATAACGGTAGAGGAGATGCCTGATGATAATCAAGAAGTGGATTCAGACAAAGCGCCCGAACCATTAGAAGACGGGGGGCAATTAACGGTAGATGAGTTGAAAGAACTCAACCTGGGGACTTCTGAAGACCCACGCCCCATATATGTGAGTGCTCTACTGACTAAGGAGGAAGAAGACGAGTACTACAAATTGTTGCTCGAGTACAAGGATGTTTTTGCTTGGAGCTACAAGGAAATGCCGGGACTCAGTCCAATAAAAAAGGGAGTTAATCCTAAGAAGCAACCCCAGCGTCGCTTCCGGCCTGAGCTTGTGCCTGAAATTGAAAAGGAAGTCAACAAACTCATCGAAGCTGGTTTCATCCGTGAAGTAAAGTACCCTACATGGATAACCAATGTTGTCCCAGTCAGAAAGAAGAATGGACAGTTGCGAATATGCGTCGACTTCAGAGATCTCAATGACGCATGTCCGAAGGATGACTTCCCCCTGCCAGTTACATAATTAATGATTGATGCAACTACTGGGCACGAAGCACTCTCATTCATGGATTGTACTACAGGGTATAACCAGATACACATGGTGTCAGAAGATCCAAGACAAATTCAAACATTCAAGGGAGATTCAAGTCCAAGCGAACCTCTCGAGAATATCAAATCACAACGCGCGCAAGGCAGTACAAGTCAGCTACGCACGCGTCCCTCACGTGTACCGCGTACACGTGTTCCCTAAACGGCGTTAGAATCAGAGGATACATTAGAGATTGTACACAAACTTTTGATAAATAATTAATGAAATTTATTTGTTTCCTTGTTTTGTATTTCAGTTTTCTGCGATACAAAATTTGTGGTTACAGGTGGATGGGAGTGGATTTCTTTGTTGACTAATACGATTAGTACAAAACACTCGGCTGCATTACCTAATTGGTGAAATTTGCATGTAAATTGTTACGGTGCAAATAAAAATTTGGGATTATCGATTATTATGATTAGGGTATCTCAATTTGCGAATTTAAATTGTTAAATTCCAAAATTGACTCTTAGAATTAATTTAAGAACTAATATCGATTATGTTTTAAATTAATTTACCCTAAATTGACCCACTATAATTCTAAATTTCTTTGTTGACGATGAGACTAATTAGATTAGTCAAGACTCGATTGAAATTTGGAACTTAAAATTATTAGAATTTATTGTTGACGATGAGTCCTAATAAGATTAGGACAAGACCCGTTTTAATTATAGTGGAGACTGAACGAAAAGAGACCAACCGAGTTGGCACGAGTATGACTCGGTGGACACGAGTGTGACTCGGTCGGTAGGCACGGGTGTGTCACGGTCGGAACGGGATGACCCAGACGGCAAAGGTTTGACCAAGACGACACAATATTTACTCGGACGACATGGTGTCGGGTCGAGCGACACTTTTAAGAAAAATTGTTTTCTCGCGTTTTTGTGTTGATTATGAATCAAACACGGATTATACTTTTATTTTTCCGAATCAATGAAAAAATTAGTTTTCTAAATCGGCTAAATAATTTTATGCTTTTTAATTATCATACTATCATAAATGGGTCGGGAAAAAAGTTTCTTGAGTCCCATTTGATTTTGATGAAACGTTCATCTATATGACAATTGTAAGTTGCAGATCGATTGTGAATCGAGTTTTGTATATCCGTTCAATTTTTCCGGGTGGAAAATTGTTCCTCGTAGTTGAAAAAATGAAAGATATTGGTGAAATTGTTCAAACCAAATAGCAATTATGAATTGTAATATGATTATGAATCAAAATATGGGATCTTTTTAACTTGTTTTATGCACAAATCACTATTAACAATTGAATTATTATGTCATAAGATGCATGAATTTTATTGTTTGAGACTTGTGACTTGTATGCTTTGAACTAATAGGTCGCCTTGTAAGTTGACCTAGTGGCATGGTTAGAACCCATATGCATTTAATCCATCGCACAAATATTAAGTATTGCCTTTCCAGAATTGACCACTACAATAATTTCATACCATTGGTTGAAGTGACTGCCTAAGCGGTGCTTTGCCGGTGTGTGTGGACTGAGTAAGTGGGTATGTAACGGTTACCCACAGGTTCAGTCTGGTTTGCTTAACATTGCTATCAAGTCGGACTTGGGCTTTGAGGCAAATAGTTGGTGTCATATGATGACTAATTCCGACGAACCAAGAATTACAAATTGATGTAATTGACAATGTTGTTGTCTACCTTTACTTTTGGAGCTTGAGCAGTGAGCCCAAGTTCACTTGAGCGACAAAAGGTTTAGGATCTTTGAATATTATGCGAACTTGAGGGTAGTTTTCATGATTTTATCTCAAAATTGTTTAAGATTGTTAATATTAATTATCGTTTTACTTTGCATATAATTGTAGTTGTAATTTAGTCCCTTTATCACATTTATTAAAGATGAGTTTGAATTGTTCAACCTTATCGATTGGTATCTTGAGAATTGTTTTCAAACTTAGAGATATGGATTTTGTTCTTGTAAAGGATAATTCCGACAAATTATTACCAATGTTAATATACAGTATAGACAGTATAATTAGAGTCATGAAGATGATTATAAGTACCAAAATCAATTGTTTCAATAAAGAGAATCGTTCCCATTAAGTGAGAAAATGTTGAAGATGATCTAATTAATCCATGTCATACGATGATGTGATTATATTGATAATCAGGAAATTTTGGATGCTTCTTTCTAAAGAATTAGGAATTGAAAATCGTTTCAATTAGTCCTAAGTTTAGGTCATCACTTTATTATGAATAAACATGTGACTTAATAAGGTTTCTTACCTTTTTGCATGAGATGTTAAAAGACGATTTAATCTTGTATTAAGAAGGCAAATAATATTAATATTCTATGAGTTCATTAAGAAAATTGCTTGAGATAATGATTAATGAATCTAAGATGTTGGTTAAAGTAAGGGAAGCACAATCATTGTCATACCCAAACTTGTTGTCAAATTTAGATTATGTACGATTTTATTAGTCATTAATGTAATGACAAATATATTTGACATTGGTAGATAATTTCTAGAAATGTCTAGAAAATCTGCAAATCAATTATTGAAGTATGACTCTGGTGTATGTTATTAGAGTAATTGTTACTTTCATTCTACTGTTTTGGTATAAGATACCAAATGCAACTATTACATTGTGGATGTGATGGCTCAAAGAGGGTGGAATAATGATATATAAGTGAAGTATTTTGTGATTAAAATGAATAAACGTTGTTGTTTCATATATAAAAGGAAAATCACTTAATTACCATAAAGTTGAATACAGGAATTGAATAATTGTTATTCTTGTACTAGTCATAAGCAAGGACATTGAAATTGTTTCATGTATGGGCATGAAAAGTTTTGATAAAAGTAGAACAATTGTTGCTCTATACCTTGCAAGAATATGAGGTACAATAAGGCTAACATGATTGTTGAGCTCTACATTTCTAGTAGTGA
This sequence comes from Agrostemma githago, assembly GCA_958450325.1. NCBI lineage: Eukaryota > Viridiplantae > Streptophyta > Magnoliopsida > Caryophyllales > Caryophyllaceae > Agrostemma > Agrostemma githago. Next base: position 22,709,306 of record OY288246.1, read on the forward strand.
ATGCTTTTATTTATAACATAACGACCAAAAGGTTCAGGTCCCACGACTCAAGTTTTACCTATTATGGCATTGTCCTTAATCCATGAGACACGAAACATAAGAATAAGTTTCATAATGAAGAAATTATAAACCTTATTGATAAGGATCAACTGAGGTAAATGGATCTTGTTTAGATGGATAAATGACATTACAAGTGACTCCTATTAATTGTAGTGGGAGGGTACTTAGACTTGTTAGATCACACATGTATGTACAGATACATGTGAGTTTAACTAGTGATGTTGCAAAAATGGGTAACGCGTATGGTTTTGTTCATTTGATGAAATTTGAAACCGAATGCTTTGAATTTTTCAAGGTACAATATCAACTTGATAAGTTGGTATGAGTCGTTCGATATGATTTAAACAGGGAGGAATTGAACTAAAAGATTGTGATCATCTTAGAAGTAGTGAAAAATGTTTCAAACTACATCGAACCATAATTGTTATAATTTGGTGTATGATGAGTCATATGCAAATATTATTGACGCTTTAGAAGCTTGTGCACTATAAAATTCTTTGTACAAATGTTGATGAGATTGTCCATGTAAGTCGGAGAATAGACACCATATAAGATATGGATTCAAAATGTTCTTAAAAGTCTTTTCTTAATTATCAAGTCAAGTTTAAAGAAAATTGTATTCTAGAACTTAGACTCAATTATGGCATGTGTTTTATTAGGGGTATTATGTTAATTCTACAAACCATCAAAAGAACAAAACTGTTTTGTTGCATGGAGTGGTATGTTTCTTTTAAAAATATGTGATTTCTAATAGAAACAGTGGGAGTAGAATCAACCTTGAATTGTTCAAGATTAACAGAAATTCTCTACAACTGTTGAAGAGAATAATGATGCATCCATGAAAAGTCATGATCATCTTACCTGTAAAATATTACCCTACATAGGTTTGACCTATGATAAAACAATCATGGGCAAAGATTACATAATATCTAATAGATTTCATGTCCATAACTATCAAGTATAGACTTTGGTTAAATGGGTCTTATAGTGAAGAATAGTCTTCAATATAAAGATGTATGGATTGATATAAGAGTATTTACGAACCATAGTTGGTAGTTAAGGATTGATCTCATAGTAGTGACTATGGAAAAACCCATTATGCTTAAGTCTATTAGGATTGATTTAGCATTTTGATTGTCATCACTCATTTGATGAGTTTTGGACATATATGTGTCAAATACATTTCTTGAAAGAGATGCAATATGATGTGTGTGCGACTCATCGTATGAATTTCATATTATCAAAATCGTTAGACAAATGTGAATGATCCAATTTGACTGGAGCAAGTATTATGGAGTAGTATCTTCGTTCTTAATGTGGTAATTCAAAGATGTTTGTTTTCCTTTGAGACGAAGAAAGAAAGTGTGTACAAAAGGCTACTGGGAGTGCATATATCGTTATGATTTGGTATGTAAGTAACATACATCTCTAACTAAACAATATTTGGTTGCTTTAGTCTATGAGACTTGGCAAGAAAGTTGTTTATTATGTGCTCGTGTGACGAGTAGATACTAATTTGGTGAGTGTCACTAGAATGCTATCTAAGAATGGTTCCTTTGCGCTTAAGAAGCAAAAAGGGGAATTATTTAAGAGATGCGCATGATGTGATAAGCGAATTGTTGTAAACAAGTTATTTACAACGATTCATATTTCCAAATGGACAAAGATGATATGAGATTGTAATCTCAGTATATTTTGTTTTGGATGAAAGTTGTGTGTTGGAACGGTTCCAACTGACAACTTGGTGACTAATATTATAACTAAAGTTGGTGTTCTATTGCTTTTGAAGCAAATAGACGTTTGATTACGAATCAAGCACACACTCAACTTTAAATTTTATGAAGCAATTGTTGTTCATGAAACTAACAGTTTGCCTTAATTGAGAGAAGGTAGATTGGGCATATGCTTGTAAATAACCGATACAAATGTTGTATGTCCCGAAACATCCTCTACATAAAGATTATATTGGTTATGATCGGTATAAGACGCATGGGCGAGTGGTCTTAGTACTTTTAGAGGTGTTTGGTTTAGTGGGAGTTATTTCAATAATTGATATATGTATGACATATTGTCATTTGGTTAATGTAACCGAGTTTTGTCCCTAAATAATTTACATTGATGAAATAGATCACTAAGTACGTTACTTAGTCTTGGAACTCTATTTGGATGATGTAATTATTTTGTCTCTAGTCAGGGTAATGTGTTGGGACATTTGAATACCCTTAAATGACTGGCGTGTGAGTTGGTTGATGACTAAGTTCCTTGAGTCATAGGTATTGAGATACTAAACCAGACACACAGGTGTATGTTAAGAACATACATTAGACAGACCCGTCGAAAAGAATTTTACTAAGATTTCGCTTAGTGTCAGTAAAGTTCTTTGCAAGTTATGAACTTGTACGGTCTTTAGACCTGAGTCTTTTACTATTTTGTACATGTGATGTGTATGCTTTGATACTATTCCTCGTCAGCTGTGAAAGGAGGCTATGGATGGTTATTGGGCATGCATGGAACATGTGATAGTATGTGGTTAAACAAGAGGGGATTTGCTCTTCCTTTATTGAAAGGAATTTATTGTTTCTTGGCCACTCGAAGAGTGTGACTTGTGCAAATGCGTGGCCGTGCTCAGATAGGATGATTGTCATCTATCTGCTCTTTTAACAAGTCAACTCAGAGATTCGAGTAAAAGATTGAGACATGTGAGGATGACACTTCTTCTTACCTCATTCTCAATTGGAGACAATAGTAGCAAAGAGACTTAATGCCGTTCGTGAGAGGACATGTACAAGTGGGAGACTGAAGGAGTTATGTCCACTGTCCTACGGATTAACCCGCTTAAGTCTATGTATCCGATATGCCTTGCTAGAGGTCGATGTCGGATTGACATGTAAATGAGTTACGTGTCTGGTAGTCCTAAGTGGGCCCATTGGGTCACACACAATGTGTACGGGATATATTAATATATATCGATATATTAAATATATCGGGTCAGTAGTAATACGGACTCAGCTGCATTTTCAGGTTATGGTAATTAGAGTTATACTAATAATCTAATTATGGTAATTAGAGATATGGAAATAACCTAATTCTACATTCTCATCTCCTATATAAGGAGGTTCATATGATGAACCAATATATGGAATAAAGAGTATTGACTCATAGTATATTCATCTTATAAAGAGTTATAAGAGAGATATAGAGAGAAGATGTGAGACGGTCTCACGTACCTTTATACTAGCATATACGTCGCAGTTCTGTACCCGTGTGGATACCAAAGGAGGCATCACGTTTGGGGTGCTTTATTCTGTCCGTGGGAATTATTTATTCTCTCCGTGGAGATTATTTATTCTGTCAGTAGATTATTTATTCTGTCCGTGGAGATTATATATTTTTCTGGGTTTATTATACTTCTTATTAATACGCTGTTCCGCTGCAAATGAGGTATAATTGTTATCCCTCTACTTTTGCCTTTTCGGTTAATACTCGTAACAGGTCCTTGGGTTTAAGAGTTGTAACCCTACATTTTTTACCTAAAAATTGTAAAACATCACATTAATATAATACTCCTTCCGTTTTTTAATTTTCGTCTTATTCCCTTTTGCACAGAAATTAAGAAAATTGGTAAAGTATGAATAAAGAAAGAGGTGATGATGAAATTTTGGTGACTAGGCACAATAGCTCATCAAACATAAAGGTATAACTGTGTAAATACAATGGCAGATTGTGTAAATAAAGAAAAGCATAAGGACAATATGTTAATATACATAGGACAAACAAGGAAAGTTAAGAAATGGAGCAAAAAATAAAAACTTGCCAAATAAGGAATACGTGGCAAAAATTAAGGGTGTTCTCTTCGCAGTACGCAATTTACTCGACGCAGTACCACTTTTCCAATTTTGCTCATCTCATATCCCCTCCCTCAAATACATCATCTCTTTTCTTTCTCTTCTTCTTTATTTATTTTACTGAACACATTACATTATTTTTTACTTTTACCCAGTATATTTTCTTTTTAACTTTGATGCATTAGATTAAATTTAACTTTGATGCAATAAATTTATTTTAATCTTTGATGCATTTGACTTTATTAATCAATACGTTTCTTTTGTCATGAAATACATATGTTTTTTTTCAACTTTGACACAGTAATTTTTTTTTCCAACTTTGACGCAGTACATCTAAACAAAAAAAACTCTCCAAAAAAAATGTACTCCCTCCCATCCATTCAATCCTTGAGATGTGGGGTTTCACAACTTTTAAGAAAAGTGGTAAAAGTAAGGGTATTATTGGTAAATCAAATGATTTTATGGGCCCACCAAACTTAAGGTAAGGAAAAATTGTGGCATTTGTGTAAATAGAGTAAGGATATAAGGATTATAAGGTAAAGTGTTTTGCCAAAAAGGGAATGTGTGGACATGACATAGGTCCACCCCGACGCGGCCACGCGCGGGTTTGGGGAGGCGAATGAATCTCCATATGAGAATGGATCGAATTGAAATTTAAATCGAAGTTGGAGTCGCCACCGAACTTTGTGGGAGTTCGGGCCTGTTCGAACCCACTCTATGTCGTAGTGGGCCGTGTACAAAATACGGCCCATTTCCGATGTCAGAGTTTATTGGGTTCGTCCCTTAGCATTTGATACCGATACGGATATCGTGTATTGAATGACTCTCGTTGCCAATGGTTTCGGACATCCCGAAACCGAGGTTCTGAGTAAGGGGTGAGGGTACGTGTTGGGAAGTTCACAAAGAACACCCAACCCCGCCCGCACATTAGCGACCTCTACTAAGATATCTAATGACTTTTGAATACGCGCGTTAATTGAACGGTGAATGATATGCAAACATTGTTTTCCTAGCATGTGAGGAATTGAATGGGTTGCTAAGTCGGTTTAATGCATGAAAATTTTAACGTCAAAGTTGAATTTAGCATGTGAGGTTCATTTTAGTATAATAAAAAAACGATAAAAAAGAATGAATTTGCTACAAGGTGAACAAACGAGTTAGTATCGATTTGTGAAGAAATAATATAGCAAATATGATGAATATGCAAGATCGAGAAAATATTAGTCGAAATATGAAAAATATTGTTAAAAAGACGTTGTTTTGTATAAAAAACAGTGTTCGAAAAATAACGAAAAAGAAGAAAACGGGTCGCGTTTCCAGCGTTGCCCGCGACTCGCCCGGGGTGCGCGCGACTCGCGCCCCGGCCTGTTTCGAGGTCGATTTTCTAAAATCGATGCTTTTATTAAATCGCGTACGAATATTGCATAATTCGTGCTCGACTTAATATTCTCGACATTCGTCGTATTCGATATTCGATTATGAAATCGATATCGAATATTCGGAATAATTTTGGAAAAGATACAAATTTTGAGAAATCGTTTTGTAGAATAAATAAAAAACGAACAAAAAGCTAAAAAAAGGACTCGAGTTTCAGGCCCGTGCGCGAGTCGCCTGGGATGGGCGCGACAAGCGTGCGGGTCTGTCCCGGTCTCGTTTTTTGTTCGAAAATTGCTAATTTGATAAATCGCGTACAAATACGAATTAATTTATACTCGATTTATGTTTTCGATATTCGTCATACCCGATATTCGATTATGAAATCGATATCGAATATTCGGAATGGATTTAGAAAAGGTTTTGTAAAAAAGTTTGTTTTGAAAAAAAAAAGTAAAAAAAAAAAAGAATTTTGAACGAAAAAGATGTTAATTCTCTCCGCGTATAAAATCGTTATACTTGTAAAAAGTAATGATTTTTAGCATCGACGAGATTTGATTTAATTCTTTTTTAATACGATATTCGACTATAGAGTTGATATCATATTTTTAAAGAATGCTCGATTTATGAAAATAGTTTTTTAGTAGTATCGATATTAGAAATAATAAAAAACGACGAAGGACCCGTAAAAAGGATGACACACGACCCGAAAAAGACAAGACGGACGACGAGAAGGAGAAGAGAAGAAGAAGGAGAGATCGGGTTTGGTACACCCTCAACCTACATGTTTCGGTTTACTCGGATTGGGACTCGTCGGGATGTGGCTTGGGCACAAGAGCGTCGAGTTAACGTCGGTGAATTGGTGTTGGCTTTGTTCGTGTAGAGGGGGGGCGGGTATAGGACCGGCTCCTTCGGTTTTTTGCACTATCGGTTTCTCGATGTAAAAGTTGATGTGTATCTATTTGTTGTATGTGATGCTTTGTAAAAAGGTGTTGATGTTTGATAATGAATCATCCTTGTTTTTGTATCGTGCAAGGGGCTATTTATAGGAAATTCCCGACCTTGGCTAAGAGAGGTGCATTTGAATTAGAACTACCGCTTAGGATAGGAAACGTAGGAAGTTGAGGGGAATGAGAATTCCGTTTTCTTGTGAAGGAAGAAAGGGAACCGGATGGTTGGTAGGCTGCTCGGCCGAGTATCCTAGCTCGGTCGAGTGTTTGATTCGGTATTCGGATATGATTCCTACTTGAGATCGAATTCTACCTTTAACGAAATTGTTTAATATTTGTGTAGCTGATTTTTTGTGGAGTTTGAGCTCGAATCATCCACGTGAGGTGACACGGCTGACTCACGCGTCTCGAGAAAATATCTTTGACCGGGTTTGACTCGGTCGCTAAAAGACGGTTTTACCCCCGGTGTCGGATTCGACCCAAATTAGTCTTATTTGACTCGAAACGACCCACTGGCCCTGAATTTGAGGTTGGTTTTGTGAAATTTGTACTCCGTAAAAAGCCCAAGCCAAATATCCATGATTTCGAGCCTATTTCCGAGTACGTTAAAGCATGTTTGCGTCCGATCATCATCGGGTGTTTGTCGGAAACTGCTATAGACACCTGGCGGTCAAATGTGGGTGTCTACAGAGCCCCCACTCTGACTGAGGCTTGGACAGGGCGAAAGTCAGAGTAGCTATCAGGCCAATCAAAGATTAAGACCTGGCAGACTTTCGGTCGGGTCGTTTAAATTCCATTAGACCTGCGTGAAGGGCCCACCGGCCATGGATTAGAAATGTACCTGAACTGATGATGATAACTCTGTGGGGAATTGGACTTGTCGTATAAGACTTAGGTGCGCCTATATATGGGCTCATCCTGTTAAATGTCGCTGGGGAGTTATGTGAATAGCGTTGTCGTGATTTGTACCTGTATAAGTTACATAAAATTTTGCATGCAACACGTAGGCGAAACAAATATGACTCGCGTTGGGGAATAAAAATGATTTTTGTTGCATTTTGAAATCGAAGTCCTGAAAGCAACTCACGTGCTAGGAGATGGGTTTCCAAAATTGAAAGAGGTGGAGAAGAAATTTGCAGTTTAAATAGACTGAAATTTGACCTTGTCGAAAAAAAAAATTTCAAATGGCAAAGTTTTGCAAATTTTGAAGTAAGAATTTGAAGAGAGGTCTACTGACAGACTCGACTCTGGACGCGACCGGACGAGTTGACAGACATGACTGGACTCTCGAGGGGTTGGACTGTGACTCGGTAGGGGGTGGGCCACCTAACAAGACTCTTGCGCTATTCTGTAGCCTAGGCGAGTAGCAACACGGTCGTACATCGAAATGAGAAGAATGCGTTATAGGGGAATTGCAGTAGTCTGGAATGAGACTGTTTTTGCAGGACTTAGCAGTGGAATGTTGTAGACTAGTGCTCTTTTGAATCCTTTTTTATTTTAGGGTACATTTCCAAAGTGGGCATTGCCTCGAGTCCTGATAGATTCTTGTCTTCGAGTGAGCCGAGTGCTAGGACACACTGTAGAAAGGTGGCTAGATTTTTAAAATTATTTGGATTATGTGAATGGATGGAGAACTTCTACCTAGGAGAAGCCCCCAGAATGACAAAGCTAACCGTCGAGAACATGACAGTGTCGTGACCGGAATGATGGTGCTTTTTGAATGTGTGTCAATGTGGGTGGTTGTGCCTCTGTTGAAAGGCTGTCTACGTATTCACATGTGGTGAAATCAAACCAAGCCGTAGTTCAGTGGATTATGGTGCCTAGTTTATTAGGGCTTTGTGTGTAACTAGCCATAGCAATGGTGTAGGCTAGGTGCATTCCCAGTGATGTCTTGATCAAAGGGCTAGAATGGTTAGGATATTGATCCTGTGACTGTGAGCGTTCTCCGGGATAGCCCCCAGAGGTGGTGTGCACTATTTGGGCATGTTCTATGCCGACCGCAAGTTGAGTTCCCGTGTTTGGGGTTGGTAACTGGTTTGAATGAGAAGAATTGGGATGGGATTTTAACGAGTTCTGCTCTCGGGGATTTTAACGAGTTCTGCTCTCAAGGATTTTAACGAGTTCTGTTCTCGGGGATTTTAACGAGTATTGCTCTCGGGGATTTTAACGAGTTTTGCTCTTGAGGATTTTATCGAGTTTTGCTCTCGGGGATTTTAACGAGTTTTGCTCTCGGGGATTTTGACGAGTTTTGCTCTCGGAGGATTTGACGAGTTTTGCTCTCGGGGGATTTGACGAGTTTTGCTCTCGGGGGGATTTGACGAGTTTTGCTCTCGGGGGATTTGACGAGTTTTGCTCTCGAGGATTTGACGAGTTTTGCTCTCGGGTTTGCGTGTGGTGATTGTGAATTCTGTTATGTAAAGGGGAACTCGAGTAAAATGGCTCGAATTTTGATCGGGATAGGTTTTGATAATGCGAGATCTGATTTCCATGTCTGACCCTAATGGTTAGGGGTATCCTATGGAGCTTGAATCCTCAAAATTCCGGGCTGTCTCTGGCCTGGGTCTCGGAAAGGTCTTGAGGGTTGTAATGTGGGAAGGCTAAATGTGGTGTTAGTTGACCAGCTCGATTATCTCTCCCTTATTTGATGGTATGAATTTTGACCGTACCCTGGTCATGGGGCTTTCACTTGAATTGACCGTTGATCATGGTCATGGTTTTTTTTTATCATGGCCAGCTCTTTTGTTTTGGGCCTTTTGTTTTTTCTTGGATTGGACTTCTGATTTTTTTTGTCCAGTTTTTTCCTTTTTTTTTGTTGGTCAGACTAACACCTAAGGTAGGGATCGGTTAGTCTTATTGGATGGGTGTTTTATTGTGGGAAATGGGCTTGCCTCCCGTCTTTAACCCAAACTAGGAGATTACCTAGATTTGTCATAGGATTCGATACCGCTCCTGCTAAGGGTAGTTATGTGGCTTTCTATACCAGACATGGAATAGGTAAAAGGAAAACGCGGGCTCGGTTTCCTGCAGTCATTATAGATGTGCCTATAATAGTCACGTGCGTGTGCTCACAGTGTATGACGGTGTTCATCATGTTCTCGGAAACACATAAGGAAAGTATATATGAGAAAGAATATTGAAAGCTGATTTTATTGAATTTTGAAAAAAAAAAAAAAAAAAAAAAAAGAGGACAGAATACAACTGACTCTGACCCTGACTTTGAAGTTGAAATAAATAGTATATCCTAGACTCGGACTCAGACTTGGACATAAATCAAATCCGGACTCTTGGATGCATAAGAGGTAGATTGGATGCTTTGGTCATCGGGCCCTGTATAGTCCATGAGGGGCTTTGCAAGTGACAAAGTTTCCAAAACGGGAGTCTTCCCGGCATCGAGAAAGTCTTGAATGAGGTGTTTCAGTTTCCAGCACTGTTCTGTATCGTGTCCCCTCCCTCTGTGGAATTTGCAGTAATGCTCGGCGTTCCATGCTTTGGAGCGTTTTTCCAAAGGTGGGTCGGCTGTTGGGCCTACAGGTAGTATTAGGCCCTTCGGAACCAACCTCTGGAAAGCGACGGTGTAGGACATATCCAACTGGGTAAATGTCCTTTCCTTTGACTGGTTCTTGATTTTTGGAGAGGTGACTTGAGGGTTACCTCTCTCGGTCTTGCCATCTTGAGGGTACCGGATAGTTTTGTAAGAATGTTCACCCTTTAAATGGCTCAGTTGGGTGATAGGCTGTCTTACCCGCTCTAGTTGTGCTAGACGGGATCGGGTTCTTACAAGATCCTCTTCGATGATGGTTACCCTGGAACTTAGGTTATCTAGGGCAGTATTGATTTTCGAGAAGATATTGTTAATGGAGCAAGATAGCATAAGCATACCCCCCTGGATATCCCCTTTCTCGACGGCGCGGGATTTGTTATGGTTTGGTAGTGTCTCGTTCATAGGGTCCCTGATCGGAAGAAACGACAGGTGTTAGAACTCGCCTAAACTCGGTTTTGCGCAAATGCAAGAGAGAGAGTCAAACTAGGTACGGCCCGGGGCGGGAATGACTAAGATCTATGACCGGGCTACTTAAACGTTAATCCAGACAAAATAACGATTGTGACCTAGACTCGACCACGAGACTCGAGCTGTACAAGGATAAGTCCGAAAATGGGGCGACCGTATTTGACCGTGCCGTGTGCTTGGGCCAACCGTGGTGACCTAACCCTAGGTGACCCGAGTATTCGTAGCGTGGGTACGACTCGAAGAAGGCATCATAAGGACGTCGGTGTAGGATGAACGTAGGGTACTCTCTAGGGTAACCGTGGTTGACTGCTCGGGTGGAGGACAGCCCCCCGAGTAAGGCTAGAGACTCAGATGGTGTGACATCTAAGTGACTCGAAAGTGGGGTACGTGAGACAACACGCGCAAGACATGACCCTTAGAGCAACCGTGATTGATCGCTCTGCTGAAGGGTAGCCCCCGAGTGGGGAAAAGCCTGAAAAGGAAATGACTCGGAAAGGACACCTAGACGGGTGACTCATGAAAGGTGGGTCTCCTTTAGGATCCAGCTGTGTGGGCTGGCCCTGTTTGAAAGGAGGTTTACGTGAGACATTCCCCAGACTTTGGACTCGATAATTGTGTAGACGGGCCAACCTTCGTAGGAGTATGTCCTACGTTGGTGGGTTTTGCCTTAGTCAAATAAGGCGGACTGGGATAGGGAGGAAACTCGTGATATAAGATCGACGGAGTTTCGACGCTAAAGACTTTGACGACTTATGACACGACCCGACACTGCTAAATACGGGAAGTCCTAAGAAGATGAAGGTTTAGAAAAAGGGATTTTTTTTTTGGAAAATCCGAGAAGTCTCGGTGGATGGCCCAATTTTTTCGAAAAAAACGGAAAAGTGCATCGGGCCACAATTTTGAAAGTTCGAAAAAATCGAGTTTTGAAATGGGCAGAATACCGGCTGGAAAATAGGCTACTTTGAGTCAAATCGTAAATCCTAATTTCGGTAGCATTCTGGGGTTTTGAAAAGTTGAATATTTGGAATTTTGAAACTTGAGTATCGAAAAAAGGAATTTCCGACAATTTGAAAATTGAAGATGAGATCCCGAAGATTTGAAAATCGAAAACGGCATCTCGAAGATTTGAAAATTGAAAATGGCATCTCGAAGATTTTGAAAATCGAAACTGGCATCTCGAAAATTTTAAAATCGAAATTGAATTTTGAAAATTCGAAAATCGAATGGTGGATCGGAAATTCGAATTTTGAAATGGGCAGCATGCCGGCTAGAAAATAAGCGTGTTTTGAGTCAAATCTTAAGTCTAAATTTCGGCAGCTTTCCGATTTTTTTAAAAGATGCATTTTTGGAATTTCGGAATTTTGAATATCGAAGATGAATTTCCAAAAATTTGAAAATCGAAAACAGGACCCCGACTTTTAAAATTGGCGAAAATGTCATCGGGCTTGAATTTTTTTTGAAAAGTCAGAAATTTTGAATTTTTGAAATGGATTTTTGAAAGCCCGAAGAGAAATTCGAGGGATGGCCCGGTTTTTTTCCGAAAGAAAAAAAACCGGAAATCGAACCGGGCGACGGTTTTGCAAGTTCGAAAATAGTTTCGAGTTTTAAATCGGGCATAATACCGGCTAGAAAAAGGCTATTTTGAGTAAAATCATAAGCCCTAAATTCGGTATATGTCCAGGTTTTTGAAATTAGATATTTTTGAAAAGGATGCAAATTTTTGAAAATGTCGGTTTTTTGAAAAAGATGTGGATCAAGTAGCACGTAGTCATAGAAATAGTATAATGACACCATGTATGCTCTTAAGCTAAGTCTCGGTCAGTCTATAAGGGTCTATACCAGTGTACATAGCCTATTCGAGAAACGGGGCGAACTTCCTAACTCGAATTGAACCTATTAGAACATGTCGTAAAACCCATACGAATTATCTGCTATGCACACCTTTTGACATATCCAATTTGGACTACATCAATGGTATAGTGGGACGTCGGTCACCAGTACCGGCCCGGGAAAAATGGGGTTATGCATGAACCGTAAAACTAAAACGCGTATTGTACTAGTCAAACGATTTCTATTCGAGTCTCACCCTGAGGATGCCGATGGTAAGTCACACATCAGTTAATCCCCAGCGGAGTCGCCAAATTGTGGACATGACATAGTTCCACCCCGACACGGCCACGCGCGGGTTTGGGGAGGCGAATGAATCTCCATATGAGAATAGATCGAATTGAAATTTAAATCGAAGTTGGAGTCGCCACCGAACTTTGTGGGAGTTCGGGCCCGTTCGAACCCACTCTATGTCGTAGTGGGCCGTGTACAAAATACGGCTCATTTTCGATGTCAGAGTTTATTGGGTTTGTCCCTTAGCATTTGATACCTATACGGATATCGTGTATTGAATGACTCTCGTTGCCAATGGTTTCGGACATCCAGAAACCGAGGTTCTGAGTAAGGGGTGAGGGTACGTGTTGGGAAGTTCAAAAAGAACACCCAACCCCGCCCGCACATTAGCGGCCTCTACTAAGATATCGAATGACTTTTGAATACGCGCGTTAGTTGAACGGTGAATGATATGCAAACATTGTTTTCCTAGCATGTGAGGAATTGAATGGGTTGCTAAGTCGGTTTAATGCATGAAAAATTTAACGTCAAAGTTGAATTTAGCATGTGAGGTTCGTTTTAGTATAATAAAACAAACGATAAAAAAGAATGAATTTGCTACAAGGTAAACAAACGAGTTAGTATCGATTTGTGAAGAAATAATATAGCAAATATGATGAATATGCAAGATCGAGAAAATATTAGTCGAAATCTGAAAAATATTGTTAAAAAGACGCTGTTTTGTATAAAAAACGATGTTCGAAAAATAACGAAAAAGAAGAAAAGGGGTCACGTTTCCAGCGTTGCCCGCGACGCGCCCGGGGTGCGCGCGACTCGCGCCCCGGCCTGTTTCGAGGTCGATTTTCAGAAAATCGATGCTTTTATTAAATCGCGTACGAATATTGCATAATTCGTGCTCGACTTAATATTCTCGACATTCGTCGTATTCGATATTCGATTATGAAATCGATATCGAATATTCGGAATAATTTTGGAAAAGATACAAATTTTGAGAAATCGTTTTGTAGAATAAATAAAAAACGAACGAAAAGCTAAAAAAAGGACTCGAGTTTCAGGCCCGTGCGCGAGTCGCCTGGGATGGGCGCGACTCGCGTGCGGGTCTGTCCCGGTCTCGTTTTTTGTTCGAAAATTGCTAATTTGATAAATCGTACAAATACGAATTAATTTATACTCGATTCATGTTTTCGATATTCGTCATACCCGATATTCGATTATGAAATCGATATCGAATATTCGGAATGAATTTAGAAAAGGTTTTGTAAAAAAGTTTGTTTTGAAAAAAAAAAGTTCAAAAAAAGAATTTTGAACGAAAAAGATGTTAATTCTCTCCGCGTATAAAATCGTTATACTTGTAAAAAGTAACGATTTTTAGCATCGACGAGATTTGATTTAATTCTTTTTTAATACGATATTCGACTATAGAGTTGATATCATATTTTTAAAGAATGCTCGATTTATGAAAATAGTTTTTTAGTAGTATCGATATTAGAAATAATAAAAAAACGACGAAGGACCCGTAAAAAGGACGACACACGACCCGAAAAAGACAAGACGGACGACGAGAAGGAGAAGAGAAGAAGAAGGAGAGATCGGGTTTGGTACACCCTCAACCTACATGCTTCGGTTTACTCGGATTAGGACTCGTCGGGACGTGGCTTGGGCACAAGAGCGTCGAGTTAACGTCGGTGAATTGGTGTTGGCTTTGGTCGTGTAGAGGGGGGGGGGCGGGTATAGGACCGGCTCCTTCGGTTTTTTGCACTATCGGTTTCTCGATGTAAAAGTTGATGTGTATCTATTTGTTGTATGTGATGCTTTGTAAAATGGTGTTGATGTTTGATAATGAATCATCCTTTTTTTTGTATCGTGCAAGGGGCTATTTATAGGAAATTCCCGACCTTGGCTAAGAGAGGTGCATTTGAATTAGAACTACCGCTTAGGATAGGAAACGTAGGAAGTTGAAGGGAATGAGAATTCCGTTTTCTTGTGAAGGAAGAAAGGGAACCGGCTGGTTGGTAGGCTGCTCGGCCGAGTATCCTAGCTCGGTCGAGTGTTTGATTCGGTATTCGGATCGGATAGGATTCCTACTTGAGATCGAATTCTACCTTTAACGGAATTGTTTAATATTTGTGTAGCTGATTTTTTGTGGAGTTTGCCACGTGAGGTGACACGGCTGACTCACGCGTCTCGAGAAAATATCTTTGACCGGGTTTGACTCGGTCGCTAAAAGACGGTTTTACCCCCGGTGTCGGATTCGACCCAAATTAGTCTTATTTGACTCGAAACGACCCACTGGCCCTGAATTTGAGGTTGGTTTTGTGAAATTTGTACTCCGTAAAAAGCCCAAGCCAAATATCCATGATTTTGAGCCCATTTTCGAGTACGTTAAAGCATGTTTGCGTCCGATCATCATCAGATGTTTGTCAGAAACTGCTATAGACACCTGGCGGTCAAATGTGGGTGTCTACAGAATGTAAAGAATTGATTGGATTGTCCATTTATAGTAAGTGTAAAGAATTGAATGGATGGGGGGAGTAGTAAGTAGGGATGGCAACGGATCCGGGATCCGATCCGGTCCGCACGGATCGGATATGGATCCTAAATTTTGAGATCCGTTGGATATGGATCCGGATCCGGATCCGCTATCTTTAAACGGATCCGGATCTGGATCTTAATAAATAAATCCGGATCCGGATCCGCAAATCCGTTTTATTAAAAAATTAACAATAATAAAAAACTTAGAACTTTAATTTGTGTTTTTTTTGTTATTTCTAAGACTCTTTTTTTTAGTTTATTAATCTTTGATTATGAATTTTTATATTCAATTTTATTTGTAAAATTATGAAAATTAATATAGTCGTAAATACGTATTAATTAAATTTTTTGTAGAATTTAAGTAAGAAATTGGATCCGCGGATTCAATCCGGATTCGGTCCAGATCCGGCGGATCCGGATATGGATCTACATTTTTGAGATCCGCCGGATCCGGACCGGATCCGGATCCGCTACTAGAAATGCGGATCTGGATCTGGATCCATGTGGATCCGGTCCGTTGCCATCCCTAGTAGTAAGTAAGGGGGAAGGGAGAAGAGAAAAAATGATGTCAAACCATAAAATTTCATATTTAATTTAAACTTTGAAACAAAAAAAAATCCCTAATTTAATTAAATCTCATGTTTAATTTATTTTAAATTTGAAACAAAAAACCCTAATTTCTATAGTTAATGATAATTAATGGTTAATACATGTTCTTCAATCAAAATCGTATCCATAATCTATTAAATTTGATAAATTGAATGAATGTATAGTTAGATTTGGAGGTAATCGATGATAATTAAAAAAAAAAATAGAATGGTTTCTAGGGTTAGGGTAGAGAGAGTGAGAGAAATAAAATTAGATTTGTTTTCTGATGAAGGGCATGTAATGGAAAAACATGGGTAAAAATTAATGCGTTAAGTAAAATGCGTACTACGAAGAGTAACTCCGAAAATTAAAAAACTGAGGGAGTAGATTAAATACATATTATAAAATTAAAAGATTTTCTAATAGATTTTTTATTTTTATTTATGATACTTTCCTAAATTGAGTTTTGATTAAACAGAACAATGAGATCGTTCGAAAAAAGCTTTATATATATATATATATAGAAGAAGGATCTTTTACATTGGGTCAAATTTCATACAATTTACCTAACTTTAAACACCATTAGATGTAATTACATCAAGGGTCAAGATTAAAACTAGTATCAAGTTAAGCATCAAACCTCAAACCCTAAGCCCTATTCAATTGAACGTTAGATTGAAAATCCCTCAAGCACAAACTACTCACGCACAAACCTATCCCTCTCGAATTAAAGATCAAATCAAGTATTTGCTCACAAATAAATTCATCCGTCATCGTTGCGCATGCTTCGATTTCATCATCATCATCGTTACTCTGATTCGGTATTCAATTTCACGAATTTTTTTGGTAAATTCACGACCAAATCGGGTATTTGCTTCTAGATCGTAAATTTCACATTTTAGAATTCGTGTTTTTTGTTTTATTTCTTGTAATGCATATTTTCAATTTTTTTGTATTATTTCAATTGAAATCACGAAACGCATCTATTAATTTTTATCAATTTTCAATTTTTTTGATTCTGATTTTTTTCCATCTGAAATCACATATTTCAATTTTTATTTTATTATTTCAATTGAAATCACAAAATGCATCTATCAATTTTCAATTTTTCTATTCAACGTTTGCTGATTTCCGTTCATGCTTTCTGATTTCGTTCCAATTTCTAATCTAATTAAATTAATATAGGAACAATTTCATTCATCTCAATTTTTTCAATTTTTCAATCGAATTTTTCAATTTCGTCAATCTTTTGTTTTAATAAGATCAATTTCTGGATTTTTGATTACAAGATTAAAAATTGAAATTATGAATATTACAATATTTGAATATGAACAATGAAATAATTGAATATGCACAATGAAATAACTACGTATTATTTCATAGCATTAATTTCTAGTTTTGGTATATTATTATTATTACAAAATACTCAATTATTTTATTATGTTATTCCAGTTATTCTATACTATTGTTGCGGTTATTCTATATTATTCTTGAACTTATTTTATTAAATTAGTTACTATGTTTTATAACTAGGGTTATTTTATAGTGTTTTTATAGTTATTCTATAGCACATATGTAATTATTGTATTTCAATTTTTTTGTACTGTGACTAATCCTCCCTCTTTATTTTTGTCTTTCAGCGAAACTTATTATTTTTTATAATCTTTGTAATGCAAAACTTATCCTACACATTGAATATTTTTTATATTGATCAACAATCTCTTCCTATTACATGAGGCCTATCTATTATGTTGAGTAATTCATTGATTTTGAACGATTTTGGGAGTTTAATTTGGTTAGTATCAATGATGAGATTGTCAGACGGGCGGTCAGAATTGATAAAATGTCGAATGTCTGCGTATATCCTTAATTAGAATTTCTCTGAGATTAAATTTTGAATTTATGTCTAGACTTATGAAGCTCAATTGAACATTTGATTATTTGTGCAATTTATTAACCTCCTTTAGCACTTTATTTTAGAATTTGATTACCATAATTTTTTAATTATCCCTTTTCAAAATCATGTCATACTGAAATTCAAAACGGTACGCTAAAATTGAAAAAGGTTACGCTAAAATTCGAAAAGGATACGCTAATATTGAGAAAGGCTACGCTAAAATTCAAAATGGGTACGTTAAAATTGAGAATGGGTACGCTAAAATTTTAAAAAGGTACGCTAAAATTGAAAAAGGGTACGCTAAAATTGAGAAAGAGTACGCTAAAACTCAAAAAAAAATACACTAAAATTGTACACTAAAATTCAAAAAAGGATACACTATTTTTTAAAAAAAAAAATAAAGTACACTAAAATTGAGAAATGGTACGTTAAAATTCAAAGAGGATACGCAAAAATTTAGAAAGGGTATGCTAAAATAAATTTAGAAAGGGTACGCTAAAATTTAGAAGAACATACACCAATAAGACATAACCTAAACCACTAACAAACATCGATAATCAAAACACAAAATCATAGAATTAAAATAAACAAAATTAACGTACCCGTGTAAAATTAGCAAACATTTTCCAAAATTAGTATCCGTGTAACATATGAGGGGCAACTAAGATTTTCTTTTTTTGGTGGATAGGGGCAACTAAGACTATGTGAAAGGATTGAACACTATGATCCAATGACTCATTTTATAGTCCTCATGATTCTCATTAGAGGAGGGGTTCTCACATGAACCTATATATATAGGTTCAAATAAGGTCAACAATTATTTTAAGTTCATAAGTTCCAGTGTTAAAGTTACACAAAAAGTGCTTAAAGTTACACAAGATGAGTGATAAAGTTGCACTTTATCACTTGAAGTGATAAAAGAGCTGAATGTTATAGTTACATATCAATTTTAAACAAATGCAACTTTATCGTATGTTTGGAACGATGCATGGCTTCCGGGACAAACATCGAGCCGTATCCCGATCCCGAACCTCGAGGCTGACCCGGGTATGGTGGTGGCAGATTTGATAGATCATGAACAGTGTAGGTGGGAAGTTGATAAGTTGAGTGCTATCCTCCGACCGGATGATGCTCGTGACGCGTTATGTCTCCCTATAAGTCGAGAGTTACCAGCGGATCAGCTTTACTGGTGGCCAAACCGGGATGGAGTTTTCTCGGTTCGCTCCGCGTATCGACTGTCTCGAGGGGGTTATGCGACGCCTTCAGCTGCAGGTACTGATTCGGGCAACTCGGGCATGTGGTGTGCGTTGTGGCGACTAGAGGCCCCCCCTAAACTTAAACATTTTATCTGGCGAGCTTCTTCGGGGATGTTGCCGACAAAAAAGCGACTTCATGACCGGCATATTGGGGAGGATGAAGTATGTAGCTTATATTCTACCGCAATGGATACTGACACTCACGCCCTTTTGCTGTGTCCCGCGTCATGTTACATTTGGCAGCAGGACTCGGGACTGGAGGGATTCATTGGAGCGATGCCGACGGAGTCTTTTGTCCATACTCTCAAATGGGTGATGGAGAGGGCCAACACGGGTGAGGTAATTCGCTTTATGACGCTGGCTTGGGTGGCGTGGACCTGGGGAAACTCGGTGCTATTTCAGGAGAACTAAATGTCGCTGCACGTTGTCAAGGTTGGGCTTGAGCGTCTTGTGCAAGATTATACTATGTACCAGGGATTGGTTAGTGGGCCTGTTCAGACTGAGGGTGGGGGGGACCGGAGAGGTGGCAGAGACCGTATGATGAGTGGCTTAAACTAAACACGGATGCTGCTATGTTTGGGAATGATGAAATAGGGATGGGTTTCGTGATCAGAGACGCCAACGGGGGAGTGGTGAAGACAGGGTACACAAGGGTGCGAGCCAGATGGACGGTGGAGATGGCCGAGGCCCATGCTATGAGTTTTGGTATGCGTAATATGCAGGAGTTCTGGGACAACAGCGTGTGCGTAGAGAGTGATGCTTTGCTGCTTGTTAAGGTCGTAAATCGGAAGTCGGTGATTAGGAGCCCGCTTGGTTTGTGTTTTGACAGTATTTCGGTCTTGCTACGTCTTTTCTCTCGTAGTAAGTGTATTCATGTGAAACGTAGTGGTAACTTTGTTGCTCATTTGGCTGCTCGGATGAGTTTGTTAGTGGGTGATGAACTTATTTGTAATTTGGGGTTTCCGCCAGCTCTCCTCGAGTTGGCGGAGATTGATTTAATTTAAGGCTACCGCGTTTCCTCTACCCACCCCGCCACCCGCATAATTAACCATCCCCGCACCCGCCTCACTGACATCACTAGACCCGATCAGAGACGACTACCTAAAATGGTTCGACCTCGAGTTCCAGCAGGTCAAAGAGATCGATGACCCGAGAACAACCTACGCTTTGACAAGATCATCTTATTAGAGTCTAACCAGAATCCTTGGCAAATTAAAAGCGATAAAGGTGGTTGAGGGGCCAGGTACATGGTTGAAGAAGAATGCCATAGCAAGTATGGAACGACGACGGTTGTGAGGTCGTCATGCCGCATACTGGCAGAGATATATAGGGGAGCTAAGAGAGATGTTCCACAATAAGTAAAAAAATAGGAGCAAGGGTGAGGAAAGAGTAAGTCCCATTTACCCCCAAAGTTTGATAGTTACACCACG
Source organism: Agrostemma githago (assembly GCA_958450325.1). Lineage (NCBI taxonomy): Eukaryota > Viridiplantae > Streptophyta > Magnoliopsida > Caryophyllales > Caryophyllaceae > Agrostemma > Agrostemma githago. The sequence goes on from OY288246.1 coordinate 22,729,368, forward strand.
TTGAACCGGTCTAGGGTCGAGATATTCGAATTGGAAAAAAATAGCGAAGTTGGACAGGCTGAGAAAGACCAACAATCCCAAGGGTGACCCTAATAAATATTGTGCTTTCCATGACAACAAGGCTCATAGGATTGAAAAGTGCAGACACCTAAAGGACAAGATAGAAGCTAAGAATTGATAACGAAATAAAGGTTGGCTCGCGGTATACGCCGCTTAACTTGCGGAAAGATCCTACGGGGGGCTGGAGATGAAGGTGAAGGTTAAAACCCCAGCATAAAACCATGATACATCATTTGTCTAAATTATACTCCCTCCGATTCTTTGGGTTTGCAACGTATTTCACATTTGCAAATTCATCAGCTTTGCAACATTTCTATTTTGGGCTTTATTTTTCTTGTAAAATGACCAACATAACCTTCACTTATCATTATTATATTCCAAAATATTCACTTAACTTTTTACTCTCCCAACCTACTCACCCAATCTAATATTATTATATTGTTTAATCTTACATGACATCACATATTGTGGTCCTAATTTACTTTTCTTATTTTTGGTGTAAACCGTAAATGTTGCAAACCCAATGAATCGGAGGGAGTACTGTACTATTTTGTCTAAACCATGCAATTTTAACGTACTAGAGAATCGAATCGTCAATCTAGGTCCATAATTGAAGTAAAGGAAGTCTTATTATTTGAGTTATCCCTGTTCCCTCTAGGGTTTGCCTTTGGGAGGGTGTGAGGTTCCTAGGTTTCCTAGGGCGACTCTGACTTTTGTCAGGGTATTTGTGTGTATTTTCTCCTGTCTTCTTCTCCTTTTCATTGTCTACGTGCGTTTCTTAAAAGGTACTGTACTTGCTCTGGTTCTTTTTTCTCTTTTTTGGTGTTGAGGGTTTCCTTTTTGCGAGTTCGTGTGAGGGGATTGTTCCTGCCTCTTGATTATGGCAAACTCTCTGCTCGATTTTGATCTGAATTCATCGGGAGAGTCGGTGCAGAGGGGAATAGAGGGTGATTGGGATCAAAGGGAATTGGAGTGGCTTGTCGGGGAGGAGGGGCGGATACGACCGGGGGGCGATGTGTGGTTGCGCGTGTCTGGACGGATCGTAATATCAACATGCGAGCGTTCATTGACACCATGATCAGATCATGGAAGTGCAAAGACGAGGTTGTGGGGGAGGTTGTTGATAGAAATAACAAAATTGTGACGTTTAAGTTTACATTGATCTCCGATATGAAACGTATCCTGGACGACAGACCGTGGCACTTCGATCGACAGTTGGTGATATTGACAGACTTGAGGGATGATGCCATCCCAACGGAGGTACCTCTTTTATTCTCCCAATTATGGGTGCGCATCTATGACTTACCGGTGATTGGGAGATTAAAAGAAGAGAATGCTATCAATATGGGGAATATGATTGGCACGTTTGTGGCTACGGATAATTCAGTTAATCTGGATATAAACAGGTCAATGAGGCTGAAGGTGATAGTAGACGTTAGAAGGGCGCTTGTGGACCACATAATGCTGAGGATGAGGGGTGAGAAGAAATGGAAAGTGAGGGTGTGCTATGAGAGTTTGCCACTTTTTTGTTATGTCTGCGGTCATATGGCACATGGCGAGAAGGATTGTGGTTAGAGGAGTGGACCTGTTGAAGAGGGGCGGAAGTACGGGGAGTGGTTGAAGGCGTCTCCTTGGAGAGTAGCGAGCCGTAATACACCTGACAAGCGAGGGAGTAGCTCGTGTGCAAAGAATTTATTCCCAGACAAAAATGTGAAGAGGGCGGAATAGGAGGAACTTCTTCGCATGGTGAACATGTTGAGAAGAGTTCACATCACGGAGGAGAAGGGGGAAGGTGGAGGTGGGGCCGACCATGGAAAACAAGTTGAGGAGGGAGGGGCTATTCAGGAACTCCCAAGAAATGTTCAGAACTCATATGCTCAGGTGGTTGATATGATTCATATGGGGACGTCTTTGAGTGAGGGGAAGGCCAAGAAAAGCTTAGAGAGGAGGTATATTAAAATAAAATCCATTAAAAAAGTGAGAGGACAGGAGGGTGGGGTGGAGGTGGGTATGTTTGATGGTGCAGGCTCCAAGAGGAGGAGTGAATCTGGGGAGATTGAGGTTGACGAAGGGGAGGACTGAGACCGTGTGAAGCGCAGGTGTGCTAGAGATTGTGATGAGGGCACTCTTATGCAAGTAACGGAGACTGGCGAGGCCCAGCTCCGCGAACAACAATGAAAATTTTAAGCTGGAACGGTCAAGGGTTGGGCAACCCCTTGACAGTTATCTCCCTCCGGGATAGGTGTTGGAGGGAGGGCCCAAACATCGTCTTCATTATGGAGATTAGTAGTAGTGATTTAGAGGTAGTCTGTAATAAGTGCGATTTTAGCACAGGTATTTGTATTAGTAGTATTGGCAGATCGGGTGGGCTAAGGATGTGATGGCGTGACATTGAGGCGGAGGTTATCTCTTCTGACTCACATCACGTGTGTATTGAGGTGACGAACGGGGCTGGTGGGCCTAAGTGGCGGGCAATTGGCGTCTATGGGTGGCCGGAAGCAAACAATAAGCATCGTACCTGGGATCTTTTACGTAGACTGTGTGAAGGAAATGACTGCCCGACAGTTTGTTTTGGGGATTTTAACGAGATCCTTAGCCCTAGTGAGAAGGATGGGGAAAACGCTCGAGGGGAGGGGTGCATAGATGCTTTCCGTATGGCTCTCAATGATTGTGGGCTATGTGACTTGGGCTATAGAGGCAATATGTTTACATGGCAACGTGGTAGGGGGGCGGGGACAGTGATCCGTGAAAGGCTGGATCGAGGGATCGCAAATTTGAGTTGGCAGGTGCTCTTTCCAAATGCATATGTTCAGAATTTTCCTATATATGTGTCGGATCACGCCCTATTCTTATCAACGGAGCACTGCGGGTTTCTCGGAGGAAGGGAAAGAAGAAGTTTTGATTTGAACCTATGTGGCTCTCTGATCCGATGTGTCGAGATGTGGTCGAGTTGGCCTGGCGAGGTGGGGAAGGGGAGCTGAATACAGATTTTATTGCCCGATGCTCCGCAAGATTGGCCGGGTGGGCTCGAAGTAATTTTGGGGATGTTCGAGCCAGATTGCGTGAGCGGGAAGAGGAGCTGGGACGGTGGCAATCTTTGCCGCAATCACCTCATATGCTCGAGAAATGCACTGCCCTTGTTGTGGAGATTGACTCACTTCGAAAGCAGGTGGAGACCTTCTGGTATACCCGGGCGACGAGAAATGAACTCAGGGACGGAGATAAGAATACCGGGTATTTTCATCATAAAGCGAGCCAACAAAGAAAAAGGAACTACATTCACGAGCTTGAGCATGACGATGGGACTTGGTGCGTTGATGAACAAGAGGCCCAAGATATTATTGCAAATTATTATATGGACCTGTTCACGGCAGATGGATCGAGAGGACAAGAGGCGGTGTTGAGTTGTGTGCGGAACGTGGTCACTCCGGAGATGAACGAGAGCCTGACTAGAGGGTTTCGGACGAGGAGGTGAAGAAGGCACTTTTCGATATGCACCCGAACAAAGCTCCGGGCCCGGACGGTATGCATGCTTTATTTTATCAAAAATACTGGGAGATCGTGGGGCCGGAGATCTGTAAATTCCGGACGGTATGCATGCTTTATTTTAGTTACGTGTTACTAAAAATTATAAAAATTTGATATTCATAATGTATTTTATTAGACGATTTAAACAAGATCCCACATGACTATCTTTTATCTTATATATTACAAGTTATATTAAAATTTCTCATCACTTATAAAGAGTGTTAAAACAACAAATGTATACAAATGGTTGGAACGGAGGGAGTACAATATACTACGTATGAAAAGATAGATTAGATGAGATCATGAGATAATTACTGATAAGCTGATTAATCTCTTGGAATCACATTAATTATATTGTAGATTTCAATTGAATTGCGAGATAATCCAAGGGAAATCCTACTTGATATGCTTAGCTTCATCAGGATTGCAAAACAAAGGTAAATTAATTGTACTGTTTGTGAGTGAAGAGACCAACATTATTAGTACTCCCTCCATTCAAATCCACTTGTCTCATTTCCTTTTAGCACATTTGCCGAGACGCGTTTTACATTAGCGATATCTTTCATTTTACATTAGCAAAAATTATAAAAATTTGATATTCTTAATGTGCTCATAAATACGAATCAAACAAAATCCCACATGACTATATTCTCACTTATAGATTGTCAAAAATATCGAAGATTCCCCTCAAGTGTGAATAGTGTCAAAAAATGAAATGAGACAAGTAGATCTGAATGGAGAAAGTATTTTTTGTCTCATTTTATTAAAAACTCCTTACAAATAATAATGAAGTAGGGAAAAAAATTATTAATGGAGAAAGTATTAATTAATGATTTAGTTTGCTTATTGGCATGAAACCACTTTTCCACAAACCTAATGGAGTAAAATAATTAAATGCCTCACTAATACTTGAGCTTCTATAATGCCTTCGTAACTTACAACTTTGACATTATTGTAGTCTTAAATTAATTTGATGAGAGGTAAAAATTTGGGTCATTGGGTGCGTGCAGGTCGAAAAAAATACGACTACTCCTGTTTACTTTTTTAATACTGTACGATTTTTAAGGACAAATTTTGACTCTATATAATTTTCAATTTTATTATTGTAATGATATTAAGTTTGGACTTTGGATCATATATTATATTTGTTGTTACGAAACTTCATCATTCCACTTTGATTGTCCGGCCAGTCCTGTATGATGCCAGACTTTTTAACTTCTCGTAAGTGTGGACGACAGTAGTACTAATATTTTAACATTTATTTTGTACGGATCATCCATCAATTTTATGTCACAGTTTCCAAATTTGTTATTTATTGATTGTCTTACTAGGTGCCCTAAAATTGAAGCATAAAATGTTAGTTAATTTTCTACAGTTTCTCATTTAATAATCATGACGTTGTTTGAATCATTTTTTTGGTTGTTACGAGGTTTAATGGTTTCATTTTATAATATAACATGAAACTTTTTGAGATATGATAGTGTAGTGAAAAATCTTTTGCATTAATTTAAGTCACTTGGGTTTATAGTTTTTTTCATTTGTACGCGTGAATTCAACTTTCAATTTAACAAAACTAATATTGAGAAAAAATAACTAATTAATATAGTAAAATAAATGGTATTATATTGGTATTGTTTTGAGACCAAATCAATTATTGTTACAATGAAATAAGTAACATGGAGTACTACGTACATACTCTAGTACTCAATTATTCGGTTACGATCAAAATGGTGTTATTATAAGATTAATGTTAAATAGAGTACAACCTTATGGGTTGTATTTAATCAATTAAAATCTTATGGAATACATAATTTAGTACGGTAAAAAATATATGGATTGAAATACAAATTACACATATATCAATGTAATTAATATATATAACTTATATTAAAAGATTATTTCATTTTTTTATGCAAATTACACATGATACAAACCTTAAGGATTGTGTGTATATATAATTTCCCTTAGCTTATAAAACAGTTGATTGAGCATACGAAATAAAATAAAATAAAATAATAATAATAATAATAATAATAATAATAATAATAATAATAATAATAATAATAATAATAATAATAATAATAATAATAATAATAATAATAATAATAATAATAATAATAATAATAATAATAATAATAATAATAATAATAATAATAATAATAATAATAATAAGAGTAGTAGTTACATATGATTTCATTAAATAGAAGTTATTAGAAAAACTGTTAAGGAATGAAGAAACAAATAATATAATAATAGTGTTAATTAATTACTCCGTATGTTGTTAATAATTATTAGGTGAAGTTACAAAGATACTAGTTACATAGTGAAAGAGAGTAGAAGAAAAGGGAAGATAGGAAATAAATAAATAAATAAATAAATGTGAGGGAAGATGTTAATTAAAGTGGCCTGGAGTATGTAGGTAGGTTGGTTGAAAAATAATTGTATGTAGGTAGAAATAAAGCAAATGAGACATTTTCCATTTGTGTATATGATTTGATTAGATTAGGGCTCCAAAATATACCCTTTAACTCGATCATCATGCTTGCTTCCCTAATCAATACACTCATATTTTTCACCTTTTATTATAAATAAATAAGGGTTATTTAACAACAATAATACCAGCTATATGGCGTCTTCTCAAAATAATATCAATTTTAATAAATCTGATAATAATACGTAATATTGGAGTAGTTAAACAAGAGTAGTATAGGTGACCGGTTACCTGTAGAACCCTTCCACCTTCCTTTTTCATCTTTAATTTTATTTAACGACAATACTATCAACTATAGAACGTCTTCCAAAAATAATTCCAATTTTAATAAATCAGAGAATAATACATATTTTTGGTTCACTCCTTTTCACTTAGTGTACGGGGCATTAAATGTCATTCATGTACTCCGTCTTCCTCTTCTTTCAAGTTTTCAACCTCACTAAATCTAGCTAACAATACAATCCTACACCAAAATCAACACGTTAATCTAAACGAAACATATAGGAAAAAAAAACTAAATAAAGAAGGATGAAGAGTAATGGAGAGAGAGAATGATGGAGAGAACTAAGGAGAGGTAGACCTGACAAAATTGACCCGACCCGAATATGCCAAGCTGAACCCGACCCGACACCTGAAGTGAAGACTTGATTTTGACCCGTAATTCGAATTAACCCAAGCTAACTCGAAACTGACCCGACTATTATTATAGAAAACGAGTCGATATCCCTAAAAAAGTTGAAAATAACAAACCCGAGAATGACTCGAACCCGAAATTATCCGACCCGACCCGAAGTTAACCCGATTATTATAACACAAAAGTGGACCGACCCGAAACTGATCCAACATGGTTCACTCATTATCCAAGTCTAAGTAGGAAGAATGGGGGATAGGTAGCAGGTTAAATATTAATTAGGTGACCTGATGTAACAGTTATAAAGTCACTTATACTACTCTTGTTTAACTATTCCAAAAATACGTATTATTCTCAGATTTATTGAAATTGGTATTATTTTGGGAAGACGCCCTATAGTTGGTATTATTGTCGTTAAATAACCCAATAAATAATCAGACTACTCCCTCCCTCCTACACTCATCCATCCCATTTCATTTTTAATTTCATACTCTAGTACACAAATTTATTTTTAGTAGCTAGCTAGCCAGTCAAAACAATAAAAGAATTAGATAGTGTATGTGAATACCCGAATAATAATAATAATAATAATAATGGGGGAGGAAAATAATAATAATAATAATAATAATAATAATAATAATAATAATAATAATAATAATAATAATAATAATAATAATAATAGTACAACAAGTACTACATGGGGTTTAAGTTTGAGTTTGCGTCCACCAACTTTTCATCATCTTCTCAATAATACTACATCTGCAGCTGCAGCATCAGCATGCAAGAGACAACACTCTCACTTCTCAACATCACCATCACCATCACCAGGTCACTTATTTCCATCTCATCATCTAATCTCTTTCTTTTCATTCTCTCATTTTTTTCATTTTATTATAAATTATACGACGAGTAAATAAATATTTACTTTTAGATGATCATGCATGTACCACATTTTTCTTTAATTTGTTTATTTATAACAATATACTCCGTATATCCCTCTTTTTTTTAATACTTCATTTTTCTCTAATCTCCAATTTTCTTCATTTCTTATATATCTACTTTTTTTCCCCTATAACTCTCACTCTCACACGTTGTTTGAAATGAAAAACAATATGCTATTCCCTACATTATTATTTTTATGTAAAAATATTGAAATTATTTTTTGTATTGAAATGTTTTTTTTCCAAGATGATCGAACATACGTAGTAGGTTATATATATATATATATATATATATATATATGTATATATGTATGTATGTATGTATGTATGTATGTAAAGAGACGAAGCCAGAATCAAATTCTTGGTGGGGCCGAAACTTAAGATTTTTGTCCCAGAATTGTTAACGTGTTATTGATTTTCTTATAAACGTGTTTCGTACTAAAATGTATGAAAAATTATACGGAGTAGTTGTACTGTAGTGGTAAATTTTCTTTTAAAAAAAAAACTTTTTCAATTTGTTAATAATATAATTGAATAACGATAAACCGATGAATAAATGGGGGGACTTTATTAATTAATAAAAGACAAATGTGAAAAACACATAATGGGTAAATAAAAAATTTGAAAAGATTTTTAAAAACAAAAGAGAAAGGAAATATTTAAACAAATAGGGAAAAAAAACACAAAAGGAAGGAAAATGAAATAGGAAAAAAAACACAAAAGAAAGGAAAATGATAGAATGGGGGTTTGGACCCATGACCTCTCTGTGCTATTCCTATATTCTCTTAATCAACCAACTAAGATAATACATCTAACTACAATTATATAATACTTATTCTAAAAATAAGACCTGTGGCCATGGTCCATGTTTGCCTAAAGGTAGCTTCATCCGTCTGTATTTATGTATGTATGTATCAATTTGTGTTAGAAATAATTACCCACCTTTACAATAAAATTGCTAATTTTTATAATCCATTAATTAAATTTCAGATGTGATTATATTTTCTTTGTTTATTTTGTTTTTCAGATTTTGATTTTCCATTGCATTTTTTTTTTCGCATTGTATTCGTACGTTGTTAACTTGTTATATGACTTTTAGTATAAATGTATGTGTATAATACAGTACTATTGCGTAGTCATGAGTTGTAAAATGAATGATAAGGTAACAATTTATTATTATTGCATTGGAAATAATAATAATAATAATAATAATAATAATAATAATAATAATAATAATAATAATAATAATAATAATAATAATAATAATAATAATAATAATAATAATAATGCGTGCAGACGAAAAAAGCTCAAAAAACCACAAACCAAATGAAGCATCATCATCATCATCATCATCGATGAGGATGACAAAGAATACGGAGGTAGTGGACGTAAAAGCAGCAGCAGCAGCAGAAATCAGTGTAATAGATTATTTGGAGGAGGAGGAGGAGGAAAGGGAGAAGACCAAATTATTATTACTTGCCTCTCCAAACAGCACCTTGTCAATTACTAGTGCCAATAATAATAATAATAAATTTGGAGATAGAGATAATGTCGGCGTAATTAGCAACGACGACTATGACGACTATCTTGAAGGCGGCAGCAGAGGTGGTGGTGCTGGTGGCGGCGGCAGCCGAGGAGGAGGAGGAGGAGAAGACAGGAAGAAACTCAGGCTGTCTAAGGACCAAATCATGGTGTTGGAACAAACTTTTAGCCAACACACCACTCTTACTACCGTCAGTCATCATCCCTCCCTCTTTTTTATTTACTACGAGTATTAGTATCCATACTCACCAAACTAATTAATTATTTATATTTCTCAACTATAAGTAATTTTAATTATACTTGTATAAATAAATAGAGTTAAATTGGGTAATTAAATTCTTAGCTTGAAGATAATATAAGCAACTAGGAGTTGTTACTGCCATGCATCTGTTGTTACACAAATATTACTATGATCCAAACATGGTTTTATATACTCCTACGAAAAAGTTATTAGTGAAATTAACTCATATGATTTATAAATTTAGTATGATAAGCATGTTTTAAATAAATAAGCACATGAGACCTGACACTGACACATTACATAAATATGATGACGAGTAAAATAAGTCGTAATGCTAATTATATTCACAAATTAAAGGGTTTTTCTAAGTATGGTAATTATGGGTTTAGTTATCAATTTCTTACGATATATTATTGTAAATTTTACCCTACTTAACCTATTAACACGTGTCCCTTGGACACATTTTAGAAAAATCCTTATGTAAATTAAGATTACACTCCGTATTTCATTGATACAAATTAAGAAGCCTCAAAGAAGGCTTCCAACCTTCTTGTTGAGTTGCAAATGCAACAAATCAATTTAATTAACTCAAGAGATGGATGAAGATGAAAAAATAATTCAGTGTACAAACAACATTTATGGTACTAAACTAATTTAACTAAGGATCTTGTAAGATTTGTAAGATCTTCTACAGCTAGTCTCATGCATATCATGTTGATTCACAGTAATCCTACCCCTAAAATGATTTTATCATATGATAATCATTCCAATAATACTGCTTCTTTTTATAGACCTGATGAATCCGATCGTATCATCGTAAATACACTATGATCTTGTAATTAGATATTGTACGATTCCATTTTAGTCCAAAAGAAATTTTAATTAATCGTATATACGAATCCAATCGTATTCTTGTGATCACTTTCACAAACATTTGTACTCCACTATATTCTATTCTTGAATCTACTCTTATGGAAATAAAATTCGAATTCAATTCAATTCTCTTTTATTCTTTGATAAAAAAATAATTAAAATCATAGCATTGCTTGTTTCTTTATTTAACAGTGAGACATGTATTTATTTTCCATTTCCAGAGGCAGAAGATGAATTTAGCAAGTGAACTTAAGCTAATGCCAAGGCAAGTAGAGGTGTGGTTTCAAAATAGAAGGGCAAGGTATGTATGTATAAATTTAAGCCTGCAATTTATCGTGACACCGTCTTTCCTAAGTTTCAAAATATCTAATGAAACCGGTATATGATTTGATGTCATCAGGACAAAGCTAAAGCAAACAGAAGTGGACTGTGAGTACTTGAAGAGGTTATCCGAGACCCTAATTGAACAAAACATGAAGCTACAGAGGGAGGTGCAGGAACTAAGGGCCGGGCTGCTGCTGCCTGATCAGTCCACCTTAAACATATGCCCGTCGTGCAAGAGTGCATCTTTTTCGTCCTCCTTCGCAAGCAGCAGTAAAATTCTGGGTTCAGATGTCTTGCACCGTCCGGCCCCTTTGAACCTGCACAAACTGCCTTCGACCAAAAACAATACCAATGTGTTCAAATGAACGCAACAACCCCCAAGATAATATCGATAATAACTCAAGACTCGTTTTAATTCTTGTAAAACTGAAGTACAATATATATATTTTATCATTGAATGAACAATAATAATGTTCCATATCATGTTTTGCACTTGAGACTTTCGGCATCTATTAGTATTCGTATTCTCTAACACCAGAGGGAACAAATTCTCTGATCCATACCAGCCAAATGAATCATATGTCCATACCAAATCCAATTTCAGAAAATCAAGGGCACCAGCCTTTAGATGGAAGTTGTCTCTACTATCACATAAAGTGTAACAAGCTGAAGGATGACAAGAGAAGTGCTCACAGATAGAGTATCACATGAAGCTTCTGTACAAACTTTGGTCTAGAGGTTCCCCTACAATTTGTTTTTTTCTAAATTGAATCTACGTTACGTCCACACTTCACTCCGACAGTCTATTCTGGTGCCTGACCCTCCGGTACAAACATTTTAGACAAAACATGAACTTTATCACAAATTAGCTCGTTCAACACTCGACAGTGTCACTCCTCAACACTCTGATACTGTTGTGCCAACCCTTGTAATACAGTAGGAGTAACGTCAAACTGAATCACACCGTGTTCTCTTTATCAGCAAGACAGCGCAGTATGCATCCTAGACCAGCTTTCTGCGTGAGCTTCTCATGTATTCTGAGGCATTGATCACATGTAGGTCGATCTCCAGTAGATAAACCTCTGTACAAATACCTGAAATTTCAAAGATCCATATTAGTTTAACTTCCAGTAAATGGAAATCAATAACTGATGACTGACAGAAATCAGAGACCTGGTATTTCTTTATCCTTGCCTTTTAAGCATGTTACTCATTATCCTTCAGATAAAAAATATTGATACACATTCTCAGATGTTAATTAATCTACAATAATGATAACCAACATTAATGACATTTCTTGTTCAATATTTCCCTCACAATTTTTTTAAAATTTTATTTTGCAAAGGGCTTATTGATGGAAATAAAACTCTTACAAAATTCTTAGTACCAAGCCTAGTATTGTCGAACGAAATTCTCAGAAACAACCGGCAAAGGATGTCATCATTTGCTCTCATTTGAATTGTCAATATCCTCTCATATCAGCTTTTATTGTTATTACAAAATACGAAGCAAGTATTATAGGTAGTCAATATATATCCTCTTATATCAGCTTTTAAAATTTTACATGCACCAAGGTATTCAGTACATATGTCTTGAGCAACAATGGACTGAACTATGTGAGACTTACCGACTACCTATATTTATGTTCTACTTTTATAACAGAACGTAGCTTTCTACAATACTCATCATTATCCCACAGGAATTAGCACTCATACAAAACAAGTCACAATTAGCTATGCTCAAACCATGAGGATACCAATAAAGGTTATAACTTTATACACGTGACAACTAGAACTTGTTTGGTAAGGTAAGGATGGGTTGAAAATATGCAGCATTTGCACTGTGTTTAAGACTAATAGAGGTTTCTGGGTTACCCATAACGAAAATTGCCATGCGATTCACATTGACCGGCTGCTATAGTGCTATTTCACAGTATAAAGGAAGTGTAGATTAGTAACTAGTAAGTCATTTCCCTTAATTTCATCATATTCCCGTACCAAAGAATAACAATTCTTTAACACGTCTAGAAATAGAAATGAAAAAACATACTTGAGTGCTACTTAGTACTCTGCTATTAGTTGTCTCTAGGACAACAAAAATACTATCAATATGCTAATAGCTAAAACTGTTGAATAAAGTGTGGCTTAACTAACCTACATAGGTCTTCAAAATCCATATAATTACAAGAGAATTGTTGTGCTGGAAGTGATTTGGAACACCATTTGGCCTTGGAACTAATAATTTTTATTGATATAATCATTTGCCGACAAACTGGTCTCATGAGTATGACTTTCAACTTGAGAAATTAACATCTTGGTGCCAAGTTCAATGTCAGCACCTTGATGACTAGAATAATGACAGCAGAATAATGTTGAATTAACAGCCACCACACGATATCTTATTAGTGCAAAAACGTGCAACTATAAGCTAAGGTCAAGGTAGCTATCCTATCATTTAGCAATTAGCACAACATTCACTTTAGGGTACCAGAGTGAAAGAAACAACCAACATCCATAGTGCTGTGGATCAAGGGAAGAATGAGGAGAAAGTGAAGAAAAATGTTCGGACTAGGCTAAGAAGTAAGGGGAGGTTGTGATGTACAGCTAATAGTTGGGTCTAGAGGAGATATGGGCATACAAGAATGAAAAATCATTTGAACTCACGAGAAAGGGCACACCAACATCTGAGACTGCACTCATATAACCTAAACCAATCTAGCCTAGGAGCATCCTAAAACATCCTTGATTGTTTATTCAAGAATACGTTTCTTTTTTTCAGTTCGGTGTTATCAACGAAACAATTTAACAAAAAAGTGTTGCTTTGAAACTTATTACACCGAATGGATCCACAAAGGCTTTTTTCTTTCCTTTTCGCAAAACTGCTGCCATAGACAGCGGCTCATCTGCAAATTATGAAGAAAGACACACCTCAATGCTGAGGTCGAAAGTCACTATCCCAGATAGCGACTTTGAGGTATTTGCAAATTTTTGTTGGTGTTGTGCGACTATGTTACTCTATTAGCCACTTAAGCGTTGCAACCCACAATAGATGACCATCGTAGTTCATACTTCATACCACCAACGTCAAGGCTATATCACCCTTCCTTCTTCTACCATGTTAGTCTTTGAACTTGTTCAAGAAAATCCATTTCAGCAGGACATGTAATTTCATAGTTTGTGCAAATGGGTTCCCATCATTTCTCTTCAAGGAAATTGAAGATACCAAACACAGTAACCTTTTGCTCGGAATTTAGCCAAGAGACTTGAGAAATTACCTTTTCAGATTTGTTTATTTATCAGTAAATCTAACAGATTGAAGAAGATGGGTTCAGTGTGTTGATTGAATTATTATTGGCAATTGCAATGTTAGGCTACATTTACTGAAAATGCAGGTGACAGATTTAGCAGCAGGATCAGATCTACCCAATTGAAGGGGTTTCCACATGAGCAAACCCTTGTGTCATTAACATTTCCGTCCCTTTACTTCCTTTTGCTTGCACTTTAATTATTATCGTCACTATTTAGTTTGTAAATAAATATCAGAATCATCTCGCCTTTGTCGCTCTAACTAACAATTGCCACCCATAATCATCTCCCCCAAATTGTGTTCATAACAATGTAGCAATATTTTGTTTTACGCCTCGTTGCTAATTACCAGGTGCGCTACCCCAGTCAATTGTAATAATTCCATACCCAAATACAAGAAATGAGAGATAATAATTGAAGGGAAAAAAGAAAAGGGTGCATACTTCATGAGAATGTCATAGTACTCAGCATCTAAAGAAGAGAGCATTCCATCCACATCTTTGATTGCCATGATTGCCCGATGCACAGCAATCCAATTGGCCGACTACCCACAAAAATGAAGCAATCAATGATCGATCACAAACCAGCCAGAAAGAAAGAAATATGGTGGAAAATGAATAGAGATTAGATAATGAAGAGAACCTTGCAACGTTCATCTTTGGTGATGGTAGCAGAGCCTTCTAAAGCAGTTTTCAGAGCTTCAACTGGTTTATACCTTATTAATAAGAAAACAAAGAAATTGGATGAAGAAGAAGAAGAAGAAGAAGGATTAAAGGGGTAAAAAAGAGGTAGTACTGTTTAAGGAGGCTTTCGATCTTGCGAGATTTGTGCTCAATTCTTGTAATAATTGCTTCTGCATTTTCTGCTTCGATGAAATCCTCTTCTGCCATCTCCCCCCTTTCTCTTCACTCTTACTTCTTCAACACTTACTCACCGGCTTGCTTCAAATCATACATTCATCATATCTGATGCGAATCTCAACATATTATCACCGGACCCATCGCCTCACTCCAGCGGTCCACCCATTACTCGACTGTGTCGCTCCGTGTAAGTTTTATTTTTTTCTTTTTCTTTTTCAATTCTTGAGTTTGTGGTACCATAAATTAGGGTTAATTACGTGTTTAATTATATAACTAGGTAGGTGATCGGTGAAATTTACGAGTTTTATCTGTTCCAAAATTTTGTGCACGGATCCTTGAAATCATGACCAAGTCTTTCATTCATTGTATAGGTTGGTTCGAAAATATGTGTCGATCGATTTTTGCATACCTAAGCGGATAGTAAACATTTTGAATTTAGTTTCAATTTCAATAATTGGGTCCAAAATTGTAGATCGCCACCAATCATTATACACATCAATCTCACCAATTCAACAATGTCACTGAACTACAGAACTTATGCATCGACCAATTTCAATGATATGTCTTTTATTTTATTTTTTATATTTTTTTTGAAACCCGATTTCAGTGATATGTCTTTTATTTATTATAACCTTAATATTTTTTTTTTGTAAAATTATCACTAAACATGAATTTATGCACGTCCCTTCAACAAATGGGACCTAGTTTTTTAATCCCATGAAAATCATTGAGATATTCATTTTCACTTATTTTTAATTTATACTAATTATATATACTTTGTTTGTTAAATTACTATATTCAATCACTTTCCCCATTTTCATATATGTATTTTGTTTTCGTGATTAAAATATATAATAATGTTCATTACCTTAAGACTTAGTAAATAGTAAATGCATTACCCAAATAACTTGTACTCTTTAAAACGTTACTTTAAATTAACACTCAAAATATTGCAATTTCTTCTCAATCATTTTTTGTATATTACTTTCACTTTGAATATAATTAAATGTTCACTCTTATAAGAAAAATAAAAGTTTAATGTTATCTTGAAGCGTGTCTATAAACATAATAATTAATATAAAGATCAATAAAAAATATAATATTATACTTTTAAAAAAATGAGAAATTATGGAGTTGACATGCAGTCAGTGGCTTCGCATAATTTCGGTAAATAAAATAAATCACGAAGATAAAATTTTGAACTAAAATTAGAATCGATAAGCAACAATGCAAATTCATACGGAGTATCATATATTAAAAATTGGTGGTCATATTCATGAAATAAAGCGATCAAAATGTGAATACAAACTCCCAAATATTTTTTATCATCTCGCTTTATTTTTTAAGTTACACTATGATGTTTATTTAATACTAACCTTGATTAATCTTTAAGACGAAATAGATGAAAATATAATATATTTTTTTAGTTATAATACTAAATTCTTAATGCAGGATAATATAATGATTAATATTAACTTTAATTGATTATCAAGACAAAAGAAAATGATAAGGTAAACCAACCAAATCATTAAGATTCTTTTTTAGAAAACCATTATGTTTTCTTAATAACAATAAATTTATGTTTTAAGTGAAATATCGAGTTTTGTTTGCCCCAAATAATTGTTAGTCATTGGTATTTTACTTTAAACTAACACTCAAAATATTGAAACTTTTCTCAATCATATTTTGTAAAATACTACAACTTTAAATATAAATAAAAGTTCACATTTATCAATAGAAAGTCAATGTGATTTAAAGTTAATTGTATAATGTATTTATAAAATCAATCAATATAAAGATAAATAAAAATATAATATTATACCTGAAAAGGACAAATTGCGGAGTTGACTACTGGTTTCGCATAAATTATCTAAAGAAAATGCAAATGTAAAATTAGAACTAAATTAGAGTCAATAAACGGCGACAATGGAAATTGATGTCTTACAAAACAGAAGGTAATGTCTAAAAAATAAAATGAATAAAATGTAAATACGAAGTCCTCAATTTTTTTAATCTCTTCATTGCTTTATATAATGTTTTTGGTAAGTATTTATATTAAATTTGATTGATCGATCATTACGACAGAAGTGGATTAAATGGTGAAACAACCAAATTATCAAAATTTATTTTTAGAAAAATATTAAGCTTTCTCAAGATTAATAAATTATACTTTAAGTGAAATATTAAGTTTTGTTTGTCATTTCTTACTATTTTTTTATTTATTTATTGATGATTTACCTTTAAAATCAAATATTAAATACACCAAAATAATTATATCATTAGTATGTTACTTTGATTAATTAACACTCAAAATATTGCAACCTCTTCTCGATCATGCATATTTTGTAAATTATTTCCACTTTGAACATATATAAAATTTCAATGTTTTGAACGCAAAACCCATGGGATTTAAAGTTACTCGAAATTTATTTATAAAATAATCAATATAAAGATCTATTGAAATAAGATTACTATTCCTGAAAAATGAGAAATTGCAGACTTGATTATTGGTTTCGCTCAAATTCTCTAAACAAAAACAAATGCAAAAGAGAAAATTAGAAATAAAAATAGAATCAACAAATAACAATGCAAATTCATTTCTTCCAAAATTGAATTGAGTATACATGAAATAAAGCGATTGAAACGTGAATAACATTTCACAAAATAAAAATGGTTTTTCTCATCTCTCCATTATATTACTTTTATAGGTATAATATGAAGTTCTTAATAATATTAAATATAATTAATAATATTAAATTTGTTTGAATATTAATACAAAAGTAGATGAAAAGTGTAACACCTAAATGAATTGACTAAGTAATATTTTCTTCAAAACCATTTAAGTTTAATACTAACAATAAATTTATACTTTAAATGAAATATTAAGATTTATTTTCCATTTCCTTAAAAAAAAAGGGGGGCAACCGAAAAGTTTGTAACCCTCAATAATGTGATTATCTATAAATTTTATAATAAAACTAAAATCTTATAACATATATATAATCAAGAAAACAAAATGTACTAAGAATAAATTTGAGCAAAAGGCAAGAAATTGTAAAAACAAAAATATTAAATGTAAAAGGGTTGTGTAAACATTTAAATTTAATAAATATATAAAACTAAAACTTTAAAACACATATATAATTAAGAAAACAAAATTTAATAAGAATAAATTTGACCTTGTATAAAACTAAAATTTTATTACACATATATAAGTAATAAAAAAATAATTTAATAAGAATAAATTTGATCAAAAGGCAAATATTGTACGAACAAAAACTTTTAATATAAAAGATTGTTTAAACATTAAATATACGCCACGTGGCAAAAAAAATTAATGTTCAAATAAAATCTTTTAACTATACATATAGATATAGATATAGATAAAATGAATCATATTTGTCGAAAAATATAAAAACAAAGTAAAAAATGGAGTAACTTAAACGCAATGAAATTTGAAACCTTCCATTATTTACGAATGAATATTATTTTCTATTTGATTATTATAACAATTAATTAATTAAATAAGGGTAACCGAAAAGGTTTCGATCAAGTGCTCATATAATTAATTACAAATTTAATAAACAAAAAACTTAATATAACATATAATAATACAACAAATTATTAAATAAAAGTAATAATGTAACACATTGAAAATGCAATAGAAATAAAACAACAAACCAAAAAAATTATCCCCACAAATTAAAATTGCGAAATATCAAAAATTCAGTACTATATATAACCAATTAGCAAGACCAACCAAAAAGTATGTGACGCTTACTAATGTGATTGTGGACATGACATAGGTCCATCCCGACGCAGCCACGCGCGGGGTTTGGGGAGACGAATGAATCTCCATATGAGATGGGTCGAATTGAAATTTAAATCGAAGTGGAGTCGCCACCGAACTTTGTGGGAGTTCGGGCCCGTTCGAACCCACTCTATATCTTAGTGGGCCGTGTACAAAATATGGCCCATTCGGATGTCAGAGTTTATTGGGTTCGTCCCTTTGCATTTGATACCGATACCGACATTATCGGATACCGTGTATTGAATGACTCTCGCTCGTGTGCCAATGGCTTCGGACATCCGGAAACCATGGTTCTGAGTAAGGGGCGAGGGTACGTGTTGGGAAGTTCACAAAGAACACCCAACCCCGCCCGCACTTAGCGGCCTCTACTAAGATATCGCTTGACTTTAGAATTCGCGCGTTAGTAATACGATGAATGATATGCAAACATTGTTTTAACTAAATATGTGAATAATTGAATGGGTTGCTAAGTCGATTTAATGCATCTAAAATTAACGTCAAAGTTGTTTTAGCATGCGAGGTTCGTTTTAGTATAATAAAACAAAAGATAAAAGGAAGTTGCTAAAAAGATGAACAAACGAGTTAGTAACGGTTTGTAAATCAAATAAAAAAACGCAAATACGATAACTTGCATGATTTTGAAAAGTTTTATGGCACGTGATGGATTAAACACGTGTTGACCGGGGTCAAGAAAATATTTATCGAGACTTTAAAATATGCCGAGAAAATCCGTTGTTTCGTTAAAGAAACGATATTTGAAAATTTAAAACAAAATTGCTTTTTTATGTCGCGTTTTCAGGAGTTCGCGCGCCTCGCTCGAGAAGGGCGCGACTCGCGCGGGTCAGGCGACTCGCCCGGGATGTGTGCGGGTCGCGTGACGGGCTACCTTCGAGATCGTTTTTTTTAGAAAATCAATAGTTTTATTAAATCGCGTACAAATATAGCATAATTTATACTCGACTTAATTTTGCGATATTCGTTATATTTGATATTCGATTATGAAATCGATATCAAATATGTGGAACAATTTTCAGAAAAGATAAAAAAAAAAGGTGTTTTGTAAATTGTTTTGAAAATTGAACTAAAAAAATAATGTCGATTCTCTCCACGTTAAAATCGTCGTATTTTGTCTTTTAAAATCATGTGACGATCTTTTTTAGCATCAACGAGATTAATTTAGTTCTTTTTTGATACGATATTCGACTAAAGAATCGATAACGTATTTTAAGAACGTTTGTTTTATATGAAAATAGTTTGTAGTATCGATATTATAGAAAATAAGATACGACGACGACCCATAATAGAAAAACGGACCGACGACCAAAATAAAAAAACGAGAGGAAGAGAAAGAGAAAGGAGAAGACGGGATTGATTTTACACCCTCAACCTACATGCTTTGTATTCTCGGAACGGGGCTCGTCGGGATGTGGCTTAGACACGGGAGCGTCGAGATAATGTCGGTGAGTTATGGTGGTTTTTGGACGTGTAGGGTGTCGGGTGAGGTGGCCGGTTTCTTCGGGGTCTCGGGTTGTGCTATCTGTCTTTCGATGCTATGAGTTGTCGAGAATTTGTGATGTGGTTGTGTGTGAAGGATGAATGTTATGAATTGTAGATGTTGTAATTGATGTTAGAGAGTCCTATTTATAGGAGAGGTCCTCGATTGAAGCTAGGAGAGGTACTCTTGCTTGGGCGATAAGAAATACCGGTTTGGATAGGAAATGTAAGCAATTTGAGAGGAACGAGAATTTCGTTACTTGGTGGGGAAGGCATGTACCCAGCTGGAATGAGGGTGTTGGCCGAGTACTCCTTGTGCTCGGTGGAGTGCTCGGGTAGGAATCCTGCAGGAGATCGAATTCTACCTTTTAACGGATTTGTTTAATACTTTTTGTAGCTGATTTTTGTAGTGTTTGAGCTCAAACCAGAGTCGTAGGGTGACACGGCTGGTTCCTACGTCTCGAAAAATATCTTTGACCGGGTTTTGACTTGGTTGCTAAAAGACGGTTTTACCCCTGGTGTCGGATTCGACCCAAATTAGTCCTATTTGACTCGAAATGACTCACTGGGCCTGATTTTGAGGTTGATTTATTGAGATTTGTACTCCGCTAAAAGCCCAAGCCAAATGCCAATGATTCCGAGCCCATATTCGAGTATGTTAAAGCATGCTTGCGTCCGATCATCATCGGGTGTTTGTCGGAAACTACTATAGACACCTAACGGCCAAATGTGGGTGTCTACAGAGCCCCACTCTGACTGAGGCTTGGACAGGGCGAAAGTCAGAGTAGCTAGCAGGTTAATCAAAGATTAAAACCTAGCAGACTTCCGATCGGGTCGTTTATAGTCCATTAGACTCTGCGTGAAGGACCCGCCGACCATAAGATAGAAATGTACCTGAGCTGGTGATGATAACTCCGTGGGAAATTGGACTTGTCGCGTAAGTCCTGGGTGTACCTATATATGGGCTCATCCCGTGAAAAATGCCGGCTTGGCTTTCCGCTGGGAAGTTAATCGCATGTCTCAACTTGAGTCGTTCCTGTATAAAATTATGCGAAGCCTTGCATGTAACATTTTTAGGAGAAAAGATCGCGCCGGGGAATAGAATTTTTGAAAAAGACTTTGGGTTTTTGAATAAAAGCTTGACAATTTTGAGAATTTTGACTCTGAAAAGGAATAGGAATGCTCGGGATGACTTAGCTAGACTCTGAGATAAGGCCTGTATGCTAAATCTTCTGGGATTAGGAATTCTAAAGTAAGGAGGAAAGTCTGGGTTTAATGCTATAAATACCCATGTCTTGCTTTTATTTTTCTCACTCATAATTCCCTCCCTTCTAAAGAGAAAAAAGTCCCAAGAATCCTTAATCTTTTTAAGAAAATTCCAGCCATGGGAATTGACCGCTTGATCGGAATGCTACAAGATTGGTCTCGATATTTTAGAGACGCCGATAAAGTTATTCTGAATAAGAATGGTATTACCCGATTGTTCACAATCCGTCAAATGCAAGTGGATCATCACTTTCTAGATGCTTGCCTGTCGTACTGGGATGACACTTATCACGTTTTTGGCTTTCCTCGAGGCGAAATTTGTCCCATCCCTGAGGAAATTGCTGCCGTAGGAGGATGGAATCCCATACTTCGCCCTGCTATCCCGTTTTCAGTTCACGATCCCAGGAAGAAGTTACGAGAATTTTTAGGGCTTTCTGTGGACATGACATAGGTCCACCCCGACGCGGCGATGCGCGGGTTTTGGGGAGGCGATAGAATTTCCATATGAGATGGATCGAATAGAATTTTAAATCGAAGTAGGAGTCGCCACCGAATTTTATGGTTATTCGGAACCATTCGAACCCACTCTATATCGTAGTGGGCCATACTTAAAGCCTGGCCCATTTCCGATGTCAGAGTTTATTGGGTTCGTCCCTTAGCATATCGATACCGATGCCGACTGGGCGGTTAATCGTATATTGAATGACTCTCGTTGCCAATGGTTTCGGACGTCCGGAAACCACGGTTCTGAGTAAGGGGTGAGGGTACGTGTTGGGAAGTTCAGCGAGAACACCCAACCCCGCCCGCACTTAGCGGCCTTTACTAAAATATCGTTCGGTTTTGTGTACACGCGTTAGTTCGACGATTGAATGATATGCAGAGATTATTTTCCTAAGACATGTGAGGAAAAATAAATGGGTTGCTAAGTCGTTTAATGCATGTTAAACTACTAACGTCGAAGTTATTTTAGCATGTGAGTTCGTTTTAGTCTAATAAAACGATAAAAAGAATATGAGAGAAGAATTTGCTACGAACACGAGAAAACGGGTTAGTAACGATTGAAATAATAATATATGAAAGAAATATGAAATCGAGAAAATAAGAATTAATCGAAATCTGAAAAATATTGTTTAAAACGTTGTTTTGTATAAAAAAACGAAGTTCGAAAAAAAACGTGTTTGGGCCGAGAGCCGCGCGACTCGCCCGAGACTCATGCGGGTCGCGTGGCGGCCTGATTTCGACAACGGTTTTCGGAAAATTTTTGATTAAATCGCGTACGAATATAGCATAATTCGTACTCGAGTTAATATTCTCGATATTCGTTATATTCGATAGTCGACTATGAGATCAATATCGAATATTTGGAATAGTTTTGAAAAAGATATAAATTTAGAAATCGTTTCGTAAAATAATAAAAATAAACGAACGAAAAACTAAAAAAAAGAACCGGATCAGACTCGTGCGCGAGTCGCCTGGACCGGGCGCGACTCGCGTACGGGTCGGATTTTATTTTTTTGTTCGAAAAAATCGTTATAAACCGCGTACAAACATAGATTAATTTATACTCGGTTTATATCTTCGATATTCGTCGTATTCAATATTCGATTATGAAATCGGTATCGAATAGTCGGAATGACCTTAGAAAAGGTTTTGAAAAAGCTTGTTTTGAACGAAAAGTTAAAAAAAGAATTTTGGACGAAAAAATTGTAAAAAAGATGTCGTCGAAAAACTTAATATAATTCTTGTTGATACGATATTCGATTATATAGAATCGATATCATATTTTAAGAATATTCGCTATATGAAAATAGTTTTTAGTAGTATCGATATTAGAAAAATATATGCGATGAACGACCCATATTAAAATATGAAACGACCGACGAAAACAATAAAAAAAGAAAAAAAAACGTGAGAAAGAGGGAGAAAGAAGGAAGAATCGGGTTTGATTTACACCCTCAACCTACATGCTTTGTATTCTCGGCATAAGGCTCGTCGGACGGTGGCTTAGACACGGGAGCGTCGAGATGATGCGGGTGAGTTAAGGTGTCGATTTTTGGTGCGTTTTTGTGTGTGTGTGCGGGGCGTGGATTCGGCCGGTTTGGACGGGATTGGTTTCGTCAGATTTTTGGAATTATTTCAGGATTACGTCGGGATTTTGAATGTCGTTTCTTGGCTGCTGAAGATTTGTGATTTTTCGGTATTTTTTCGATGTCTTTTGTCCGTCCTCATTGTGTTGGACGAGAGGTCCTATTTATAGGGATTTCCCGACCTTGGTTTAGGAGAGTTTGAATACCGCTTAGGATAGGAAATGTAGGAGTTCGAGGGAAATAAGAATTCCGCTTTCTTGGCCAAGAAGAAAGGGATTTCGGCTGTTTTGGAGGTGTATTGGCCGAGTGTTTTACACTCGGTCAAGTGTTCGAATCGGTTTTTGAATAGGATTCCTGTTCGAGCTAGAATTACCGCTTGAGTAAGAAGCTGAGAAGAACGAGGATTCCGTTTTCTTGTGAGGGAAGAAAAGAGGAAAACCGGCTGGTTTGAGGATGTATTGGCCGGGTATTTGGTACTCGGTCAATGTCTGAATCGGTTTCCGGATAGAATTCCTACTTGAGATCGAATTCTACCTTAAACGAAATTGTTTATTATTTTGTATAGCTGATTTTTGTGGTATCCGAGTTCAATCCGGATTGGTGGGGGTGACACGGCATATTTTATGCCTCGGAAAATATCTTTGACCGGGTTTTGACTCGGTCGCTAAAAGACGGTTTTACCCCTGGTGACGGTTTCGACCCAAATTAGTGTTATTTGACTCGAAACGACCCACTGGGCCTGGATTTGAGGTTGGTTTTATGAAATTTATACTCCTTAAAAAGTCTAAACCAAATGTCCATGATTACAAGCCCATATCCGAGTCCGTCAAAGCACGTTTACGTCCTATCATCATCGGGTGTTTGGCGGGAACTACTATAGACACCTGGCGGTCAAAATGTGGGTGTCTACACTTTCTCACATGGAGGTTTCCCGTATGCTGGAAGGAGATACCGTTTCTTTGATTGATCTAGCTGAAAAGTTTATGAACCCACACGATGTCCGGGTCAGGCCGGTCCATAGCCGTAGGGCCTTTACTTTTTGTATGCTTCATGTTTATGCCTTCGAGGGTCATATGGATCTGTTATCATGCATGGGCCACGTCCGACTTTTCACTGTGGCTGACCTGATGGAAACGGAACACGGTCCGGCTTGACTGATTACGGGAGAAATTATCCAAGGTTTGGACAATCGTAAGAGGGATCCGTCAATCCGGCTGACTGGGAGTACCCGTCTTCTTCAGGTATATTACCTATTTTTCTGATTTTCTCACGATTTTCTCGATTTTTCCGCTCTTTTCGCGATTTTCTCGATTTTTCCGCGATTTTCGTTTTTTTTTGCGCGGTTTTCTCGATTTTCCTCGATTTTTGATTTTTCGCGATTTTTTCAGCTTTGGCTCTTTAAGAGGCTATCAATCGTGGATCCTCCTCTTGACGTGAGCCGATATCTCCCCAACCAAGTGATGACGAGGAGACGGACCATTGACTTTTCTCGCCATAATACTCTGAAATATTGGGACGAAGTGCTGTCTTTCCATGGAGGCCCGTTGATCCGGTGGACCATACCCTGGTGTCCTATTTATGTTTGGACCGGCTTGGAATCGAGAGATAGGGCACGATATCAGGTGATTCTATCTTTTAGGCAGACAATTCACCTTTATCCCGATCGCATACTTAGGCAATGTGGTCGGGCCCAAAGAATCCCGGAAATTGAGGCAGTCGTGAGTGAATCTACTCAGCTGACGGACGTGATGTGTGACACCTGGATGCAGCGGTAGTATACCCGGGCTACTTGGTCTGTTTCTAAGACTCTTCACTCAATCTGGGTATCAGATTCTTATGTGAAATGGACGAAGGCGGATTCTGCTAAAACCCGTGCTGCCCTGAAGACCGATGAGGCTTTTGACCTGTTGCGACGAGAGCAAGCTAAAGATAATAGAAGTTTCTTTGACGAGGGCGAGACCCCGGCTACCTTGGTTCGACTGATGTCAGGTCACAGAGGGAAGACTAGGACTCAAGCTGAAGGGTCCAGTACTAAAGGTGCACGGCGGAAGGTGAGCCCCCAGACAGATCTGGAAAGGAGACTCGGCCCAAAATTAAGGGTTCAGGACCGACTTGGTCCTCGAGACAAACTACCCGAGCACGTACGGGCTCGGCTTGGACCAGTGACAATGGCAGAAGATCCGTTGTCGAAGAAACGGGTTCGAGCTAAAGAGGTTCCACTTGTGATTCGGAAACGTTCGCCCCCGCCCCGTCGACCTCGGGCTCCGCGCGACCCAAAAGACAAGGGGAAAAGAAAAATGCATGAGCAGTAGCCTCCTAAATTTTATTATTAAAGTATTACTATTACTTTTGTGGTGTGATTTTTTTGTTGTTTGTTTTTTTTATCTGATGTATTTTCTAGAATTTCCGAGTTTATCGGTTTTTAAGAAAAGACATATTAGCGAATACCGTTCCCGTCTTTTCGTTATTGGAGTGGTTGTACCCTTTTGAGGGGCTGCCTACATATCCACAATTAGCGGAATCAAACCAAACGTAGTTCAAATGTAGAATTTTTGCAATTTTTCGAAATACACCAAGACTATTAGTTCGAGATGTGCGACTGTAGGATAAATAATCCTAGCTCATTGACTTGCTTATAATTTTTTTAAGAAAAAGATAAATTTTTTTAAAAAGTTTTTGCAAATGACATTGAGATAAGGCTTATGGGTAGTAACGCTTGAACTGATCCAAGTTGGTTGGGTTGACGAACTCATTCCCGTCCAAGTCTGTCAGCATCACTGCCCCTCCTGATAGGACCTTTTTTTACCAAGTACGGTCCAGCCCAATTGGATTAGATCCCCTTCTTTGATATTTCTAGGCCTAACTCTTTTGTTGAAAGCCCGTTGTATTCTCTTTTGATATATTTGAATATTGTTAAGGGCCCGGGATCGGCGTTCGTCCAAAAGAACTAGTGAGTCGTATCGGGCCTGGACCCAATCTTCTTCCGACACTTAGCTCTCAAGTAGAATCCTGAGGAATGGTACTTCTAGCTCGACCGGTTGGACCGCTTCCATTCCATACGTTAAATAGTATGGAGTTGCTCCGGTTGCGGTGCGAATTGATGTTCGGTATCCTCATAAGGCGAAAGGAATTTTGTCGGGCCAATCTTGGTAATTCTCAACCATCTTTTTAAGTATGGTGACAATTGTTTTATTGGCTGTCTCTACCGCTCCATTTGTTTGGGGACGGTAAGGCGAGGATGTATGCCTATGAATTTTATATTTTTTCAGCAAAGTGGCAGTTTCAGCTTGGAAATGGGTCCCGTGATCACTGATGAACTCGTGCGGGATCCCATACCGGCATATGATCTTGTTTTGGATAAATTTGGCAACGTGCTTGGCGTTCAAGATCCGATATGACTCGGCTTCGACTCATTTAGTGAAATAGTCGATAGCTACCAAAATGAAACAGTGACCTCCTGTTCCGGAAGGGTTCACCTTACCAATTATATCAATACCCCATGTCGAAAATGGCCATGGTGATGTCATGGTGTATAGTAGGGATGACGACATATGTTGTACATTGGCAAAAATCTGACAATTATGGCAGTGTTTGACGTATACTTGGCAGTCAGTTTCAATGGTGTTCCAATAGTACCCGAGTCTCATGATTTTTCGGGCTAGCATATGGGCGTTCATATGCGGACCGTTTTCACCATCGTGTACCTCGGTCATAACCTTCTCAGCCTGTACTTTATCGATGCATAGGAGGAGAGCCCCCTGTGCCGTTTTCTTGTATAGTTGTCCGTCGTCCGTACGAACGAATTGGGTTGCCAATCTTCGCAAGGCCTTCTTGGCCCGGTTTTCAGATTCCGGGGGATATTCTCCCGATGTCAAGTAGGTCAGGACATCTTGATACCAAGGTTCTGGATCAGTTATTTCGATGTCTTGGATAGCGTGGATATATGCCGGCTCGGATCGTCTTTCAATGCAGATCGGCATGCTGGTTAGGTGCTTCAGGATGTTTAGTAAGGATGCCAATTTGGAAAGTGCATCTGCGAATTGATTTTCCTTCCGGGGTAGATAGATGTATTCTACCTTTTGGAATTGTTTTTTGAGAACCCTTACTCGTGCTTGGTAAGCCACGAGATTGGCATTCCGAGTTTTCCATTTTTGGAGAGCTTGATTAATGACCAAAGATGAGTCACCGTGGACCCGGAGGTTTGTTACTCCTAAATCAGCGGCGGCTTGCAACCCGTGAATACATGCTTCATACTCGGCTGCGTTGTTAGTCACGTCGAAGTCCAGTTTAATGGATAACGGCGTATGCGCTCCTTTTGGTGAAATCAAAAGAATCCCGACTCCGAACCCTCGGAAGTTGGATGCTCCATCGAAATACAAATCCCATGTCTCGGTGTCCGTATGGAATATGTCTTCATCTGGAAAAGCCCAAATGTCTGTGTGCTCTTCTTCAGATACGGGACTATTGGCGAGAAATTCGGCTACAACCCGGCCTTTGATGGCTTTTAATGGTACGAACTTGAGGTCGAACTCGGCTAGCATTAAAGTCTATCTGGATATGCGGCCGTTAAGGATGGGCTTCTCGAATAAGTACTTAATTAGATAGTACATGTACTTCGTGACTGAGCATATAGTGTCGGAGCTTTTTAGTGGCCCAAACCAGAGCTAGGCACGTTTTCTCGAGCATTGTATACTTGCACTCGTATTCCAGAAACTATTTATTGATGTAGTAAATAGCCCGTTCTTCTGAATCGACCGTCTGGGCCAGCATAGGCATGGCTGTCTCAGTCGTTGTTAGGTATAACGACAAAGGCAAACCGGGTTGAGGCGACATTAACACCGGCGGTGCAGACAGGATCTCCTTGATTTTGTCGAAAGCCATCTGACATTTATCGTCCCACAGTGTTCGTTCTCCTATCTTCAGTTTCTTGAAAATGGGCTCACATACCATGGTTAGTTTTGAAATGAACCGGCTAATGTATTGGACTTTCCCGAGAAACCCTCTTATTTCTTTTTCAGTTTTGGGTGGCTGCATCTCGGTAATGACCTTGATTTTAGCTGGGTCGACCTCGATGCCGCATTGGCTAACGATATGGCCCAGTCATTTACCTGATGTTACCCCGAAACTGCATTTTTGAGGGTTCAGTCTCATGTTGTATTTTTGTAGTCGGGTAAAGAATTTTCTTAGGGCCGCAATGTGCCCGTCTCGGTCTTTGGACTTGACGATCATGTCGTCCACGTAGACCTCCACTTCTTTGTGCATCATATCATGTAATAAAGTGGTGGCGGTCCGTTGGTAAGTGGCCCCGGCGTTGATAAGCCCAAATGGCATAACGGTGTAACAGTAAGTACCCCAAGGTGTGATGAAAGTGGTCTTACTCATATCTTCTTCTGCCATTTTGATTTGATTGTAGCCGGCATATCCGTCCATGAATGATAGGAGGGCATGATCGGCTGTGTTATCCACCAGTATGTCGATATGGGGTAACGGAAAATCGTCTTTTGGGTTGGCCTTGTTAAGGTCCCGGAAGTCTACACATACCCGTACTTTACCATCTTTCTTGGGTACCGGCACGATGTTTGCAACCCAGTCTGGATATTCAGACACTTGTATAAAGCCCGCTTTGAATTGCTTATCGACTTCTTCTTTGATTTTGAGAGACCATTCGGGCCTCATCCTTCGGAGCTTTTGTTTTACCGGTTTACACCCGTCTTTGATGGGTATACGGTGTTCAGCTATTTCCCGATCTATCCCCGACATGTCCTTGTAGGACCATGCGAAGACGTCTTTGAATTCTTGGAGGAAATCCATGAATTGTTGTTTCTCCTTGGGATCTAAAGATAAACCCAACTTAAGCATCCGGGGTTCTATAGTGATCCCCACGTTAATGGACTCGGTTTCCTCAATTACCGGATCCCGGGACTCCCTTTGTTCGAGCTGCTCGACCAGATGTGGAGGCAAAGGCATCTGTTCGTCGGGTTTCTCAATGTCATTGCATATAAAATTTTTGGATTTGAAAGAATTTTGGAGATAAGACAAGTCATAAGCGGAACGGATTTCGTTATTATTGATGGTAAATTTTGAAAAGAGCTCGAAGAGAGCGGCCATCTGATCGTTGGTCAGTGGCGGGATAGGGAGAGCCCTCGGGACAGACCACGGGGCTCTGGTGGGTGCTAATAAAGGAAGAGGTGTTACAGACTCGATCCTAGTACTGGACCCTCTAGACTTGGACTCGGACTCTGACTCTGACTCTGACTCGGACTCGGACTCGGACACGGACTCAGTATCCAGCATGTCTCCTTCACTGGCAGTCAGTTTGTAGACTCGACCCTGGCTGTCGGTCCACTTGATAGTCTTTTTCCAAGCCCTTTTTCCGGTGTCAGCACCAACTTCGGAGATCAGCTTGGTTGGATCGAACCTGCTACTACGGAGGATCAGGCTCACCAGCTCTTCCTTGGGGGTTGGGACGACCTTGTCTTCCCCGAATAGGAGCCCCAGCATAGACTCAGTACCGTCAGTGCCCTCTTTAGCTTGAACGAGGGCGAATATGCCGTCGGGGATATAGTTGGATTCCCGATATGTGATACTGGGTTGATAGAGGCCCACTTGAACAGTCCCGAATACTGGAGTGACAAATTTGATTATATTTGTCTGGTCCACATTTCTCGGGGTCATAGTGTACCCCAAACCGAATCGCGATTCTACCTTATCTAGAACCTTGATCATTTTTCCGGCTGGAAGATATGGCCTCGAAGTAGCCCCCGGTAGGTAACCCAAGTTTTGTAGCATCGTGTCGATGCTAGTGGTGAAATAGGGTCGGAAAAGATACTCTTCCTTGATCATTCCCACGAAATCGAAACCTCGTGGGTCGGTCTGGCCCGCGCTGTTACAGCTTGCCACGGTTATGGGGATGGCTTCAAGAGTGATGACCCCACCTTGTAAAGGTAGTTTGACCTTCCTGTGGAGCGTGGAGGATACAGCTTTGACTGCGTGGATCCAGGGCCTTCCTAGTAGCAGGTTGAAGGATGAGGTGACGTTAATCACCTGGAATTCTAGCTCTTTCTCGATCGGGCCTGTTATAATAGTTAACTTTACAGCCCCAACAACTGATTTTGGGCTTCTGTCAAAAGCCTGAATAGTTTGCGCGGTCGGAAGATAGTCAGCCTCGGTAATGCCGAGGGCCTTAGCAGTCCTTAAGGGAATGACGTTTACAGCGGACCCGTCATCAATCAGGGCCATGAGGAGATATTTGTCCCGGCAGATCACCGTGATGTACAAGGCTAAGTTATGAGTGGCCCCGAACGGTGGGAGGTCGGATTCGGAGAAGGTGATGAGTGGGCCTTCTTCCTTGGATTTGCCTTTGAGATGGGACAAGATAGTGGCTACCATTTCTGTGGGGGTAACCAACGAGTCAACCTTGATTTCGTCGAGAGCTTTAGTAAGTGCTGCCCGATGCTCTTGAGAACTAACCAAAAGCTGCCATATAGTAAGATCGGTTCAGACCCTTTTCAGTTGTTTGACTAGGGTCGTGTCAGCATTTGGTTCCTCGAGGGTAGGTTCTGGGACGGCTTCCGGAGTAGAAGAGCCGACCGTGATGGTGTGAGTGCTGGCCAAAGCCTTGGTTTTAGCCTTCCAGATTTCTTCGATGGTGATGGGGACAGCCTCCTCCTTAGCTAGGTAGATGTCATCTTCGTCATCGTTCCATATCCCGTTAATTTGTGGGATGAAAGAAGAAATGAGATGAGAACAGTCGATTGTTTCTCCAGTAAAAATGGCGTGAGCACTAAAGGGGTTCTCTTTGTTGCTCGGTTTGTCGCTGGGCAGCGGTATCTTCCCACTTTCGATCAGATCCTGGATAAGATGCTTCAATTTCCAGCATTTTTCGGTGTCGTGCCCATTGCCTCGGTGATACTGGCAATAGGCCTGGATGTTATAGCTCTTGGATCATTTCTCGACCGGGCCTTTCGGAGTTGGGCCTATCGGCTGGATCAAACCCTTGGAGGAAAGCCTTTGTAAGGCATAAGTATAGGTAGTCCCTATATCAGTGAATACCTGACTTGGAGTATTCTTTTTGGATGAGGTGTCTAGTGAGTTGACCTCGTCAAAGATGCTGCAGGTTGCAGCTGCAGTCGTGGGCTTGCTGGTGGATGAGCTGGCCCCTTGATATCCTTTGGTAGAGGCCTTAGTAGGGTTCTCTAGCCTTAAGTCATCTTCAATTCTTGTACCCATTTCGGTTAAGGTGGCAAAATTGGGTATGACAGCGTACCGGAGATGGACCCGGTAAGAGGGGAGGAGATTCTTCACGAAGGCCTCCACTAGCACTTTTTCGCTGGGCTTGTCAACCAGCTTCACGCTTTCGGCCCTCCACCTTTGAAGGTATTTGGTGAAACCTTCCTTGGGCTCTTGGGCCATAACTTCCAGAGTACGCATGGTAGTCTGGATTTCGGTATTGTCCGCATAATTTCGGGCGAACTTCGTTGCTACATCGTCCCAAGTCTTGTATTTCTTGGAATCGAGCCTTTAGTACTAGGCTCTCGGGTGCTTCTCGAGGGAAGAAGCGAAAAGGTGCTTAAACATGGTGGACTTCACTCCTTTGACCGCCATGAATTCCTTGAAGGCTCGAATATGGAGTACCGGGTCTTCAGTCCCATCGAACACTGGTAGGCCCGTGAGATTGAGATTGGCGGGTAACTCATCGGTCAGGGGTGAATAGGCCCGAGCGTTCTCGATATAGATGGTGTGGCTGTTTGACAAATGGACCTGTTTTTGCAGCTTACGGACCGCGCTGGCCAATTCAGTCAACGACCCGTCGCTGTCAACGTTTCCACTAGGGGTCCTTTGCTCCACGGCACTTACACGGGTAAGGATGGCGATCTGGTCTTCCCTCATTTTCGTCAATTGGGTTTCCAACTTAGTCAACGCGGCTGTCAAATCGTCTATGGCTTGTTGCGTCATGGCTCGGGTGAAGGGCGGCCTGTCTGTAAGAGTACCCGTAATCAGTAATTAACCCAAGTCATGGAATAAAAGTACATCCCGAGCAAAAGAAAGGACTGAAAAGGAAATGACTCGGAGAACACACCTAGACGGGTGACTCGTATAAGGTGGGCCTCCCTTAGGATTCGGCGTGTGGGCCAAGTCCTGTTCGAAGGAAGGTCCACGTGAGCTATTCCCCAGACTTTCTAGACTCGAGTGTGTAAACGGGCCACCCTTTGTAGGAGTATGTCCTACGTAGGTGGGCCTTGCCTTAGTAAAATAAGGCGGACCGGGATAGGGGAAACCCGTGATGTAAGATCGATGGAGTTTCGACGCTAAAGACCTTGATAAATTATGACACGACCCGACACTGCTAAATACGGGAGGTCCTAAGGAGATGAAGGTTTTGGAAAAGGATTTTTTTTTTGAAGGCCCGAAAAATTCGGGGGGAGGGCCCGATTTTTTCGAAAAAAAACGGAAAATCGTATCGGGCCATGGGTTTGAAAGTTCGAAAATATTTTTTTGAGTTTTGAAATGGGCAGGATACCGGCTAGAAATAAGCTATTTTGAGTAAAATCGTAAATCCCAAATTCGGTATATGTCCCGGGTTTAGAAATTGGATTTTTTGAAAAGAATGCAAATTTTGAAAAATGACGGTTTTTGAAAAAAAAAAAAGATTTTAGAAGCCAAGTAGCACATAGTCACGCAAGCATAGTAACGACATCATGTATGCTCTACTTCTAAGTTTCGATCAGTCTATAAGGGGTCTAT
The DNA here is from genome assembly GCA_958450325.1 of Agrostemma githago. Classification (NCBI taxonomy): domain Eukaryota; kingdom Viridiplantae; phylum Streptophyta; class Magnoliopsida; order Caryophyllales; family Caryophyllaceae; genus Agrostemma; species Agrostemma githago. Next base: position 22,762,566 of record OY288246.1, read on the forward strand.
ACCAGTGTACATAGCCTATCCGAGAATCGGGGCGGACTTCCTAAGTCGAGTTGAGCTTAAAACATGCCGTAAAACCCATACGAATCTGCTATGAACACTTTTTGACATATCCAATTTGGATTACATCAATGGTATAGTGGGACGTCGGTCACCAGTACCGGCCCGGGAAAATATGGGGTTATGCATGAACCGTAAAACTAAAACGCGTATTGTACTAGTCAAACGATTTCTATTCGAGTCTCACCCTGAGGATGCCGATGGTAAGTCACGCATCAGTTAATCCCCAGCGGAGTCGCCAAATTGTGGACATGACATAGGTCCACCCCGACGCGGCCACGCGCGGGTTTGGGGAGGCGAATGAATCTCCATATGAGATGGGTCGAATTGAAATTTAAATCGAAGTGGAGTCGCCACCAAACTTTGTGGGAGTTCGGGCCCGTTCGAACCCACTCTATATCTTAGTGGGCCGTGTACAAAATACGGCCCATTCGGATGTCAGAGTTTATTGGGTTCGTCCCTTTGCATTTGATACTGATACCGACATTATCGGATACCGTGTATTGAATGACTCTCGTGTGCCAATGGATTCGGACATCCGGAAACCATGGTTCTGAGTAAGGGGTGAGGGTACGTGTTGGGAAGTTCACAAAGAATACCCAACCCCGCCCGCACTTAGCGGCCTCTACTAAGATATCGCTTGACTTTAGAATTCGCGCGTTAGTAATACGATGAATGATATGCAAACATTGTTTTAACTAAACATGTGAATAATTGAATGGGTTGCTAAGTCGATTTAATGCATCTAAAATTAACGTCAAAGTTGTTTTAGCATGCGAGGTTCGTTTTAGTATAATAAAACAAAAGATAAAAGGAAGTTGCTAAAAAGATGAACAAACGAGTTAGTAACGGTTTGTAAATCGAATAAAAAAACGCAAATACGATAACATGCATGATTTTGAAAAGTTTTATGGCACGTGATGGATTAAACACGTGTTGACCGGGGTCAAAAAAATATTTATCGAGACTTTAAAATATGCCGAGAAAATCCGTTGGTTCGTTAAAGAAACGATATTTGAAAATTTAAAACGAAATTGCTTTTTTATGTCGCGTTTTCAGGAGTTCGCGCGCCTCGCTCGGGAAGGGCGCGACTCGCTCGGGTCAGGCGACTCGCCCGGGATGCGTGCGGGTCGCGTGACGGGCTGCCTTCGAGATCGTTTTTTTTAGAAAATCGATAGTTTTATTAAATCGCGTACAAATATAGCATAATTTATACTCTACTTAATTTTGCGATATTCGTTATATTTGATATTCGATTATGAAATCGATATCAAATATGCGGAACAATTTTCAGAAAAGATAAAAAAAAAGGTGTTTTGTAAATTGTTTTGAAAACTGAACTATAAAAATAATCTCGATTCTCTCCGCGTTAAAATCGTCGTATTTTGTCTTTAAAATCATGTGACGATCTTTTTTAGCATCAACGAGATTAATTTAATTCTTTTTTGATACGATATTTGACTAAAGAATCGATAACTTATTTTAAGAACATTTGTTTTATATGAAAATAGTTTGTAGTATCGATATTATAGAAAATAAGATACGACGACGACCCATAATAGAAAAACGGACCGACGACCAAAATAAAAAAACGAGAGGAAGAGAAAGAGAAAGGAGAAGACGGGATTGATTTTACACCCTCAACCTACATGCTTTGTATTCTTGGAACGGGGCTCGTCGGGATGTGGCTTAGACACGGGAGCGTCGAGATAATGTCGGTGAGTTATGGTGGTTTTTGGACGTGTAGGGTGTCGGGTGAGGTGGCTGGTTTCTTTGGGTCTCGGGTTGTGCTATCGGTCTTTCGATGCTATGAGTTGTCGGGGGAATTTGTGATGTGGTTGTGTGTGAAGGATGAATGTTATGAATTGTAGATGTTGTAATTGATGTTAGAGGGTCCTATTTATAGGAGAGGTACTCTTGCTTGGGCGATAAGAAATACCGGTTTGGATAGGAAATGTAAGCAATTTGAGAGGAACGAGAATTCCGTTACTTGGTGGGGAAGGCATGTACCCGGCTGAAATGAGGGTGTTGGCCGAGTACTCCTTGTGCTCGGTGGAGTGCTCGGGTAGGAATCCAGCGGGAGATCGAATTCTACCTTTTAACGGATTTGTTTAATACTTTTTGTAGCTGAGTTTTGTAGTGTTTGAGCTCAAACTAGAGTCGTGGGGTGACACGGCTGGTTCCTATGTCTCGAAAAATATCTTTGACCGGGTTTTGACTCGGTCGCTAAAAGACGGTTTTACCCCTGGTGTCGGATTCGACCCAAATTAGTCCTATTTGACTCGAAATGACCCACTGGGCCTGATTTTGAGGTTGATTTTGTGAGATTTGTACTCCGCTAAAAGCCCAAGCCAAATGCCAATGATTCCGAGCCCATATTCGAGTATGTTAAAGCATGCTTGCGTCCGATCATCATCGGGTGTTTGTCGGAAACTACTATAGACACCTAACGGCCAAATGTGGGTGTCTACAGTGATTATTATCTATAAATTTAATAACAAAACTAAAACTTTATAACATATTTATAATTATGAGAAAACAACACACATATATATTAGCAAAAACAAAATGTAATAAGAATAAATTAGAGCAGAATGCAAGAAATTCTAAAAATAAAAACATTAAATATAAAAGGCTTCTGAAAACATCTAAATTTAATAATTATATAAAACCGAAACTGTAACACATCTATAATTAAGGGAAAAAAGAATAAATTTGCCATTGTATAAAGCCAAAACTTGATGACACATATATATATGAGAGGAAAAAAATTAATAAGAGTAAATTTGACAAAAACGAAGAAATTACAAATAATAATAATAATAATAATAATAATAATAATATAATAATAATAATAATAATAATAATAATAATAATAATAATAATAATAATAATAATAATAATAATAAAGGGTTGTTTGAGGATTTAATATTTGCCATGTGGCAAAAAATTAAATACTCAAATAACCCTTTTTACTTTATATATAGATAGATAAAAGTAATCGAAAAGGTTTGGATCGAATGTTCATATAATTAACTCATTGGAAAGTAAAGTAATAATGTTCATATAATCACATATAATAATACAACAAATTATTAAATAAAAGTAAAGTAATAATGTAACACATTGGAAATGCAATGGAAAGTATTTGTCATTCCTTATCAATGAATACTAGTTTTTGCCCGTGCAAAAATTGCACGGATGTATAAAAGATGTGTTATATATTTAAAGTAGAAGTAATTTAATAAATAATAATCCGTACAAAGAATATGAAAAATTAATACTCATTAAATATATATTTACTCCCTTCATCCATTTAATTTTTTACATAGGCTCACCATCCTCACAAAAATGATCCTCATGTAAAGAATTGACTGGATGAGAGAGGGTATACTCCTAATCTCCTATATTTTAGAAGTATTTTAAAACTTACTTCTAATTATATAAGTGGTTAAAATAATGGTGAAAGTATTGCCTTAAAGACCATGTTAAATTAAATCAGAGAAAAAACAAGTAAATAGAGAGAGTAAATGGCATGTGATAAAATGAATGCCAAATTGCCAATACTGTCAATCCATCTGTATCACTAAGATGTTCCCATTTTTATTTCATTGGAGAGATATAATAATAAAATGGGAAGATCATTTTGGTATGGAGGTAATATCATTTTTCACAAAAAAAAGGCTCGGTTCAATACTCCGTATAAGTTAAAATAGGATTTAACTTCAGTACTTGAAAGTTTGATATTTTCAACTTTGAAAACTTGCGTCATTTCCATTAATCGCTTATTTAACGTATTGGTGTATTTCTTCATTTGACATTTTCAATACTTTGGCCACATCAATAAGTTTGCAGATTAAGTTTACTTATTTGTTCCTACTTTATTATTACCCACGTAATAAGTTTCAACTTTTAACTGTTGTATTTCTTCCTCAAATGTCATCTTCCTATACAACTTGAAGTTTCAAGTTGTGGCATATATTACAGATGCTATCCTTCGACATATGAAAAACATAATTTTTGATATTTGTGTACCTACAAAATAAAGAAGAGAAACATTTATTTTAAACTAGTGACGTAAACTTCGCTGAAATTAAACCATTTGCACTAAATAAATTATCACTTAAGTTAAACCTGTAATTGACTTTCCAATTGCATGCTCTCGAAACAAAAATCAAAATGAAAATGAAAATCCACCAAACTAAAAAATGTAAAACAAACAACGAAGTAATCTTTATCTCACATCAACAAAGTCATCTTTGTTACTAACAAACTAAAAATCATCAAAACATTTCCATTAAAAACCAATGGATACCAATCAAGAGTACCGAATTAGCAACAAAAGCTCCTTAAACCCGAATGCGAGCTGAAAACGGGTAAGTAAGTGGACTGTGGTACTAAATTGTAATATCATAAACCGAATGGTAGGTTTATCATGTTACTTCTGCAAATCTATCGAATACGGGTCAAGTAACAAAATAATAAAATAATACGGTAAATCACTGAGTGTGAACCGTGTAAGGGATTTTGATGGTAAACTAAAGATAATCTACTTCAATGGCGGATATTTTTCTCACAGTTTAGTACTTTCGAGTTAGTTTTGATGATGACATGTTTTAAATTAAGGTCATTAGTACCTTCATTGAAGATATATATCTTACGATTTGATAAGAAATCATGCATATATACCTTTTGGTTGTTATATATTCAAGTGAGGACTCTCATTATTTCGATTTTTTGAACTCGGACGACACCTTCTGTCTAAGTAACCATCAAAACTTACTCAAAAATATAAAGAGGGTTACCTCTTGCCATTTTATGGCCTTATTTTTACTATACTGTTCACACATTAGACATAAAGATCACGGTTTCATAAATGTTTTTCTATTGGACGAAAAAAATTGAAGAAGACAAATACCTCTATCGACAATGTCAATGGCCTGTAATGGTTTTGTGAATGAGTTCGTCTTTGGTGATCACGGATCGTCTGATGAAACAATAACTGAATCATGTCAAAGAGTCTAAGAACAACGACAATTAGCCAATTAACTTATGTCGCTTATTTGCTTGCATCACAATCGGGTTTTTCTCTTCGGTTGGTTTTCGCTCGTTCTCCTTCAACTGAAATAAACATTCTCAATCAAAATCTGATGTAAAGAGTAAATAAACTTCTGCCTTTTATATGAATATTTGCTGGAACCATGAGAAAACATGGGAAATCGACTTAAAGAGTTGTAAAGATGTTCCGGAAATAGTTCCTACAAATCCTATATATATATATATATATATATATATATATATAACATACTTCGAATATATATATATATATATAGAAGCTGTAGATCCTTAGTTCCTGCTTCGGATTCTGAGATCGTTTGTTCCTTGGTTCTTTAGAAGCTGCGGAACAAACTTTAGATTCTTGCTTCGATTTATAGAACAATTCACGAAATTCACCCTTTGGCACATCAGTCTGAAAGCAAATAATATCATAAAGTAAGCCAATCGTATCCTCTAACACAAATTAGAGAGAAATCATCTCACACAATACCCGAGATATCCTCAAAATATTGGAAGTGGCAACTAAATAGCAATAAACTATGTCTATTCATAGAATTGGGATATCAATGTGTATCTCGGGATGAACATTAGCAAACTCGAGAATCCGAGAGTGAAAAATTCCCTTGAGAATATCTTCCAGTACATTTTAATTCTGATATTAATAATAGGATTTTACCCAAATTCTGACATTCCATAATTGCCATAATCAGCTGCTTATTCTCATCCAAAAATATAAAAACCATCAATTAATCAAGAAACAATAATTAATTTCATCAATTACCCAAAATGAAACATGGGAAAGTGACATAATGCATAAATTAATGTACCCTTTCAATGTAATTCAAGAAAGTAAAATTCTAGGGTTTAAGAGAGATGAAACATTTTGAATCAAAATCAATTAATCACCCAAAAAAAATGAAATAATACCCTTATAAGAAAAACACAAATAATCGCACCACAAAAATCCCTCTTTTCAACATGAACCCGAGTTCAAATATCAGTCTCTGAATCCCCTCAATTAACTTTTGTTCAGGCAGCAATGATGCCTTTAGATTTGGGTCTTATATGTGCATCGGAGTACAGGGCTGCAACAGCCCGTGCAGCATAGGACATGACGGCCTGAAGAACAATGATTTCTGTGTTGAAAACTAAATAGGAAGTGACCCGTGCAAATTCAAATTTAATCAACAAGCTATTAGTTTTCAGTGCTGATTAAAGTTAACTTCATAGCTAACAGCCTAACAACATGTAATCTCTAACTAATTCTGCTCTCATTGATTTATGTGAACATGATATGTCAAAATCTATTTTTTTCATTGATATGCGAGCTCCAATTCAATTTTGATACCGATAGATTAGCTACCATAAGGGCAAACATCGGATCCGGAAAAAGTGCAACAGGAAAGCAATTGTTGAAATTCAAGTACCGGTAAATTATATGTGAAGTATGAAGTTTATATGGTATAGAATTATAAATACAGAAAGAGAGATCACATAAACACTACTACAAAGTGTATATATATAACTGAATCATAAGATAACAAACAACCTGACAAACATAATCAAAAACTCAAGTAAGGGAAATGACTACTATACTAATACTGTAATGCACAAACAAATACAATCCCAACGATCAAGACTGACAAATCCACGGAGATATATTATTATTATTATTATTGTTATTATTATTATTATTATTATTATTATTATTATTATTATTATTATTATTATTATTATTATTATTCATAGACATGAGATAGTGAATGTGATGGTGGAGGTAAGGGTAAAATTAAATAGTACTGTAATAGCTGTGAATAATAAATTGTAATTAGTTCTAACCTTTGGATCATAATTTGCATACTCATTGAAACCGAGGATAGTTTCTTTTGGTTCAGGTTCTGCCTTGGTAATATTTGCCACAAAGCAAGCCTGCTTAGGCGTTGAGATTGGTCAATGAAATCGAGCAGAATTTCACGAAATCGAAATTCAAAACCTAATTAATACCCAGGAAAGATGGAGGATTCCAATAGTAACTCAGTAAGGGAAGGAGTGAAATAAGGTAAAGAAAATGAAAGGAAAGAGGGGAACCTGGCGATTGACGATGTCGAGATAAGGGCAATCCTTGCGGATCTCGACGGAGCCAAGGTGATGACATCATCATCCTCGTCGGAGTAAGTGTGATTATGAGTAGTGGAAGCGGGTGGCCGTGGGAGAGCAGCAGCAAGACGCCTGTTGTCCTCTTCCTCCTGTTATTCATAGTCCTCGTCGTAGGAGGCGAGTGGGTTCTCAAATACTGCTATTGTTGCATCCTCATCCTCCTGCTTTTGCCTCTTCACTCCTCGCTTTTCTACTTCTTCTTCTTCGAATTCCATCTCCATCTCCTCCTTGCTTCTCTTACTACTCATCTCAACCATACTACTAAAACCTCAATTCCACTGCCTAAGGTAGTTTTGAGGAGATTGATTGAGAGAAATTTACCGGAGATTTTTGAAGGAGTAATTAAGTGGAAATTAATGAGGAATAAAAATTAGTATAGGATAAAGATACCGATACAGTTTCTAGTGATGGGAATGAAGGATAAGTGGTAGTGATAACTGATATAATTAGTTTAGTTACTGTGCCATAGAAACCGACTAACTGCTCCAAAAATAAATGCTATAGAATTGATCAGCCTAATTAATAACTGCCTCTTTTTCATAGATGCACCAATGCTCGACAACTCAGCGCCACCTAAGCGCCACATAGACTTGTGCTGACGTGGCTTAATATGAGGCCTCCAAATGCTTCTACTTTATATAATAAGTGATTAAGGTTGCATTGGTTGTTATAACAAATAATAAAATAAGGGTAAACGAAAAGGTTTCGTTCAATTAATAATACAATTAATAATGAATCTTATAAAAACATAAATTAATAACATATACTAATAACATAACAAATTAGTTCGTACGGAGTATTAGATATAAGTTGTAGAAAAAACTGTGATTAAAAAATCGTAAACGATAAATAATAAATGTATTACAGAGTAATAAAATGAATCATATCTGTCGAAAAGTAAAAAAAACAAAGGTAAGAAATGGATTACTTAAACGCAATGAAATTTGAAATCTTTAATTTTTCTACGAATGGATATTAATTTTCTATTTGATTATTATAATAATTAATTAATTAAATAAGGGTAACCAAATAATTAAAAATAGAATACTTAACATCACATATAATAATTAAAAATTCGGTACTATATTATTAAAAATATTTAGTACTATATTATTGCAAATTATTCAGTTCTATATTATTGCAAATTATTAAAAATTTAGTACTATATATAACCAATTACCAAGGCCAACCGAAAAGTATGCCACGCTCACTAATGTGATTATCTATAAGTTTAATAATAAAGTGAAAACTTCATAACATATCTATAATTATGAAAAATAATATATATATATATATATCTATATAGAGGTAGGTTCAAATAAGGTCAACAACTTTTTTAAGTTCCTAAGTTCCAGTGTTAAAGTTACACAAAAAGTGCTTAAAGTTACACGAGATGAGTGATAAAGTTGCACTTTATCACTTGAAGTGATAAAAGTGCTGAATGTTATAGTTACATATCAATTTTGAAAAATGCAACTTTAACGTATGTCATGTGTAACTTTAATATAGACTTAAAAAAATAGTTGACCTTATTTGAACCTACCTCTATATATATATATATAGAATAAATTAGAGCCGAATGCTAGAAATTGTAAAAATACAAACAATTGTAGCTTCTTCTTAATCATATATTGTAAATTTCTTCAAGTTTGAATATAAATAAAAGTACACTCTTGAACACAAAATCCATGATATTTAAAGTTAATCTGAAATATATTTATATAAATAATCAATTAAAATAAAATTATTATACCTGAAAAATGAGAATTTTCAGACTTGATTATTGGCTTCGCATAAATTCACTAAACAAAAACAAATGCAAAAAGATTAAATTAGCACTAAAATTAGAATCAACGAAGAACAATTATACAACTGAAGAGAATATTTTAAAAATAGAACGAAAACATACCTATAATTATGAAAAAATAATACATATATAAGCAACAAAACAAAATGCAATAAGAATAACTTAGAGCCAAATGCAAGAAATTGAAAAACAAAAACAGTTGTAACTTCTTGTTAATCATACTTTGTTTTCTTCAAGTTTGAATATAAATAAAAGTACACTCTTATGAACACAAAATCCATGAAATGTAAAGTTAACTTGAAATATATCTATATAAATAATCAATCTAAATAAAATTATTATGCCTGAAAGGTGAGAAATTCCAAACTTGATTGCACTAAAATTATAATCAACGAAGAGCAATTATATAACTGAAGAGAATATTTTAAAAATAGAACGGAAATTTTTTTGATAAGAAATTTTTTGCCAATGTATGAAGCCAAAACTTGAGGACATATATGGGGGAAATTTTTTAATAAGACTAAATTGACAAAAGGGAAGAAATTATAAATAATAATAATAATAATATAAATAAAGGGTTGTTTGAGCATTTAATATCTGCCACGTGGCAAAAAATTAAATACTCAAATAACCCCTTTTAACTTTATATATAGATATGTTAAGTCTTAATAAAGTCGGTAATTGGTTAATTGTGTATAATTAATTAATTAATTGTCAAAATTCTTATGTTGAAACTCTTTGGTTTGTATTAACTCTGTATTAATTTATGACGATAATCGAAAAAGATGGTTTTATTAACGAGTTTATTTTAGCAACACGATAATTATTAAAATATAAATGTAATATTACTTGGAAAAATAAATGGAGGAGCAAAGTCGTCATTTTACCATTAAATGTCGACGGTTTGAAGTAATAGCGTCGACGGTAAAGAGTAACCCCAAATATAAGTGTGTTTTTCTTTTAGAAAAAAATCTATGGAAAACAAATGTATTGTGATAATGTTGTCTTACATGTTTTTCTAAAATGTGTCCAATTGGCACATGTTAACATGTTTATTAATGAAATATTAACGATCCTAATGTTCTAAGTATAATAATTATGATTTCACATCTCAATTTATCATGAGATATACGAGTACTTCTTAATCTTTCTTTAATAAACACCTTAACAAGGGGCAAACGCTCCTATTTGTAAAGGCTGTGATTTAGAGGCGGAGGCAGCCTTACACTTGCTCCGTGATTGTAGACAGGCAAAGAAAATCTGGGCATTATCAAGGGGAAAACGCTCTCTTTGAGCACCAAGGGGGTTCAATCACAGAATGACTACAAACTAACATTGCTGGAAATAATTTGAAGCATCAACAAAATTGGTCGACTATTTTGCGATTACTTTGTGGTGGCTGTGAAAATGAAGGAACTATCAAGTACTCTCCCCATTCAAATCCAAACTACACATTTCTTTTTTTGACACTATTCACAACTAAAGAGAATTTTTGATATTCTCGACAATCTATAAGACAAAATATAGTCATGTGGGATCTTGTTTGATTCATCTTTACGAGTAGGTCAAGAATATCAAATTTTTATAATTTTTGCTAATGTAAAATGAAAGATATCGATGGTGCAAAACGTGCCTCGACAAATGTGCAAAAGAGAAATATGTAGTTTGGATTTGAATGAAGGGAGTATTTAACATGGAACATGATTCACAAAAAAAAAAACAGGGAGCATGACATTCCTGAAAACTGTGCTTGGTTCCTGTCGCATAGAATTCTTGAGGTTGAGAGGGCTATGAATTTGGGGAATTGTTTGCTGCTGAGAAACCAGTCCGAAGAAATGAAAATTTCGTCAAATGGATTGCGCCGCCCAGTGAGTGGATTGCCCTCAACATCGATGGAGCATCGAAAGACAATCTCAGTATAATAGGGGGAGGAGGGATATTCAAGACTAGTGTGGGATTGAATTTATGTTCTTTTGCGGAAAATCTTGGAATAACAACAGTCACGAAAGTTGAAATTATGGCGCTAAAACGGGGCCTATTTATTGCTCGAGAGAAAGGATTTAGGCAACTTTGTGTTCAAACAGACTCCCAAGTTGTAGTGCAATTTAGGAAACAAGAATTCAGACTCCCGAATGCACACTCTGTAATACCCCGTTATTTTCCGAGTCAATTAAAAGGTATTTTTTTCCTCTATTTTATTTAAATCGGGTTTAAGTTGGAAAAGTTATTTATTTTGGATTTATATATTCTATCGATTTTGGACTATTTTAAAAGTTTAACGTTATTTGTAAACCGTCTTCGTTTTGCCTCGGAGTTGGACTCAAACACAAAGAATAATACTCCCTCCGTCCCAATGAATTGTTTGCCTATTCTATATTGGGGCATCTCAATAAATTGTTTGCCTTTCTATTTTAGGCATGCTTTTTATATGTAATTTGACCTTTCTCATGAGTTTTGCTCCACATGTCACTTCCTCATTGGATGCCTTACCCTTGGTGCCAAAAACAAAGGCAAATGATGGTGGGATTTGTCGCGGGTCCAACCGATCAAATAAATAACCGACTATTCCTATTGGGTAGCTAGGGCAAGTAGGGTCGATATCCACGGAGACGGTATTGTAAGGTCTAGACTAGGTCGACCTAAAAACGAGACTAAGTCACAAACAAACACAAAGAAATGCTAATTGACAAACTATGATGGGAGAAGAGGTGAGATAAGGCTAACAATGAACTAGACTAAAACAATGCTAAAATGGAATAACTAATGATCAAACAAACTAGTAAACTAAGGAAACAATGACTAACTAAGAAGATGAAATCAAATATGAGAAGGAGTGGGTTAGGTCGGGTTCATAAGTGTAGTAGGGTAATTGGGGTGGTCAAGGGTGTAGGTGTCTCCTAGTTGCTAAAGTCGGTCCGGGCTCTCGCTACTTAGACCAACATCGAGGTAAGTTCGCGCTCTCGCGTCTAAGACCAACCTCAACACAACCACACAATGGACAAACAATGAGAAAGTGAGCACAAGTATGGGAAGCATGGCCACTACTACTCACACAAGCATATCAACAAACACATGGTGTGCTCAAAATGTGACTAACAACAAAGATTCACCCTTTACCCCTAATCAAACCCTAATCACCCATAATCAACCCTTAATCCCCCTACTAACCCACAAGGAGGCTACTCACTCATTATCAAATTAATCATAACAACAATAAGAGAAAACAACATCATAAACATCAAAACATTCATTATGAACAATCAAGAACAATAAACAATAATCAATGATTCAAACTTGATGATAAAACAAAGATTAAGAGAAGAGAAATTATACCCACTACAATAGGATGAAAAAGATGAGAACTTGAATTAATAAGAAACCCAAATAAAACTCCAAGGTTGTCAAGCTTGGAACAATCTTCAAGAATCTTCTTAATACAAGACTAATTACAAAGATTAACTAAAGATTAAAGGAAGATTAACTAATTACAAAGATTAACTAATGAGAGGAGAACTAAATCTAGGGTTTTAATGTTAAAGAGAGGCTTAAGATAGTCTAGGGTAAGGTATCATCCATAAACAATACAAGAGGGGAGTATTTATAAGGTTACAAGAATGAGGGAGGATGAATTAAAGAGTTGCGGCTACAGCATATTGGTCCCAAACGGGACGGGATTGGTCCCGACCGGGACGGTCTGATCCCGACCGAGACGGGTTGGTCCCGACCGGGAAGGTTCCAAAACAGGAGCAGTGCTAAATGCGCACCTCATCCTGGACGGGATGAGGCCATACCCGTCGGGGATGAGTCTTGTAGGCCTCCAATATGATCTTTAAGGTTCCTCCTTGCTTCACATGGATTTCTTATCGACTCTCGGGTCTCGGGATCGAGTCTAAGAGACTCGCGATCGGGTCCCAAGGTCTCGGGGTCGAATCCAAGGCATCGAGTGATCGTTCCTCCGCTTCGTTGGCTCCGAAAAGTGTATGTATTGAGTCGGAATCGCTCCAACTCTTCATGAATGGTCTCGGGAACCTGAAACGAGCTAGAGGAAGCATAAGTAGCCCATGAACCGCTCCCAAGGAGCGATTCCGCAAGGAAATTGGGACCAAAACACAGCAAAATAGGCACTACAAACTACACTTATCAGCAAACAATTCATTGGAACGGAGGGAGTAAAAAAAACCTAATAATCCATTGAAACCCCTCACCGTGTCCCTGCTCCCTTTCAAAACCCCAATTTCTTAATTACTCCTTTCTTTGTCATCGACAATACTACTCCACCCTTTCTCCTCCCTTTGTTTTCAACTTTTCGATCGTCGTGGATAATAGGTTCTTGATTCTAACTTACACCAACATGTTTTTACATCGTCTTCATCAAGATCGTAAGTATTTTAATCTACTAATCTCTTTATTTCTTATAATTTTGGGACAAGAGTATTTCAGGTCTAAATATCTTAAACATCGATCCTTATTTTCTAAAAATCATGTTCTCGCTATTTTCTTACCGTCATTGTCGGGATGTGGGTGTGTCGGATGTTTCAAGTTAAGATTAAAGATTGTGAGATATTGAATCGTGTGTTACGGGTTGGAATTGGTGAATATGGAGGAGGGAATAATAATACGTACGTACGTGGTGTATTCTAGTTGGGTTTGCAGGAAATTTAGCATTTATGTATACGACAGGAGGTGTCGTTCATTGTTGGTATGCTAGTTACATGTATATGTGTGGACATGACGTAGGTCCACCCCGACGCGGCCACGCGCGGGTTTGGGTAGGCGAATGAATCTCGTGGTGAGATTGTTCTCGGGTTCGAAATTTAAGTCAAAATGGAGTCGCCACCGAATTTTGTGGTTATTCGGAACCATACGGGCCCACTCTATGTCGTCATGGGCTATACACAAAGTAAGCCCACTTCGATTTCAGAGTTTATTGGGCTCGTCCCTTTGCATTGCAATATCGATACCGTCTAAACCGGCTTTCGTATATAGAATGACTCTCGTGCGCCAAGGGTTTCGGACATCCGGAAACCAAAGGTTCTGAGTAAAGGGTGAGGGTACGTGTTGGGAAGCCCACTAAGGACACCCAACCCCGCCCGCACATGGCGGCCTCTACTAAGACATCGCTCGTGTTCGTGTGCGCGCGCTAGTAAAATGACTAAATGATATGCAAACAGCGTTTTCGGGCTAAGCATGTGAATAGTGTATGAACTACGTCATTTAATGCATCTTAATTTTGGTCGAAGTGGTTTAGCATGCGAGGTTCATTTATAAAGCGGTAAGCAAGTAAATAAATAAAACTCGGAAATAAATAACGTACAAGCTACACGGGCGGAAATACAACCCGGCCAATACAAAAATAAACGGAACAATAGATAATAAAAAGATAGGAATGGACCCGTATGTAAACTTGACTGCGAAACGTGTAGACGGACTAACCCCGTTTGAATGCACATTATGTTGTACATCAAACGAAGGACGGAGACGTAGGACCTAGGCGTGATGCTAGCCCGACCCTATGCCTCGATGCCTTGTCCCGACTTATCACGTCGAGAAATCGATCAAAGTCGTTAAGGTGTCGTGATGAGCGTGAGTTTTGAAAAGTGGGTTCACGTGATTGACTTTACACGTGTCGACTAAAAGTCGTAAAAAGGGACGAGGCTTAAATGTTGCATTCAAGCTCTCGGTTTTCTGGGTTACAGGACCCACTCGGTCGAGTCATGGTCTGACTCGGTCGAGTGTGTCCTCAAAAAAAGGTTCTGCCCAGTGTTATGGACGCTAATCGATCGAGTGGCCTATGCACTCGGTCGAGTAGCCCCTCGAAAAAAGGTTCTGTCCAGTCTGATGGACGCTACTCGATCGAGTGACTTATGCACTCGGTCGAGTAGCCCTTGTACGAGTGTCAACTCGTTTCGTTTTTTGGGTGCAAAATCGACGGTCGGTCGAATTAAATGCAAATATCGCATGATTTGAATTTAACTCGACCTCCGGTACTATAATCGTGTACATGTACGATTGTAATACCGTTGTCGGGATTTAATGAAAACATTTACGTTAGAATATTTGAATTAGCAACGGAATGCCTCCCTCTACATCACGACATCGAAACTAACCCTTTCGGGTTATGTGATGTCGGTTTTCGTGTCAACGGGTTCCGCACTAATTAAAATGGGATCGAATGCGTTCAACTACGATTAGTCGCGATCACGTCACGCCCTTGAGTACATTGGGGCGGGGCTCCTCGAAAGGGCTCCACCTCCGTCGTTGCTCGTAAAGGGATTAGACGGATTTTAGGCAACGATTATAGTCAAACGTTTCCGAAACCGAATTTTTGATACTAATATATATATATACGCGGTATGATAGTAATATGTTAGTAACGCGAATAAAAAGTTAGTATGCGAAAATGTAAAGTGTTAGGATGTTAGAGTTGCAATACTATTATAGGTATAATATTAACGATACAAAAAACGTAAATAAAAGTAATAAAGATCGAAATGGGGTTTAGAACACCCTCAACATACATGCTTAGTAAGGACCTCGGAAATGGACTCGCGAATAGTGACGGGACGTCGGAGTATCGAGGATGTATGTAGGTTATGGTGTGTGTGTGTGTGTGGATGAATTGTCGGTTTTTCGAGGGACAAGGGACTCGGTTTTTGGTGTGTGTTTGCTTAGGGTTGTAGGGTAGAGAGTATGGCTGAAATGTGGGGTGAATGTAGGTAAAAAATGGATTGGTAAAAGTTGTGAGATGAGTGAGGGTCATGGGGTATTTATAGAGTTTACCCCACGACCTAGGGTCACTCGATCGAGTGGCCCTAGTGCACTCGGTCGAGTGCCCTAAAAAATGGGCCTGATCCAGTTTTTGACGCTCCACTCGACCGAGTGGGTCAATCCACTCGATCGAGTGGATAAGGTAAACCGAGATAAAAGAGGAAAGGGTTGACTTGGTTGATTGTGTGATCTTTTTTGAAAATGGGGTTGGGCGCCAGCTTCTAGAAGGTGTACTTGGGCTGTTTTTGTGACGGGTTCGTCTTTGACCGGGTTTTGACCCGGTCGCCAAAAGACGGGATTTATTTTTGGTGTCGGTTTTGGCCCAAATTAGTCTTATTTTGCTTGGAACGACCCACTTGGCCTGAATTTGAGGTCTGTTTTGTGAGATTATTACTCCGCTAAAAGTCCATGTCAGATATCCGAGTATACTAAGTCACGTTTGCGTCCGATCATCATCGGGTGTTTGTCGGGAACTGCTATAGACACTAGCAGGCAAAATGCGGGTGTCTACAGAGCCCCCACTCTGACTGAGGCTTGGACAAGGCGAAAGTCAGAGTAGCTACCAGGCCAATCGCAGATTACGACCTGGCAGCCTTCCGGTCGGGTCGTTTATAGTCCGGTAGACTAGCGTGAAGGGCTCGCCAGCCATAAGCAGAGGGTCATACCTGTCCTGCCGGTGATAGTTCCGTGGGGAGTAAAACTTGCTTTTGGAGGTGTAGGAGTACCCGTATGCTGATACATCATGGCTTTGACTGTAGCATTCTGGGATAAATATGGGCTCACGTTGGGGAGTGAAGTAGTTGAGCGGGGACCCGCTTCTGAAGTCTTGGGGTGTACCTGTATGCTGACACATGATAAATTGCATGTAACACATAGGCAAAACACCGACTCGTGCTGGGGAAAAATGTACCGAATTTTGAAGAAAAAAGTTGAAATTTTCAAAAATTTTCTTTTTAGAATTTTAGGGATTTTTTTAGAAAAAATTTAGGAAAGCTCGGGACAACTAGATTCCTATTCTGGGTTGAAGTCAGGCCTGCACGTGCTGGGGCCCAGTTTGCTGAGGAGGCAGGGTTAGTTAGGGTTACAGTCAGGCTTCCCTATTATAAATATAGGTCTCCCTGCTTCAGCTTACTATATCTCAGATCAAAACCCTTCTTCTCTTAAAAAAATCTCTCAGTCTTTCAAGAGAAATCAAGTTCCTGCCATGGGTATCGAGCATCTCACTTCAATGCTTTTTGCCTGGTCCCAGCACTTTCGGGACGAGGACAAAATTCAGCTGACCCAAATGGGGATTGTCAGCCTGTTTCCTCTTCGGCGTCTAGTGACTGATTCACACTTCTTGGACGCCTGTTTGGCGTTTTGGGATACTACCCATCACGTCTTTGCGTTCCCGAGGGGAGAAATATGTCCTCTTCCCGAGGAGATCGCAGCCATCGGGGGTTGGAGCCCTGTGGCTCGTCCTGCCATCCCTCCGTTCTACCCGGACTCGAGGAGAAGACTGAGGGATTTCCTAGGTCTGTCTCATGCTGAGACAGATCGAATGGTGCGGGGAGATATTGTTTCCGTCTTCGACTTGGCTGACAAGTTTATGAACAGTCAAGATGTAAGGGCTACGCCTTCTCATAGACGTAGGGCTTTTGCATTCTGCATGCTGCACCGCTACGTTTTCGAGGGGTTGGTGGATGCTGACTCATGCGTGGGTCAAATTAGGCTGATTGGAGTGGTTGACCAGATGGAGACTGGTCATAGTCCTGCTTGGCTAGCCACTGGGGAACTCATCATGGGTCTGGATGCTAGGCGACTTGACCCAACCCGGCAACTGACGGGGAGCACCCTTATTCTGCAGGTATATGCCTTGCGAATTTCAATTTTTCTTTTCTCTCTTTTTTTTTGTGTTTCGCGATTTCTTGAGGTCCGTAAGTCACTCGATCGAGTGGACCTGTCACTCGATCGAGTGATGTCTTCGAAGTGCTTCTGCCCATCTGTGGAGAGCCTACTCGATCGAGTGGGACGCTTTACTCGATCGAGTGCCACACCTGATGAGATTTTGGTTATCCCCGGAGAGCCTTACTCGATCGAGTCAGATGGTGTACTCGATCGAGTGGCACACTTAACGAGATTTTGTTTGTCTTCAGAGAGTCCTACTCGATCGAGTCAAATGGTGTACTCGATTGGGTGGGCTGTACCGGACCATTCCATTGCTTATGAATTTTGTATATACTTCTTGTAGGTTTGGTTGTCGGAACGCCTGTCAATCATAGAGCCTCCTCCGAGCGTTCCCAACTACCGTGGCAGCCAAATCAGTTCAAGAGGGCGCCGGATAAGCTCAAATCACCATATAAACCGAGCTTACTGGGATGAAGAGTTGGTGTTCCATGGTGGCCCTTTAATTAGGTGGACGGTTGCTTGGTGGTTCCTTTCTAAGCTAACGGGGTTGGCCAAGAGGGACCAAGCTCGTTACCTTGTGATCCTGTCCCTTGACTGGACAGTTCACATTTACCCGGACCGCATCCTGAGGCAGTTCGGTTCGTCTCAGCGCATTCCTGAGACTGAAGCCATTATTAGCGTCTCGCTCCAACTGACGGACGCTATGTGCGACACCTGGTTGCAGAGATGGTTTACTCGTCCTACATGGACCATTCCCAACCCTTGCCAATCCGCTTGGGTTTCTCGGGCTTACGAGAAATGGACCTCCGAGGAGTCTGAGGAAGCTCGCAAAGCTCTGAAGGTCGATGAGGCCTTCGAACTGGTCCGTCGGGAGACGGCAAAGGACAATAGGGGATTTTTCGATGAGGGAGAGACCCCTGCTACCTTAGTCCGATTAGAATCGGGTCTTAAGTCACATACTAAGACTCGAGCTAAAGATGCCGGTGCTAGTGGCACACGGGGGCGGCAAAGCCCCCAGACTGACTTGGAGCGGCGACTTGGGCCAAGGCTGGCGGCCCGGGACCGATTAGGTCCGCGTGACCGGCTCCCAGAGCCCGTGAGGGCCCGACTCAGGCCTATCGAGGTGGATGAGGACTCGAGTTCCAAGAAACGAGTCCGGGCTAAAGAGGTTCCTGTGGTGATCCGGGAACGCTCTCCTCCGCGTCGCCGTCAGTGGACGGCCAAGGAGGCCAAGGACAAGGGGAAGGGCAAGATGCCCTAAATACCGAGTCCTTAGTTTTTATTATTTAAATATTATTACTATTTTTGTCGTGTGTTTTTTTTTGGTAATTTTTGAATTTTTGCATTTTGTAATTTTCCCAAGTTTATTGGGGCTCTTTTTGTGGTAATTAATAAAAGAAAGTTTATTATTTAAACTGTTCCTGTCTTTCCTCGATTGCACTGGTTGTGCCCTTTTGAGGGGCTGCCTACGTATCCGTAATTAGCAGAATCAAACCAAACGTAGTTCAGGCTTAGGAAATTTGCAATCTTGAATTACACAAAGACTATTGGTTCAAGATGTTTTGCGACAGTAGAATAAATAATTCTAGCTCATTGACTTGCTTTTTCGTAAAAAAAGATTTTGATAAATTTTGCTAATGACATTGAGAAATGGCTAAGGGTAGTAACGCTTCAGCTGGTCCAGGTTGGTCGGGTTGACGAACTCATTCCCGTCCAGATCCGTCAGCATCACTGCTCCCCCTGATAATATTTTCTTTACCAGATACGGTCCAGCCCAGTTGGGTTTGAATTTTCCCCTTGGGTCAACCGGTAGTAAAGCTCGAATAGACTTAAGGACTAGATCCCCTTCTTTAATGTTTCTGGGCCTTACCCTCTTGTTGAAGGCCCGTCGGATCCTCTTCTGGTAGATTTGGATATTGTTGAGGGCACGATTTCGTCGTTCATCTAGTAGAACCAACGAGTCATACCGTGCTCGAACCCAGTCAGCTTCGGGTACTTGGCTTTCTAGCAGAATTCTGAGGGATGGTACCTCTAGCTCAACTGGTTGGACTACCTCCATCCCATAGGTTAGGTAATATGGTGTCGCTCCGGTTGCGGTGCGAATTGATGTCCGGTACCCCCATAGGGCAAAAGGTATTTTGTCGGGCCAGTCCCGATAATTATCAGCCATCTTTTTGAGTATGGTGACAATTGTTTTATTAGCTGCCTCTACTGCTCCATTGGTTTGGGGACGGTAGGGAGAGGACGTGTGCCTTTGAATTTTGTACTTGGTCAGCAGGGCTGCGGTCTCAGCTTGAAAATGAGTCCCGTGATCACTGATAAATTCATGTGGGATTCCATACCGACATATTATCTTGTTCTGGATAAATTTGGCGACATGCTTAGCATTGAGAATGCGATATGATTCAGCTTCGACCCACTTGGTGAAGTAGTCGATAGCTACTAAAATGAAGCAGTGCCCGCCAGTACCGGAGGGATTTACCTTCCCGATTATGTCGATACCCCATGTCGAGAACGGCCAAGGTGACGTCATGGTATAGAGCAGAGATGACGGCATATGTTGCACATTGCCAAAGATTTGACAGTTATGGCAATGTTTGACATATAACTGGCAGTCGGCCTCCATGGTGTTCCAGTAATACCCGAGCCTCATGATTTTTCGGACCAACATGTGAGCATTCATATGTGGGCCGTTTTCACCATCATGTACTTCGGCCGTTACTTTCTCAGCCTTATATTTGTCAACACAAAGGAGAAGAGCCCCCTGTGCCGTCTTTTTGTACAGTTGTCCGTCATCAGTACGGATGAACTGGCTGGCTAGCCTTCGCAAGGCCTTTTTGGATCGACCCTCAGTCCCGGGAGGATACTCTCCGTTGGTCAGGTATTTTAACACAGCCTGGTACCAAGGTTCGGGATCAGTGATCTCAATGTCTTCAATGTCATGAACGTATGCCGGCTCGGACCGTCTTTCGACGCAAATTGGCATACTGGTCACGTCGTCGGGAATATTCAGTAAAGATGCCAATTTCGAGAGTGCATCTGCGAACTGGTTTTCTTCCCGAGGCAGATATATGTACTCTACCTTCTGGAATTGTTTCTCGAGATCCCTTACTCGTGCCTGGTACGTAGGCCACGAGATTAGCATTCCGAGTCTTCCATTTTTGGAGTGCTTCGTTAATGACCAAGGATGAGTCGCCATGTACCCGGAGATTCGTGATTCCCAGGTTGGCGGCGGCTTGTAGCCCGTAAATGCATGCTTCGTACTCTGCTGCATTATTGGTAACATCAAAGTCCAGTTTGATGGAGACGGGGGTATGCTCCCCTCTCGGTGAAATTAGAAGGATCCCGACTCCGAACCCCCGAAAATTAGATGCTCCATCGAAGTATAAATGCCATGTTTCGGCATCGGTATGGAAAATATCTTCGTCGGGGAAGGACCAAGTGTCGGTGTGTCCTTCTTCGACTACCGGGCTGTCAGCGAGGAATTCAGCTACCACCCGTCCCTTAATGGCCTTTAATGGCACAAATTTTAGGTCGAACTCTGCCAACATTAGAGTCCATCTAGAAATCCGGCCATTGAGAATGGGCTTTTCGAAGAGGTATTTGATCGGATCCATCTTTGACAGAACATGGACCTCGTAGCTGAGCATATAGTGTCGGAGCTTCTTAGTGGCCCAGACTAAAGCCAAACACGTCTTTTCGAGCATGGTATATTTGCACTCATACTCTAAAAACTTCTTGCTGATATAATAAATGGCTCGTTCTTCGGAGTCAACTGTCTGAGCCAGCATAGCCCCCATGGCTGTCTCGGTCGTTGTTAGGTATAACGACAGAGGCAAACCGGGTTGAGGTGGCATCAAAACTGGCGGAGTAGACAGAATTTCCTTAATCTTATCGAAAGCAGCTTGGCATTTGTCGTCCCATAGTATCCGTTCCCCTATTTTCAGTTTCTTGAAAATTGGTTCACACACCATGGTTAGCTTGGAAATGAATCGACTAATATACTGGACTTTCCCGAGAAATCCCCTTATTTCTTTTTCGGTTTTAGGAGCTTGCATCTCGGTAATGGCTTTGATTTTAGCTGGGTCGACCTCGATACCTCGTTGGCTAACGATATGACCCAGTAATTTGCCTGATGTTACCCCAAAACTGCACTTTTGAGGGTTTAGCTTCATGTTGTATTTGCGCAATCGAGTGAAAAATTTCCTTAGGGCGGTGATGTGACCGTCCCGCTCTTTGGATTTGACGATCATGTCGTCTACATAGACCTCTACCTCTTTATGCATCATGTCATGTAGTAGAGTGGTAGCGGTCCTTTGGTATGTGGCCCCGGCATTAATGAGACCGAACGACATGACGGTGTAGCAGTAAGTACCCCAAGGTGTAGTGAAGGTAGTCTTACTCATGTCTTCTTCCGCCATTTTGATTTGATTATATCCGGCATACCCGTCCATGAATGACAGAAGGGCATGATCGGCCGTGTTGTCCACCAGTATATCGATGTGTGGCAACAGAAAATCATCCTTCGGGCTTGCTTTGTTAAGGTCCCGAAAATCTACACATACCCGCACCTTACCGTCCTTTTTAGGAACCGGCACGATGTTTGCAACCCAGTCCGGATACTCGGACACTTGTATGAAGCCGGCTTTGAACTGTTTGTCGACTTCTTCCTTTACTTTGAGAGACCACTCGGGCCTCATTCGACGAAGCTTCTGCTTGACCGGTTTGCACCCGTCTTTGATTGGTATGCGGTGCTCGGCTATTTCCCGGTCTATCCCCGGCATGTCCTTGTAGGATCACGCGAAGACATCTTTGAATTCTTGGAGAAGGTTTATAAACTGTTGTTTCTCCTTGGGATCTAAGGATAACCCTATCTTAAGTATCTGAGGCTCTAAGGTTGTTCCCACGTTTATGGACTCAGTCTCTTCGATTACCGGATTTCGGGATTCCCTTTGCTCTAATTGCTCGATCAGATGTGGAGGTAAGGGTACCAGTTCGTTGGATTTCTCAATGTCATAGCATAAAACATTTTTGAAAGCAGAATTTAAAAGAGACAAGTCGTAAGCAGAACGGTTGTTATTATTGATTAAAAATTTGGAAAACAGCTCAAAGAGAGCAGCCATCTGATCATTGGTCAGTGGCGGGATTGGTAAAGAACTCGGGACAGACCCCGAAGTGCCAGCAGCAGGAATGATAGAAGGGAGGGGGGTTACAGGAGTGACTCTAGCACCGACTTCTCTAGACTCGACCTCAGACTCTGACTCAGACTCCGACTCAGACTCTGACTCGGACTCAGACTCAGGCATGTCCCCCTCTCCGGTGACCAGCTTGTAGATCTTTCCTTGACTGTCAGTCCACTTGACAGTCTTCCTCCAGGCCCTGCTTCCCGTCTCGGAGCCAACATCCGAGATCAGCTTGGTCAGGTCAAACCTGTTGCTGCGGAGGATCAGGTTGACCATGTCTTCTTTTGGAGTCGGGGCTATGGTGTCTTCCCCGAAGAGCAGCCCCAGCGCGGGCTCGGCAGCATCCGCTCCATCGGACTGGATGAGGGCGAACACCTCATCCGGGATGTAGTTGCAGTCCCGGGCCAAGTGGGTCCCGAGGTGCATGGCATTGGGTTGGTATAGTCCAACCTGGACAGCCCCAAACACGGGTGTGACAAAGTAGTCAGACAACCGTGGGCTATAAGGGCTCAAGTGGATACCCTTCATGATGTTGCAGGCTTTTTCGATTCCTGCTCGGACAACGTTGCCCGGAGTGGTGGCATAGCCAAGGCCGAAGTGAGAGTCTTCGTCCTTGAGGACCATGATCTTCCCAGCTGGAAGGTCGGGTCGAGAGGTAGCCCCCGGAAGGTACCCTAGGTTCTGGAGCATCGTGTCAATGCTCGTGGTGAAGTAAGGCCTAAAAAGGTACTCTTCCTCGATCATCCCCACAAAGTCGAACCCCCAGAGGTCCGTGCGGCCCGTGGCGTTACAGCTAGCCACGGTCATTGGGGTTGCCTCTAAGGTAATAACATCGTTAAGCAAAGGCATCTTGATCTTACGGTGGAGAGTGGAGGATACCGCCTTGACCGCGTGGATCCACGGCCTTCCTAGGAGCAAGTTGAATGATGAGGTGACATCAATCACCTGGAATTCAAGCTCCTTTTCTATCGGGCCCGTTATGATGGTCAGTTTTATGGCCCCAGCTACCGACTTTGGACTCCCATCAAAGGCTTGGATGGTTTGAGCAGTCGGGATATAGTCAGCCTCGGTAATGCCGAGGGCTTTGGCGGTCCTTAGAGGAAGGACATTCACGGCTGACCCGTCATCGACTAGGGTCATCGGGAGGTATTTTCCCCGGCAAATCACCGTGATGTAAAGGGCCAGGTTGTGGGAGGCCCCGAATGGCGGCAGATCGACTTCGGAAAAGGTGATCATTGGGCCTCCTTCCTTGGCCTTACCCTTTAGGTGGGGTAGGACCGTGGCTACAATTTCGGCAGGGGTAGCAAAAGAGTCGATCTTGACATGATCAAGAGCCTTTGTAAGTGCTTCTCGATGTTCTTGAGAGCTAACGAGGAGTTGCCATATAGTGAGGTCAACTCGGGTTCTCTTCAGTTGCTTCACAATAGCCGTTTCAGCGGTAGGCTCTTCAGGGGCGACTTCTATCCCGAGTGGATCGGTGATGGTTGCCGGGATAGGGGTGTCCCTAGTGCTTGTGGCTAAATAAGGACGCCCAAGGTTGTTGCTGGCTAGGACTCGAGTTTTGGCCTCGCGAATCTGTTCAGGGGTGATGGGAACGGTTTCCCCTTTAGCGAGGTAGATATCATCCTCGTCGTCAAACCAGATCCCGTTCACTTGCGGGATGAATGGAGAGATAAGGTGAGAGCAATCAATCACCTCCCCGGCAAAGATGGCATGGGAGCTGAAAGGGTTCTCCTTGTTGCTTGGCTTATCTCCGGGTAACGGGATTTTACCGCTTTCAATCAGATCTTGGATCAGGTGCTTCAGCTTCCAGCACTTTTCGGTATCATGCCCATTGCCCCGGTGGTATTGGCAATGGGCCTGAGCATTGTAGTTCTTGGAGCGTCGCTCGACCGGAACTTCAGGAGTTGGGCCTATCGGTTGGATTAGGCCCTTGGAGGATAGCCTTTGTAAGGCATAGGTATAGGTAGTACCTATATCAGTGAAGACCCGAGGTGGGGTGTTCTTCTTGGACGGGGCATCTAGTAGATTAACCGCGTCAAAAATGCTGCGAGTTGCAGCCTGGGGCTTAGTGGTGGAGGAAGAGGCCCCTTGGTACCCTTTGCTAGCGGCCTTAGTGAGGCCTTCCAGTCTCAGATCGTCTTCGATCCTCATACCCATTTCAGTAAGGGTGGTGAAATTGGGTATGACAGCGTACCGGAGGTGAACCCGGTAGGAGGGGAGGAGGTTCTTGACAAAAGCCTCCACCAAAGTCTTCTCATTGGGCTTATCAACCAGTTTTACGCTCTCGGCCCTCCAGCGTTGAAGGTATTTAGTAAAACCTTCCTTCGGCTCTTGGGCCATAACCTCCAGAGATCGCATTGTGGTTTGGATCTCGGTGTTGTCAACATAGTTCCGAGCGAACTCGGTAGCCACATCATCCCATGTAGGGTATTTTTTCGGGTCTAGCCTATAGTACCAGGCCCGTGGGTGCTTCTCAAGAGATGCAGCAAAGAGATCCACTCCTTTGATGGCCATGAATTCCTTGAAGGCCCGCACATGTAGTAACGGGTCCTCAGTTCCCTCAAACATGGGCAAACCCGTAAGGTTCAGGTTTGCGGGCAGCTTGTCACTCACCGTGGAGTACTCTCGGCTATTCTCCCGGCGGATATTGTTACTCCCAGTCAAATGGACTTGTTCTTCTAGTCGGCGTACTGCGCTAACCAGTTCAGTTATGGGCCCAGTAGTCTCGACGTTAGGAGCCCTTTGCTCCACCGCAGCTAGGCGAGCAACAATGGCCACTTGGCCAGCCCTCATTTCAGTCAGTTGGGCTTCGATGTCGGTTTGCTTCGCGACCATGGCGTCCAAAGCGGTTTGCAGGCTGTTCAAAGTAGCCATCCTTCGAGCGTGTCTAGTTGCCGGCGGTCTGTCTGTAAGAACACCGCGTAATCAGAAACTGAACCCAGATCTTTGGAAAAAGAAAGGAAAAGTACATCCCGAGCGATGCTAGGAAAGAAGACCAAAGACTCGAGAAAGACATCTAGACGGATGACTCGATGGGTGGTATAACTTCCTTAGGATTTTGGCTTTGTGGGCCTAATCCCGTTCGAAGGAAGGTCCACGTGAGACTTTTCCCCAGACTTTTGACTCGAGTGTATGGACGGACTTTCCTTTGTAGGGGTGTGCCCTACGCGGGTTGGTCGTGCCTTGACGGATAAGGCGGACTCGGGAAAAGGGGGAAAACTTGCGATATAGGATCGGCAAAGTTTCGACGCTATAGACCTTCGACATACTATGCAAAGACCCGACACACGGCTAGACGGTAGGTCCTATAATAAGGAAGGTTTACTAGGAAGGTTTGACGCTTGAAACTTGAATATAAAATGAGTGAACTTCCGAGAGTTTGGAAATTGAACACGGGATTTCAAAAACCAAGATTAGAATTTTGAAAATTCAGAAAATCGGAATGGTGTTGGAAATCCAAGGATTGAAACGGGCAGCATGCCGACTAGAGAAAAAGGATATTTTGAGTCAAATCATTGATCCTAAATTTTGGCGGCATTCCGGATTTTGAAAATTGGATATTTTGAAAAGACGGGTCCCGAAACGGACAGCATTTCGGGTTTTTCAAAATTTGGGTGTTTTGGAAAGATGCATTTTTTTGAAATGACGGTTTTTTGAAAATGACACGGAAACCAAGTAGCACGTAGTCAAACAAGCATTATAACGACACCATGTATGCTTTACACTAAGTCTCGGTCGGTCAAAATAGGGTCTATACCAACAACGATAGCATTCTCACGAAACGGGACGGACTTCCTAGCCGATTTGGAACTAGGACCTGCCGTAAAACCCCGGTGAGTTCCGCCATCGAAGTCTTTAGTGCACCCATGTAGGAATGCACCATGGTATAGTGGGACGTCAGTCACAAGTAACCGGTCCGGGCAAAATTTGGGTTATGCATGAATCATTAAACTAATGCGCGCACACTAATATTCGAACGATTTCTCTTCGAGTCTCACCCTAGGAACCCCGATGACATGTGGTACATCAGGTATCCCCAGCGGAGTCGCCAAATTGTGGACATGACGTAGGTCCACCCCGACGCGGCCACGCGCGGGTTTGGGTAGGCGAATGAATCTCGTGGTGAGATTGTTCTCGGGTTCGAAATTTAAGTCAAAATGGAGTCGCCACCGAATTTTGTGGTTATTCGGAACCATACGGGCCCACTCTATGTCGTCATGGGCTATACACAAAGTAAGCCCACTTCGATTTCAGAGTTTATTGGGCTCGTCCCTTTGCATTGCAATATCGATACCGTCTAAACCGGCTTTCGTA
The DNA here is from genome assembly GCA_958450325.1 of Agrostemma githago. Taxonomy (NCBI): domain Eukaryota; kingdom Viridiplantae; phylum Streptophyta; class Magnoliopsida; order Caryophyllales; family Caryophyllaceae; genus Agrostemma; species Agrostemma githago. The sequence goes on from OY288246.1 coordinate 22,789,800, forward strand.
TATAGAATGACTCTCGTGCGCCAAGGGTTTCGGACATCCGGAAACCAAAGGTTCTGAGTAAAGGGTGAGGGTACGTGTTGGGAAGCCCACTAAGGACACCCAACCCCGCCCGCACATGGCGGCCTCTACTAAGACATCGCTCGTGTTCGTGTGCGCGCGCTAGTAAAATGACTAAATGATATGCAAACAGCGTTTTCGGGCTAAGCATGTGAATAGTGTATGAACTACGTCATTTAATGCATCTTAATTTTGGTCGAAGTGGTTTAGCATGCGAGGTTCATTTATAAAGCGGTAAGCAAGTAAATAAATAAAACTCGGAAATAAATAACGTACAAGCTACACGGGCGGAAATACAACCCGGCCAATACAAAAATAAACGGAACAATAGATAATAAAAAGATAGGAACGGACCTGTATGTAAACTTGACCGCGAAACGTGTAGACGGACTAACCCCGTTTGAATGCACATTATGTTGTACATCAAACGAAGGACGGAGACGTAGGACCTAGGCGTGATGCTAGCCCGACCCTATGCCTCGATGCCTTGTCCCGACTTATCACGTCGAGAAATCGATCAAAGTCGTTAAGGTGTCGTGATGAGCGTGAGTTTTGAAAAGTGGGTTCACGTGATTGGCTTTACACGTGTCGACTAAAAGTCGTAAAAAGGGACGAGGCTTAAATGTTGCATTCAAGCTCTCGGTTTTCTGGGTTACAGGACCCACTCGGTCGAGTCATGGTCTGACTCGGTCGAGTGTGTCCTCAAAAAAAGGTTCTGCCCAGTGTTATGGACGCTACTCGATCGAGTGGCCTACGCACTCGGTCGAGTAGCCCCTCGAAAAAAGGTTCTGTCCAGTCTGATGGACGCTACTCGATCGAGTGACTTATGCACTCAGTCGAGTAGCCCCTGTACGAGTGTCAACTCGTTTCGTTTTTTGGGTGCAAAATCGACGGTCGGTCGAATTAAATGCAAATATCGCATGATTTGAATTTAACTCGACCTCCGGTACTATAATCGTGTACATGTACGATTGTAATACCGTTGTCGGGATTTTATGAAAACATTTACGTTAGAAGATTTGAATTAGCAACGGAATGCCTCCCTCTACATCACGACATCGAAACTAACCCTTTCGGGTTATGTGATGTCGGTTTTCGTGTCAACGGGTTCCGCACTAATTAAAATTGGATCGAATGCGTTCAACTACGATTAGTCGCGATCACGTCACGCCCTTGAGTACATTGGGGCGGGGCTCCTCGAAAGGGCTCCACCTCCGTCGTTGCTCGTAAAGGGATTAGACGGATTTTAGGCGACGATTATAGTCAAACGTTTCCGAAACCAAATTTTTGATACTAATATATATATATATATACGCGGTATGATAGTAATATGTTAGTAACGCGAATAAAAAGTTAGTATGCGAAAATGTAAAGTGTTAGGATGTTAGAGTTGCAATACTAGTATAGGTATAATATTAACGATACAAAAAACGTAAATAAAAGTAATAGAGATCGAAATGGGGTTTAGAACACCCTCAACATACATGCTTAGTAAGGACCTCGGAAATGGACTCGCGAATAGTGACGGGACGTCGGAGTATCGAGGATGTATGTAGGTTATGGTGTGTGTGTGTGTGTGTGGATGAATTGTCGGTTTTTCGAGGGACAAGGGACTCGGTTTTTGGTGTGTGTTGCTTAGGGTTGTAGGGTAGAGAGTATGGCTGAAATGTGGGGTGAATGTAGGTAAAAAATGGATTGGTAAAAGTTGTGAGATGAGTGAGGGTCATGGGGTATTTATAGAGTTTACCCCACGACCTAGGGTCACTCGATCGAGAGGCCCTAGTGCACTCGGTCGAGTGCCCTAGAAAATGGGCCTGATCCAGTTTTTGACGCTCCACTCGACCGAGTGGGTCAATCCACTCGATCGAGTAGATAAGGTAAACCGAGATAAAGGAGGAAAGGGTTGACTTGGTTGATTGTGTGATCTTTTTTGAAAATGGGGTTGGGCGCCAGCTTCTAGAAGGTGTACTTGGGCTGTTTTTGTGACGGGTTCGTCTTTGACCGGGTTTTGACCCGGTCGCCAAAAGACGGGATTTATTTTTGGTGTCGGTTTTGGCTCAAATTAGTCTTATTTTGCTCGGAACGACTCACTGGGCCTGAATTTGAGGTCTGTTTTGTGAGATTATTACTCCGCTAAAAGTCCATGTCAGATATTATTGGTTTCGGGTCCAAATCCGAGTATACTAAGTCACGTTTGCGTCCGATCATCATCGGGTGTTTGTCGGGAACTGCTATAGACACTAGCAGGCAAAATGCGGGTGTCTACAATATGTATGGGTTTGGTCACAACTAGTATTAGATAAATGAATATTTGGTGACTCGACAATTGAGAGTTATTTGATGAACGAAGATTATTGTTCCGGTTGAGTCGGTTTGATTATGATTTATATTTGATGAGTATTGACCGATACTAGCGGGTAGTAGGTTAGAGTTTTACTATGTCTCATGAAGTTTATTGTAGTGGGTCAACCGAGATAATTCTATATGCTTATTTATAAATGAAGTCTTAGGACGTCAGTTAATTAGTAGCTACTGAGTCGATATAATGAGTCAATATCGTCTTGATGTTAATTAGTTGGAGGGTTAAGTTATTGAACTATTTATACTATTTGTAGCTTGTGGGTTCGAGGAGAAGAAATTTTTAATTTGGAATTAGCTTAGCTTGGATTGACCGTCTTGAGAGGTAAAGATGTTTTACCTTTTTCACATTTAAGTAAAAAGTATGTTCGGTTTAAATTGTATTTTTAAAGCGGTTTTGTAAATTATTTTGTCAATGGTGAATTTTTATGATACTCGTAATATTTTGGATATTGAAATTGTGACATGCACGAGGCACACATTTGTATTGTTTTGGTAAACTTTTTGAAGGTTATAACAGACTCTGGGAGCTTTATTGGTCTAGTTGGTTTAAGGTGCGTTTACGACGTTCCTGGGACTTCGTCCCAAAACTGAACTCTTGGCCCGAGTTATATTTAAGTGGGGTATCCGGCCTCAACTTGCTAGGTAGTTAGATTTTCTCCTTTGGCAGCTTCATCCTACTGACTGTCCAAATACGAGAGGTGCACACTATATAAATCGAACTAAGCACAGGTGATTGCCTCTAGACCGTGCAAGGGTAGGACTTTCGCGCACACGTGGTGAAAAAATAAATTTTGGTTGGTTTTCGATTTTGACTACAGTTTTTACAATATTGTGTTCTTGTATCAAAACAATGACTTTTAACACTGTTTTCGGCTTACTATGAAAGTATTATATTATTATTATATTATTTCACGAGTTCATTATATTATACTTTTATTCAGCTTTGATGACGTCCTTTTGTTTTCGGTCGTTCCCCCACTGAAATCTGTACCTATTCGTGATTTTGGGTACAGTTGATAGGTACACTTGATATGCTGCATGGGTGCATTCTAGTTTCGGATTTTGCTGAGCAAGGAAGGATTTTAACTATTTAACTATGTCTTCGAACTATTTATATTTTTATACTGGATTTATTGGTTTGAGATTGTTTTAAACCGTTTTGGATTTTGTAAAACCTAAAGTCTTCCGCTGCAACGTTTTCATTTTATTAATTACCTAAATTCTACTTCGTTTCAATTATTTCTATCAAACTTCTTTTTCAGTTGATTTATATTATTTTATTTGCCTTGCACTTGACTTTGCGAGCTAAGTGTGGAGTAACAGCTTCGAGTTGTCCTATTTCAGTTTATTATTTTGGTCGTGAAAATTTAGGCCTGTTACACACTCGCATATGATTAAGGTATGCAAAGAGCTGATGGCAGACAATATTTGGTTCGTCAAAATCACCCATGTGTATCGAGAAGCAAATAAATGAGCGGATTGGCTAGAATTGTAGTAGCTAGCGAATCTCGAAGCAAGGCAACGGGACAAGCTGACAATTTACGAGTATGAAGATACTCCTGTGGATCTCTCTAAACTAATTGAGCAAGACCTTGGAGCCGCTGTATGGCCACGATACGTTCCTAATTCTGTGCATTTTAGCTCTAATAGATTGAATGTTTAGGGTCTAGCCATCTTTTTCCATACCAAAAAACAATAAAAAAAATTAACACCTTAATATATATATATATGCCCCTTTAACACATTTTAGAAAACCTCAATCATATTTGAAATCATAATGCACATCAATTTACCTACCGTAACAGAATTATGGAAATAACATTTACCCCTATAGCAAATCGAATTAGGAAAATGCAACTCCTGTGTAAACCATCACTTTAAAATTACTAGTAGTGAGACCGCATGCTACGCGTGTGGCGTTGTGTATGTTTCTGTTTAGAGTGCTCGAACGGAGCGGTATAGTTGGTTCAACCGAGCAGCATTTGGTTGAATGTTTTTTTTTTTGCGTGACGGTGTTGGTACTTGTCTAAACGGAAACACTGACATTTTTCACTTTGAAAATGATTTTTGCCAAAAAAAAACTTTGCATAGCGTGATACAAGCGGATGTTGTTAATGTGGGCAGCGCCATTGAACGTTTAGTCATTTAGGTTGGCATCATTTGAGAACAAGTAACCACGTTTCAGACCTCGTGTTACAGAATAAATGTAAGTCTAGTAAACTAAAACTAACAGTGAATTATAAAGTGCAGACATAAGACAAACTCCTTCATAAACTTAAACAAACATTAAAACGACAAGCGCAATTCATACAACAAACATGTTGTGGACGCTCGCCCACACTGCTCGGCCCCCGTGCGCGCGCGCCGGGACCCGGTCGCGGCGGCCACCCATGCGGCTCCGTCGACCTGGGGCCGGTCCGATCTCGCGTACAGGGCGATGTGTCGGACCTCGATTTGGTTGACGATTTGAATTGTACTAGACAGATGCGAACATCCGTGTTTCCTTTGGAATCGATCGAGACGTTATTGTAAGTGTTTAAAGGTTGATATGTTTGGTAAGACGACCTTTTTAGTGAACCGAATTCGTTGCCAATTTGTGGAGTCGACACCGAGTAATTTTGGGAACTCGGAAACCGTTCAATTCAACTATAATCCTTAGCCGACTGAAAGTTGAGTGACATGAGGACCCAAAGATAAAGACTTGTACCCTTAAGCATTCCATGTTTAAAATGACTCTCATTGCCAATGGTTTCGGACATCCGAAAACCGTAAATTCTGAGTAAGGGGTGAGGATATTTAGTGGGAAGCCAATGTCCGCTAGACATCGACACCCAATCCCGCCCGCACGTAGCGGCCTCTACTAATCAATCCGTGGGCTGATAATTTTGTTCCTTAATTGTGGCGAAAGTACGATAACATCCGTTGTTTTAACCCTATAACTTTGCTACATTGGTTGTTTAAGGACAAGTAAGCTTTTATTGTCGAAGTGGTTATGTTTACATTCTTTGCATGCGATTTCATGTGACAGGCAGGCCATGAAAAGATGCACGTAGGAGAGTAGAGAGTACTAGATATTATGCGTATTAGCAAATCAGTTTTAACGTGATAATACAGATATTATTCATTCTCGTGGTATACCTTACTTGGTATTCTGCTTAAGGTGCGTCAGTTCGATCGGTATTAATAAAGATGCGTCGAACCACGTGTGGGAGGTGAGCATCGGGATTAATATGGAAACCGACCACCACTTGTTCAGTTTTAGCTTTGTTTATGTTTTGAATTCCGTGTTAGGTGATTTAGCATACTATTATGGTCATAAAAGCGGTAAATCATACAAAAGTGGTAAATGCGAAATGTAAGTAAATTACATTGTGAGGAATTGCACCCTCAGAGTGTACACTAAACGAGACACGATGCGTAGATGGTTGAGAACGGATCTTAGAGCTACTCGGGAGCGAAGAAGGGGGTATTTATAGTTTTTCTCGCAGTTCAAATTGACCTCTTAGGCGCCTGGAGGCGTGCGCCATGATTGAGGTGCCTAAGGGTGAGCGCATCATATTGAGACGCTTGGAGGGGGGCGGTTGGAGTTTCGAAGATCCAATTTCAAAAGTTTCCAATACGAAGATTATACATACCTTAGGTTTGCTTGGGTATTAAGCTTCTTCCATGACCTAGCGCGTCAAGTGCCAGTGGGCCTCGGGCGCGCGTTCCGAGGTTCGCTTGGCCTGACACGCTGACTTGGGTTTGACTTTGCATGTTTCGGGACCGATTCGGAGTCCCGGTGTCGGAATTAACTCTAAATAGTGTCAATGCGACCGTAATGACATGAATAGGATCGTCTTGATGTTAATTTAATTTTTCCTAGTAATTATTTGATCTGTTCTATAGAAAAAACCATCTAAAACATCGTAAACTCGTATCGTGTTGCAGTCCGATCGTCATCGGGTGTTTGCCGGGTACTCCTGCAGCCACCAGGTCATAATCTGGGTGTCTACAGAATCCTCCACTTTGGCTGAGGCTTTGACAAGGCGAAAGTCAAAGTATAGCCGCCCAGGTCAATCGAGGACTACGACTTGGTGGCTGTTCGCTCGGGTCGTTTTACGTCTGTTGGACTACGTGTTGAGGCTCGTCAACCAAGGCTTATAAATTATACCTGGCCTTCCTGCCTGCGGTTGCCTGTTGGAGCTTGGTTTCGGGCTTGCTTGTCTTGCTTTCGCTTGTTTAATGCTGATTAGTGTTTTGGTATTTGACATGGACCTTTTGTTTGAGACTTTTAGTGGTGATTTAGTTCTGGTTTAATCCCTTGGCGGGTGGTTGTATTAAGTTAGATTTATCCCTCTCGTGTGGCTCTATTGGTTTTGGATTTATCCCTCCCAGGTGGCTGCGTTGGTTTTGGATTTATCCCTCCCGGGTGGCTGCGTTGGCTTTGGGTTTAAATTCTTTGGAATAGGATCCTGTCTATTCCTGGTCTTCGAGATAGTTTCCGACTATCTCCGGCCTATTCTTTGGAACAGATCTTTGTTCCTGGTTTTTTCTTTTCTTTGGGATAGTTTTTTACTATCCCTTGACTATTGCTTTCTTCGAGACAGTTTCCGACTGTCTCTGGACTATTGCTTTCTTTGGGACAGTTTCGACTATCTCTGGACTATTGCTTTCTTTGGGATAGTTTCCGACTATCCCTGGTCTATTGCTTTCTTCGAGATAGTTTCCGACTATCTCTGGCCTATTGCTTTCTTTGGGATAGTTTCCGACTATCCCTGGTCTATTGCTTTCTTCGAGATAGTTTCCGACTATCTCTGACCTATTACTTTCTTTGGGATAGTTTCCGATTATCCCTGGTCTATTACTTTCTTCGAGATAGTTTCCGACTATCTGATCGGGCCCCAATCGGATCGGTCGTTAACGAAGGACGGGGGATCAAACGATATTTGTAAGACTCGAGATTACACAAAAACAAACAAGTATTCGTGCTAAGTCGAGGTCGGTCCACAGGGAACGGAGTGTGTTGACAAGTTCAAAGCGGTGTGTTTGATGTCTAAAGGGAGGTTTCTAAGGGTCGAAACTATGCTAGGGAAATAACTACGAGAATAGCTAGGGGTGATCAATCTAGGAAAAGGCGTTAGGGGGAAGTCGGGATTCGGAACATGGGGTCTAAGAAGGTCGGGATCGAGTTTTTGTTGCGACGTTGATAAAGGGAGAATGCCACCTTTCGGTTTCTTCACCCAACCCACCTAAAAATCCGCTTTCGTGACGTAGAAGGGTAAGTCTCTTGTTATGGTAATTTCTACCCCGAGTTTTCCCATATTGATAGAAACAAGTCAAGGTCGATCTAGTTGGCCGGACTAAAACAATAATGACACAACAACCACAAGCAAGATAAACCAACAAGCAAGCAGCAACCCACCAATACCTCTAAATTCAAATAATCCAAGTCCTCATCCCTAAACCCCCCAACAAGAAATCTACTCACTAATCATAATGGAAGACAATAAAACATTAACTAAGGAGAAACTATCTAAAGCATGCATATTAACTAGATATAAGGCAAATAACTACAAGATGATGAGAAAACTTCGATCTATCAATTACCCACTAAACTATGGAACTACCAAATTAAACTAGAGAATAATCTAGAACAACATGAATAAAATCTAGAGAAACTAACTATGCTAAGATGATCTAAACAAGACAATAATGAGAAGACTAAAATAAATCTAAACTAGTGATTAGAGAGTGGAAGAGAAATGTACCAACTATGAAGATCTACAAGAAATAAGAAGATTGCATAAATAAAGGTTGAATCTTTTATGGAGAAGATGAAGAACTTGTCACTAATTCTTCAATAAACCCAAAAAATCTTCAATTAAAACTTGAATAATCTTCTACAAACTTGAAATCTAGAGAATTGTTGATGGAAACTAAGTAGATCTATTACTAATTACTATGTAAACTACTAGATTTATAGAGAATTACTACTAGAATACTACTAGATTGTTACTAATGGATGTGTAACTACACTAATGGAGGCTTCTACACTATTGATGGGATAATGCATGGTGTCTTGGGCAACAAATTAGGGTAACATATATAGTAATCCTTAATGGGTCTCTTAACCTAAAGCCCAAATCCAACTTTTGCTTTATTAGTGAGACAATCATCCTTTGCATCTTCATAGGGCGAAGTTTCGCCCTGCGACTTGATGGACTAATCCCACCGGGTGAAATTTTCGCCCGGTGAGATTTTCTTCACTTTTTGCGATTTCCGGCGTTCTTCACCATCGGGCAAAATTTCACCCGGTGGGCGAAATTTCGCCCAGTCAACTTTCCCCGGTGGGGAAGCTCGGAAAATTCTTCAGGGAGGCACTTTACCGTCGGGTGAAGTTTCGCCCGGTGGTGTCTCATCGGGTGAAATTTCACCCGGTCATTCTGCTGGCCTCTTTCCTTGTCTCATTCTTCGTCGATTGATTGGATGGCTTTAAACTTTAAGTTGTGTGCTTTGCTCTTTGGACGGTATTCCCTTCTCTTGTGCTCGTGGAAGCTCGATCCTGAATTCGGTGCCAATCCTATCAAAATTGATAGAAAAACTGCAAAAAACACGTAAAACGCAATAGAGGGACGCTAATGCGAGAAGTACTCAAAATATGGCGATAATCGCACTCTAGACTCGCAAAACGATGGAAAAATGGGTCTAAATGGGAGGAAAAATAGTCTAAATTTGGCACACATGCACTTTGGGTCATTCCGTTTGAATTTTTGAAGCTTACGACAGACCAAATGATACCGTAACGATGTCGGATTTCCCCAAAACCACTTTTATTGCGATGATATGATTTTCATTTGAAGCTCCTTTTCTCTCCTTCGTTTTTCATATTTTTGTGCTATTTTTTCTTGCTTTGTTTGCCCTTTTTGGCTTTTTGATTTTGATGTGGTTCGAAACCAAGCTTGGAGGTCATTTTTGTGTAAACTTATTGTGGTGATGTATAGGTGGAGGAAAAATAGGTAATCGTGAACGCTCGCCATTTCCGGATAACCCACAAAAAGCGGAAAGAATTTAGACTAAAGGTGCAATGGTCATTCGAGCAAGGTCACCTAGAAAACGGGATGCGGAAACCAAGGCCTAACTCCTCCATGGGTGGTCAAGGTGGTCAAATGCAAACCCCGAAGTAAACCCCTAGTAGAAAAGGTGGACTCAAGCTAAAGGATCAACAAATTCATTGATTAAGAGTCATTCTACTAGATTAAGGTCCAAAATCTACAATGGGTTATCTACAATGGAATGTAAACTCTTGTAAAAGGTTTGTAATCGGGTTTTCGAAAAGTTTAGTCCTAGACACACTATACAAAAACGAAAGAAACACACGAAAAAGAAAAAGCAATAAAAGAAAACACAAGTAAGGTCATGTACTCCATACTCCATCGACATTAAAGCACACAATCAACCACAACACCCAAAATGCTCAACTTCGAGAGCCTCCAATAGCAACAACCTAACTCCTCTACAAAGATAAAGAAGAAAGAAGGAAGGAAGTTACCAAGCGGAGTGCTTTCATATTCTCTTCAAAACATGCGATTAAGGTGGTGGTTACCTATAAGAGTGGAGGACAAGACCATACACGGGACACGAAAACATAACGAGAAACAAGAAAAGAAAGGAAAAGAAAAGAAAAATGTTTTTGATTTTTCGAGTTTTTCAATTTTTTTATGGTTTTTGAAAAGATTTTGAAAAATAAAAGATAGTAGACTCCTCCCCCACACCAAAACTGTACATTGTCCTCAATGAACAAGTAGGGGAAGACCAAAAAAACGGAAAAGAAAAATAAGAAAAGTCTTTTTGGATTTTTATGATTTTTCAAATGTTTTTGGATTTTTCAAAAATTTTGAGAAAAGAAAAAGGGAAATAAAGAAAGCGATAAAATAGTGGCGGGCCTAGGTGCAATCACATCACCTAGACCCTAGCCAAGTGGCTAAGAAATTTAAAAAGAAATAAACGGAAAGAAAAGAAATTAAAACGAAAGGGTGAAAAATTGGGCGTAGGTGTAGTCACGTCACCTAGCCCGGATTAAGAAAAATTGAGAGAGATTGATTAAAATTTGGATTTTTCAAAAAGGTCAATGGCGTAATCACGTCGCCTAAAGACCGGGAGCAAAACCAAGGCCGCTTCGGCCACAAAAATCGATGGGACAGTGGGACAGCTTGCGACTTTGTTAGAGGTAGAAACAATCACAATGATCACAAACTTATGATACAAGGAACGAGGAACGAATTTAATTCAAAGATTGATTAAAGACTCACCGACCTAATCCACGCACACACACAACATACACATCACCTGACCGACTCTGGGGATAGTTTAATTTGGATAATCATTTGACGCAAAAGAAATCGTCGGAGACCCGGGTAAGGGTTGTACGCCCTCGGTGGGTTCTAATTCAGAAAGGTTGAATAATGTACGACCCTCGGGTAAACTATAGTTCGCATACTCCCAAATTTCCATTCTCCCCGATTGGTTTAGTCGGAATTCATCGGGACCTAAGGGTAGGTCCCAATTGTGACAATTATAAATATTGGTTCGGTGTATGTTGGGGACTATTAAAGCACGGTCATGGCAAATAGAGACGAGGCGATGATCGGGTACATTAAAAATCCAAGCTAGAAGATAGGCCTCGTCAAGCCAGACTCGATTATCTAGTGGGATAAGGTGGTCGGTCGCATAACCCAAGTTTTTAGCGATTAAGGTCACAAGACCTCCACAGTCAACGAAGGGGCGTTGGGCAATAATAATTTTGTGAAAATGCAAAGCTACAACAAGTGGTAAGTCAAGGGGGTTAGGGTTACCAAGCAAAGAATCAGAAATCAATTGTAGGACGCACACATTAAGATTAAAAATATTATCGGTAGACGGTATCAAGCAATGGGAGAGTATCTCCGCGAAGTAACGAATAGCGGGGTTACGGATTTCAGAGGTAAAGTTTGAATTAGGTTCAAAATCTTGTTGACCACGTTCTATGCACCGCCAAAGGTCTCTTCTAGACGCACTTGCTTGAACATCACTCAAAGGTTCACTAATACCGGTACCCGATGAGGGTAAGCCCAAGGCTAGGCCAAATTCGGAAATATTTAAACAATGGGTTCTACCGAATAAACAAAATCTAAGCTCTCTTGGTGTGGTCGGGTTATCGATAGTAAAGGTACCTAAGAACTCACATACAAGGTCTTTATTTGTGAAAGGCACAAAATTAAGGAGTCCGCTTGTTCCGGTCCTAGACGATAACTCTCTAATATCGTCCTCTATTCCTAGAATTTCCATTGTGATTGGACAAGGCCACCTTGTGCTCTGAAAGGCCTTTTCGGAGAAGGTTTGAGCTAAGGGTGTATTAGGACAAGGTGAAAGTTTAGGCTTAGAACATTTAGAAACTTTAGAGGTTGAAGCCATACCTTGTTTACGCGCGGCTCGTTGGGCTCTTGTCTCCATGATATTAATTGCAAGAGAAGATCCCAAAACTTTAGCTTTTACCTCTTCAAAAACCCAAGATAAATCACCAAGGATGGAGATGGAATTATGAATGGAGGTTTGTATTTGATTGGGTATGAAAGGTGGTTTGATGTGTTTATGATGGGTGAAAATGTGGAGTGAATTATGGGGTAAAAAGGGTGATATAAATAAGGGTGGTTGGGAGGGAAAGTGAAAGTTTTAAATTTGGTGACGTGGTAAGATTTTGGTGTAAAAAATTTTTGGAGAGAAAGTTATGTGTGGTAAATATGAATGAGGGAATTGAAATGTAGTGAGGAGGTGTGTTATAGGTGATTGACCAAGCCCATGCCGCCGGGTAAAATTTCACCCGGTCAAGCACCACCGGGTGATTTCACCCGACGGACTTTTCGTCGTGAAAATCATTTTTGCCACCTTTTTCCCACCGGGTGAAATTTCATCCGGTGAAAATCTTACCGGGCGAAATTTCGCCCGGTGGTATCTTCTTCAATTCCGGCAATTCTGGCAACTTTTCCGTAGGGCGAAGTTTCGCCCAGCGGTCTTGTTTTCTTCGTTTTTCCGCCTTGCCATACATGGCTCTTCAATAGTCACCTAAAGATTCAAATATTGACTCGACTCACATTACATAATCAATATCCCCCACAAAAATGCTTGTGGTCTTCAATTTATCTCCATAACTTCTCCAAAAGCTTGATCTTCAACCAAATAAATGCTCCATGGTGAAATCCAATTTCAATCATCCTTCTCAAGCTAACAAAACTAACAAACCCAAAGAAATATGATACATATATACAAGGTGGTTGTTGAGGATACCACCAAACCTACATCAATTTCGAGAAGGGGTTAGACAACGCTCCCCAACGGGAGCTCACCAAACTTCATGGTAGCGAAGGTCTCACGAACGTGACCGGGATGATAAATCTTCAAACGTTTTCCATTAACCATAAATTTCCCGGTTTCCGAGCTTGATATCTCTATTGATCCATATGGTTGTACCTTGGTCACTTCGAATGGACCCGACCATTTGATTTCAACTTACCGGGGAAGAGCTTGAAGCGAGAGTTGAAGAGTAATACCTTATCACCAACGGAGAAGTCCTTACGAAGTATTCGAGAATCGTGCCATTGGCGAGTTCGTTCCTTGTAAATCTTCGAGTTTTCGTAGGCTTCTAGTCTTAATTCTTCCAATTCTTGTAGTTGGAGAAGGCGGTTATCTCCTACAACACTCTCATTGAAGTTTAGCTCTTTGATTGCCCATTCGGATTTGTGTTCTAATTCCACCAGTAAATGACAAGCTTTACCATACACAAGGCTATAGGGAGTGGTTCCAATCGGCGCTTTGTAAGCCGTTCTTAATGCCCAAAGGGCGTCATTCAATTTCAATGACCAATCCTTTCGGTGTGTATTGACAACTTTCTCTAGAATTTCCTTGATTTGACGGTTGGAGATCTCGGCTTGCCCATTTGATTGAGGGTGATAGGCTAGGGACATCTTGTGAGTGATACCATATTTCCTAAGAAGGTGTTCAAAGGTATCTTTTCTAAAATGAGAGCCTCCATCACTAATTATGGCTCTAGGCATACCGAATCTCGGGAAAATGACATTCTTCAAAAGCTTGATTACAACCTTGGAGTCATTGGTGGGGGAAGCTACGGCCTCGATCCAGTTTGAGACATAATCAACCGCGACTAGGATGTATTTGTTACCAAAAGAGGATGTGAACGGACCCATGAAATCAATGCCCCAAACATCGAACAATTCCATATCTAAGATGAGTTGAAGGGGCATCTCATTTATTCTTGTAATATTCTCACTTCGTTGACAAGCATCGCACGTGAGAATGAAAGCTCGAATGTCCTTGAACATGGAAGGCCACCAAAACCCGCTTTGGAGAACCTTGGCAATTGTCTTTTGGTTGGCCAAGTGTCCACCATAAGATGTCGAGTGAAGGTGCTTTACAATATTATACCCTTCATCGGTCGTGACACATCGTCGGTAAATTCCATCTACACAACGGCGAAACAAATATGGTTCGTCCCAATAAGAGCGTCGGGCTTCATAACGTAGTTTCTTCCTCTCTTGCTTGGAATAATCGTCCGGAATAAAATGAGATACTAAGAAATTGACGATATCGGCATACCAAGGTGTAATAGTTTCGACGGCCATCAAGGCCTCATCTCTCATAGCTTCATTTATGGGTATACCATCTTCTTCATTGCTACCTTTACCAACCGTTAGTCTACTAAGATGATCCGCTACCAAGTTCTCCGATCCGGCTTTGTCTTTAATCTCAATATTAAATTCTTGTAGAAGGAGGACCCACCGAAAGAGTCGGGACTTGGTCTCCTTTTTAGACATGATGTAACGAATCGCCGCATGATCGGTGTGAATTATGACTTTGGAACCGGTAACATAATTTCGGAATTTCTCCATAGCGTAGACAACGGCAAACATCTCTTTCTTGGTTGTTGTATACCTCGATTGGGCTTCATCTAATGTCTTGCTTGCGTAATATATCACATGTAGCTTCTTATCTACCCGTTGTCCTAAAACGGCACCAATGGCAAAATCGGATGCATCGCACATGATCTCAAATGGAAGATTCCAATCGGGAGCCTTGATAATTGGAGTGGTAATGAGAGCGGTCTTTATCCTGCAAAAGGCCTCAAGACACGAGTCATCAAAAACAAAAGGTGCATCTTTCATAAGCAAAGAAGTCAAAGTCTTGGCAATTTTGGAAAAGTCTTTAATAAATCGTCTATAAAAACCAGCGTGACCTAGAAAACTCCTCACCCCTTTAACATTTGTAGGTGGTGGCAAGTTCTCAATCACGGAGACTTTCGCCTTATCAACTTCGACTCCTCTATTAGAAACAATATGACCTAGAACGGCACCTTGTTCGACCATAAAATGACACTTTTCCCAATTTAAAACAAGTCTATACTCTTCACATCGAGCTAACACTTGATCAAGATTTTCAAGGCAAGAATCAAAAGATGTACCATGGACACTAAAGTCATCCATAAAAACTTCCATAGATTTTTCAATGAAATTAGAAAAAATAGCCATCATACATCTTTGAAACGTTCCCGGCGCATTGCACAATCCAAATGGCATCCTTCTATAAGCATAGGTGTCATAGGGACATGTAAAAGTGGTTTTCTCTTGGTCATCGGGGTGAATGAGAATTTGAAGAAATCCGGAATGACCATCAAGGAAACAAAAATAAGAATGATGCGCCAACCTTTCAAGCATTTGATCAATAAAGGGAAGGGGGAAATGATCTTTTATGGTAGCCGTGTTCAATTTTCGATAGTCTATACACATGCGCCAACCAGTAATAGTCCTAGTAGAAATAGACTCACCCTTTTCTTTTTAACAACCGTCATTCCTCCTTTTTTCGGCACAACTTGCACGGGGCTAACTCATTTACTTCCGGTTATTGGGTATATAATGTTAGCCTCATACAAATTGAGGACTTCCTTCATGACAACCTCTTTCATGGTGGGGTTCAACCTACGTTGACCCTGAACCGAAGGACGGTGGTCATCATCAAGGATGATCCTATGCATACAAACGTTTGGGCTTATGCCTTGGAGGTCGGCAATACTATACCCGATGGCCTTTTTGTGCTTTCTCAAAACAATCAAAAGTTTTTCCAATTGAGGTCCATCAAGGGTAGCATTGACGATAACGGGATAATTAGTTCCTTCAAGAAAAGCATATTCGAGGGAAGAGGGGAGTGGTTTAAGTTCAAGATTAGGAGGAGAAGATACCATACTATTACCCACCGGTAGTGGTTCTACCTTTTCATCATGCGAACATTCATCTTCAAATGGTGGAGAGTCAAATGGTTCATCTTCTTGCTTATCATCATCTATCAAGCTATACTCAACCAAACTATCAATAATTTCAATGGAATGCATTTGTTCAATCATTGGTTGTTTAAGAGCTTGAGAAAGGGAAAACTCTACCGACTCGTTCCCTATGTTAAAAGACAACTTTCCATTCTTGACATCAACTATAGTACCTCTGGTAGCCATAAAAGGTCGACCTAAAATAATGGGGGTAATAGTGTCTTCGGGCATATCCATGACAACAAAGTCGGAGGGGATGAAAAACTTACCAACTTGAACGGGTACATCCTCAAGTATCTCAAGTGGGTACTTGACAGACCTATCCGCAAATTGAATTGACATACTAGTGGGTCTCATCTCCCCCACACTAAGTCTCTTGGCAATAGAATAGGGTAACAAACTAACACTAGCCCCTAGGTCACATAAAGCTTGATTAACAACAACATTTCCAACCCGACAAGGGATAGAAAAACTACCGGGATCCTCAAGTTTCTTTGGCATTTGATTCATAAGAATGACACTACATTGTCCCGTGTGAGAGATACATTCTTTATCTTCTATTGTCCTCTTTTTAGTCAAGACATCTTTCAAAAACTTAGAATAGAGGGGCATTTGAGAAATTACCTCGGTGAAGGGTAAAGCTACCTCCACCTTTTTCAACATATCCACAAAATGGCTAAATTGGGCATTATCCTTGTGTGGCTTAGCTCGTTTGGGAAAAGGCAATGGAGAGACAAAAGTGGGAGGCGGTGGAACATTGGATTCTTCTTCTTCTTCGGCTAATCGCTCCGCCTCTTTTCTTTTTGCTTCTTCCGCTTCCAATTACTCTTTCTTCTTTCTTTGTTCTCTTTGTTCATTCTCCGCATTTTGAAGGATATCAAACTTCGCTTGTATTCCCCGGTTTTGTTTGGGGAAAGTGGGAGATGATTCTTGTGGTGTACTTGATTGATTGACTTTGGATGGAGTACTTTTGGTGTTCAAGTTCAAATTCTTATACGGGTCCTCAAGTTCTTTGCCACCTCTCAAAATGACGGCATTCGCTTGGTGTGAAGGGTCTCTTGGGTTTTGGGGTTGCCCGGGCAAACCATGAGGTGGATGAATTGGGGCGGCTAAGGCTTCTGTTGCTTCTTGTGATTCCCAAACCTTTAGCCTTGCCTTGGTATCTTGATGTTCATTCCATAGTTGCCCAACGGTTCTTTGCAAATCATTATAGTTATCCCATGGGACTCCTCCTTGACCAAATTGAAAATTGCTTGATTGGCCATAAGATTGAGAGGGTTGATTAAATGGTTGTTGATTGTAACTTTGATTTCCTTGAAAATTCCCTTGGAACCCTTGATTGTATCCATGGTTGAAATGATTACCATGTTGATTTTGGTAATTGTTGTAATTGTTAGGAACATGAAAGTTGCTACTTTGTTGATTGAAGTTGCTCCTTTGATGAAGAGGCATATATGGGGGCATCTTTGGAGGACCTTGATTAAAGGGCCTTTGTTGACTTTGATTGAATGACCTCCGTTGACTCCCTTGGGCACGCGGCATCGGATTTTGGACATTTTGATTTCCATAAGAAAAATTGGGATGAAATCTTGTGCCGGCATTGTAGGTATTGGAAAAGGGATCAAATTGAGGTCTTTGCTCATACACTTGTATAGCTTGGACTTCATTCGGCTCTTCAACATAAACTTCTTCATTAGGAATGCAAGAGCTAGAATCATGGCCATAATTGCCACAATGATCGCATTGAACTTCCCATGTTAATTGTTTTGGAGGAGATGGTTGCCTTGGTGGAACACTCCCTTGAATTTGGTATATACCTCTAGGAGTAGGCCTTGAACTCATGGCATCCATTCTCTTTTTCAATTCTTTAACTTCCGCTTGAAGTTTCAATTCATTAGAACTCGTAGATAAGTTCACTTCCGCTTTCTTTCTAGAATCCCTCGATTGACCCATTCTAGAGTCACTCCTTGCCATCTTCTCAATAAGACTCTTAGATGCCTCATCGGTGAGAGAAGAGAAGTCTCCTCCGGTGGCCGAATTGAGGTTCTCCTTGGTTCACGATGAAAGGGTGTTATAAAATGTTTGGGTAGTTAGCCAATCGGGTATTCCATGGTGTGGACATTTGCGCAATAAATCTCTAAATCTTTCCCAAGCCTCGTTTAGGCTTTCAAATTCATCTTGCTTGAATGTTTGTATCTCCATGCGATATTGGTTAGTCTTTGACGGCGGAAAATATTTCTCCAATAAGGCATTGGATAGTTGAGCCCATGTTGTAAATGTATTAGCGGGATGACCTTGAAGCCATCTTCGAGCTCCATCTCTCAAGGTCTTTGGAAATAGTAAACGATGCAATTGGCATGAAGTTAATCCATTGAGACGGATTCCTACTAATTTTTCTTTAAATGAAGCAATGTGCTCTTGGGCATCTTCTTGAGAAAAACCGTGAAAAGTATCTTGTTGAACCGCATTTGTCAAAGAGGCTTTTAATTCATAGTTCTCAGGAATCTCTCCAAAATCAACGGGAGAGGGTGTTTCTTCGTGTGTGAGTTGGGAATGAGATCCTAAGGTTGCCATTTGATGGATTGGTGGTGATGGTGGATTTGAATTTGGATGATTTGGAGGGGGTGGATTTTGATTTTGTGGTGGTGTTTTTGGTGATGGTGGTGATGGTCGTGAATTTTGTGAAGTGGAAGGTATGGAAGGATTATTTGGAGTGAGATTATGTGATGTAGAAGGTGTATGTGGTAGAATAGGATTAAGGCTAGGAGGTGATAATGAAGGATGTGGAATGATGGTGGTTGAGTTATTTCCCCGAAAACGCAATGCTCTTAAAGTCCTTTCCGGCTCCGGATCGAACCACAAGGGCGATGACGTGTTCTTGGGCATAAAACTCAATTAAACGGTGAGACTCTTAGCACCTTAAGGTACTATGGAAAAGAGAGAAGGGAAAAGAATCAAACACAACAACTAAAAACACAACAACTACTCGCCACTCCCCGGCAACGGCGTCATTTTGATCGGGCCCCAATCGGATCAGTCGTTAACGAAGGACGGGGGATCAAACGATATTTGTAAGACTCGAGATTACACAAAAACAATTGAGTATTCGTGGTAAGTTGAGGTCGGTCCACAGGGAACGGAGTGTGTTGACAAGTTCAAAGCGGTGTGTTTGATGTCTAGCGGGGAGTTTCTAAGGGTCGAATCTATGCTAGAGAAATAACTACGAGAATAGCTAGGGGTGATCAATCTAGCGAAAGGCGTTAGGGGAAAGTCGAGATTCGGAACATGGGGTCTAAGAAGGTCAGGATCGAGTTTTTGTTGCGACATTGATAAAGGGAGAATGCCACCTTTCGGTTTCTTCACCCAACCCACCTAAAAACCCGTTTTCGCGGCGTAGAGGGGTAAGTCTCTTGTTATGGTAATTTCTACCCCGAGTTTCCCCATATTGATAGAAACAAGTCAAGGTCGATCTAGTTGGCCGGACTAAAATAACAATGACACAAAAACCACAAGCAAGATAAACCAAGAAGCAAGCAACCCACCAATACCCCTAAATTCAAATAATCCAAGTCCTCATCCCTAAACCCCCCAACAAGAAATCTACTCACTAATCATAATGGAAGACAATAAAACATTAACTAAGGAGAAACTATCTAAAGCATGCATATTAACTAGATCTAAGGAAAATAACTACAAGATGATGAGAAAACTACGATCTATCAATTACCCACTGAACTATGGAACTACCAAATTAAACTAGAGAATAATCTAGAACAACATGAATAAAATCTAGAAAAACTAACTATGCTAAGATGATCTAAACAAGACAATATTGAGAAGACTAAAATAAATCTAAACTAGAGATTAGAGAGTAGAAGAGAAATGTACCAACTATGAAGATCTACAAGAAATAAGAAGATTGCATAAATAAAGGTTGAATCATTTATGGAGAAGATGAAGAACTTGTCACTAATTCTTCAATAAACCCAACAAATCTTCAATTAAAACTTGAATAATCTTCTACAAACTTGAAATCTAGAGAATTATTGATGGAAACTAAGTAGATCTATTACTAATTACTTTGTAAACTACTAGATTTATAGAGAATTACTACTAGAATACTACTAGATTGTTACTAATGGATGTGTAACTACACTAATGGAGGCCTCTACACTAATGATGGGATAATGCATGGTGTCTTGGGCAACAAATTAGGGTAACATATATATAGTAATCCTTAATGGGTCTCTTAACCTAAACCCCAAATCCAACTTTTGCTTCATTAGTGAGACAATCATCCTTTGCATCTTCATAGGGCGAAGTAGATGGCTTTAAACTTTAAGTTGTGTGCTTTGCTCTTTGGACGGTATTTCCTTCTCTTGTGCTCTTGGAAGCTCGATCGTGAATTCGGTGCCAAATCCTATCAAAATTGATAGAAAAATTGCCAAAAAACACGTAAAACGCACAAGAGTGATGGGATGGATTTTGTCGTGGATCCCCACCGATCAATAAAAAACCAACTAATCCTAACTGGGTAGATAGGGCAAGTCGGGTCGAATCCACGGGGACGGTAAAGAGGTGTCTAGACTAAGGTCACCCAAATATAAGACTAGGTTTCGAGACTAAGCTAACCTAGAACAATAGGAAGGGAATAAACTATGACTAGGACTAAGCTAAGGACAAAGAATAAGGAAAGAATAGGGTTAGGTCGGGTTCATAAGTGTAGTAGAATAGTTAGGGAAATCGATGGTTCAAGGTTCACCTAGTTACTAAGGATGGTCCGCGCTCTCGCGTCAAGGCCTATGTCCGCACTCTCGTGTCAAAGACAAAACCCGAATTCTTATGCAAGGTCGGTCCACGCTCTCGCTTCTAAACCCAAGTCTGCACTCTCGTGTCAAAGACTAAACCCGAAAACACAAGAATTCAATCACAAGTCGACCACAAAATGAGAAGAAGAAGACTAGCATGAGAGGAATGGCCAATTCTACTCAAACAAGCAATTCAACAAACACATGGAGTGCTCAACATGTGACTAGTAACAAAAGGATCAACCTTTACCCTCAATCAAACCCTAATCATCCATAATCAACACTTAATCACCCTACTAACCCTACAAAAAGTCTACTCACACATATCTAAACAAACATTAACATAAACAAGAGAAATTCACACAAACAACAAAACATATATAATGGTACTAGTGAAAACTATGAACAATGAACAAAACAATAAACAAAGATTAAAACTTGAATGAATAAACAAGATAAAGAGAAGGGAAAAGAGATTATACCATACTAGAAGATGAATGGAAGATTGAAACTTGTATTAATAAGAAAAACCCAAAACAATCTCCCAAGGTTGTCAATCTTGGTTGAATCTTGAAGAATTCCCTTAATACAAGACTAATTACTAAGATTAACGATAAACTAAAGACTAATCTACACTAATCTAAGCTAATCTAGTCTAAAGTAGTCTAGGGTTTAGTGGGTAAAGAAGAACATACCATAGGAATACAAGAGGGAGGGTATATATAGGGTTACAATGAGTGGAGGAAAGGAAACAAGCGACGCGGGCCTGTAACTGGGCCATCCCGGTCGGGATGAGTTGGTCCCGGTCGGGATGAGCTGGTCCCGGTCGGGATGAGTTGGTCCCGGTCGGGATGAGTTGGTCCCGGTCGGGATGAGCTCATCCCGCTCGGGATGGACCCAAAACAGCAGCCCTCTCTTTTGTGCACTTCATCCCGGACGGAATGAAGTCCTTCCCGTCGGGGATGGGTCTTGTAGGCCTCCTTTAAGCTCCTTTTGGTCCCTCCTTGCTTCACATGGGTTTCTCATCGATTCTCGGGACTCGGGATCGGGTCTCGGAGGCTCGGGATTGGGTCCCAAGGTCTCAGGGTCGAATCCAAGGCATCGAGTGATCGTTCCTTCACTTCGTTGGCTCCAAAAAGTGAATGTATCGAGTCGAATTTGCTCCAATTCTTCACAAATGGTCTCGGGAACCTAAAACGAACTAAAGGAAGCATAAGTAACCCATAAACCACTCCCAAGGAGCGGTTCCACAAGGAAAATGGGACCAAAACACAATAAATTAGCCACTACAAACTACACTTATCAACTCCCCCACACTTAACCCTTACTCGCCCTCGAGTAAGCACAAACTAACTACTAAACTAGCCGAGCGGGTATTAGCGCACCCTACGCCCTTTCAACTCACGCGAGAACACCTAGAGGATAAGTTCTCTCCGCAAGGCAAGTGAGGTCTTGCGACAAAACCGTGGATGCAACCAGACACAAAAACACACAAACAAACAAACACACACACAAACAAACACCAAACGGTTGCACCCAAGACAAAACAAATACCGCTCCCCTCAACAAAGCGGCGAAAGAAGCACCGGTTTAGGACTCAAGGCAAGTGACAACGTTCCCAAGCTAGCAATATAAACCAAGATGGATAAAACCCTAATAGTATGACGACAAAGCAATAAAAACGTTGGTAACTTACCTAGGTTCCTCCTAACCTTCTAAGAACGTACTACGGGATGATCGGCGGGATGGAAAAAGGATGAACCACGGTGTTAGTCGACACTGTAGGTAAGTGAGACCCCGCCCCCTTTAGCGATGTGCCAAGAGGGTCGTCCCATGTTCAAGAACCGCCTAACTAGTCCAAGTAAAAAGGTGGATAAGGTTTGCAAAATGAGGGAAGACCAATCATTACCGCTATCATCCTTCCTAGGGACTCGGTCCTTTGGTAGGCTCTCCACGGTAACGATCGGGAAAAAGGCTTATTTTGAGAGGGTGAGAATCTTTTTGTGAGACGATTTTCTTTTGGCATTTTCTCTTTTCTTTTGCATTTTTGCTTTGTGTTGCTATGCCATTCCTTTTTCTTCTTTTCTATTTTCTTTTTGGCTTTTTGTGCCTTTTCTTTTTCTTCAATCTTTTCTTTCTTTCTTTTTCTTTCTTTTTCTTTTCTTTGCCCTTTCGTTGTAGGCATTTCTTTGCAACAAGAAAGGGAGATTTCAACAAATTTGCAAATTTATTTGGTGGATATGTGTAGGAGGTAGGGGAATGGGAGAGTCGGGAGCGCGCTTTCTCCCTTCAAACCCACAAAAAGTGGAGAACTTGGACTAATCAAACAATCCTAAACATGGTCACCTAAGGGACGGGACTCGGCAACCAAGGCCTTTTCACACCGTGGGTGGTCATAATGGTCAAAGGTGCAAATCCCATAGTAAATCCCTAGTAAGCTAGGTGGACTCAAGGTAAAAGACCAACGAATTCATTGATTTAGGGTCATTCTACTAGACTAAAGTCCAAGACTCGATTTATACTACTAGGAAGGGAAAGTAAACACTTGCGCACTAGCCTCTAAACCGG
The DNA here is from genome assembly GCA_958450325.1 of Agrostemma githago. Classification (NCBI taxonomy): domain Eukaryota; kingdom Viridiplantae; phylum Streptophyta; class Magnoliopsida; order Caryophyllales; family Caryophyllaceae; genus Agrostemma; species Agrostemma githago. The sequence goes on from OY288246.1 coordinate 22,812,939, forward strand.
GTTTTTGAGAACCTATTTACACACAAGACACAACTACACAACACAAAACAAAGACGCGACGAAAACGAAAGAAAAATAGACAAAAGGCCACAAAACAAAAACAAAACAAAACAAACAAACAAAGGGAACAAACACCACCCCTAACTTCCAAATAAGCAACCAACCAACACCAAACTTTACAAAGCTCCTCTCGAGCACACATCATCACAAATCTCCTCCGAACATCACAAGAGGTAAAGAGGAAAAAGGGATAAAAGGTGTTACCGGACATCTTGAAAGCCTTCCAAAGTTAGCGGCGATTGGGCGACCTAAGAGGAAAAAGGGAGGCAAAACACGGACAACAAAACACAAATACGATACAACGACATAAAAAGGAAAACACACAAAAGGAAAATCTTTTTGATTTTTGTGAAAAAATTTCAAATTTTTAGGGTTTTTAAGGGTTTTTCGAAAAACTACGAAAATGAAACTAACTAATGACGAAGAAGAGGCACAAAGGGGAGTAGGGGGCCATCCCGGTCGGGATGGGTGGTCCCGGTCGGGATGGGTGGTCCCGGTCGGGATGACATACCCGTCCCGGTCGGGAAGCTCCCGTCCCGATCGGGATGGCACTCCAGTAAACCCAAAATATGGTACCCTCATCCCGATCGGGATGGATCCTTCCCGGTCGGGATGTTTCACCCTTCCCGGTCGGGATGACTTCTTCCCGGTCGGGACGCTCTCTTCGTGGCTTCCAAAACCCCAAAAGCTATTCAATGCTTCAAAAACCCGTTCCCTTGCTCACAATCCATGCTCTATCGATAACCATTCCTCTCTAGGAGTCATCTTCACTTCACCTATCACAATAAACTCAAACACAACATCAAATTTTCTCCCTCACAACGCTCATCAACAATCCAAATAACAAGAATATCACAAAACAAAGAGTCCTAGGAACAAAATCACAATAAACATAATTACAAACACAAAGCTAAAGAGAAGAGAGGTAGGGGAATGTACAACATGACGGTTCTTAAGGAACTCCGTCAAACTGAGGATGGTGGACTCTCATTCTTCAACCATAGCCCTCAAGGGCATGGAGGAGCAAGTCGAACGCACTACCGACATCATAGAGACGGCCCAAAGAGTGCTCGAGCCTAGCAATCCTCCACGGCCTCCAAGGTGGAGGCAAGAAGTAGTCCTCAAAAGACCCGACATCATCACTCGTGTTGTCTCCGGGGTCTATCCATCCTACGAGCTTAACCGACCTCTTCCTCCCTAGGCATCGCCTCCAATCACTAGCAAGCTTCAAGTCTTCATCATGAGGCACAAAAAACGGCTTTGGCCTCACTTCCTCGTCGCACACCCCCACACTTTCCTCAAGTTGTAGTTCCCTATCTTCATCGCTTGTCCCCACATCATCTTGGAGAGGAGAATTGAAACTTCTACCGGCGGTTTCAATCTCTTCCAAATCATTGCTTGGTTCACTTACAATGGGTTCTTGATGCTTATCCACATTCTCGGACATGGGCAACTTGGGCTTGTCAATTTCACCCAACAACTTCACAAACTCCACCAAATCATCCAACTCACTATCCTCCTCTAATTTTTCACCAACGATGCCTTCACCAAGAGCCGTATCCTCATTCGTCTCTTTTTGGGTAGACGATTGAGGTTCTTCAAAGCAAGTCTCGCTCCTCATAGGGAATTCACTAACGGCTTCTTCATTGGGTTGTTTCCCTTCCCCAAATGAACATCCCTCATCAAGTTGTGAAGATCGAGTTAAGAACATTAGGGTTTGAGCCGTTAAAGCATTCAATCGAGCATCCCTCGCCTCGCTTTCCCTTTGATATTGGGCCATGAATTCCTCTTGGTTCTTTTGCATTTGAATGGCCATCTCTTGTTGGCTCCTTTGAAATTGAAGAAATGATTGATAAAACTCCAAGTTGGGCATTTGGTGGTCATTGGGGTTTTGGAGTGCTACTTGGTAGTGAGGTTGAGATGATTGGTAGTATTGTGGGTTTTGGGGCTCATTTTGTGGTTGGGGTGGAGGGTAATGTGGTGGGTTTTGGGGAAATCGGCTTCCATAAGGTGAATCATGATGAAACATGATGGGTTCACATTGATAGCTTGAGTAATAGTCACCATGATTATAGGAGTGATAAGCATTCACTTGTTGTAGCCGTTTCCATATCCTTGAATATCATACTTACTAGAGTCTTGATTACCCCCAAGAAGCTTGATTATGGTAGGGGGACGTCTTGTCATACCCTTGATTCATAGAGGGAGAGGAGTAGCTCATATCGGCTCCCGAGTGTGGGGAGTTTAGATCAAACCTCATGCTTGCTCGAAAATCGCGGATCGTACCCGGTTGAGGACTTCTCAATCTAGCAACCGTCCGTTAAAGCGGCTCTAAGTTGCAAGAAGAAGATGGTCACCACCTCTAAGCACAAACTGTAGACTAAGAGCAAACGTGAGAAGCCTAGTGCTTTTTGGGCACTAGACAAGAAAGAAATAAACCTCACACACACAAGAAGCAAAGAAACAAAAAAAAGAAAAGCACAAAACAAAAGACAAAGTCAAGTAACTAGGCAAACAAGGTCTAAACTAGCACCGTCCCCGGCAACGGCGCCAAATTGATGGGAGGGATTTTGTCGTGGATCCCCACCGATCAATAAAAAACCAACTAATCCTAACTGGGTAGATAGGGCAAGTCGGGTCGAATCCACGGGGACGGTAAAGAGGTTTCTAGACTAAGGTCACCCAAATACACGACTAGGTCTCGAGACTAAGCTAACCTAGAACAATAGGAAGGGAATAAACTATGACTAGGACTAAGCTAAGGACAAAGAATAAGGAAAGAATAGGGTTAGGTCGGGTTCATAAGTGTAGTAGAATAGTTAGGGAAATCGATGGTGCAAGGTTCACCTAGTTACTAAGGATGGTCCGCGCTCTCGCGTCAAGGCCTATGTCCGCACTCTCGTGTCAAAGACAAAACCCGAATTCTTATGCAAGGTCGGTCCACGCTCTCGCTTCTAAACCCAAGTCCGCACTCTCGTGTCAAAGACTAAATCCGAAAACACAAGAATTCAATCACAAGTCGACCACAAAATGAGAAGAAGAAGACTAGCATGAGAGGAATGGCCAATTCTACTCAAACAAGCAATTCAACAAACACATGGAGTGCTCAACATGTGACTAGTAACAAAAGGATCAACCTTTACCCTCAATCAAACCCTAATCATCCATAATCAACACCTAATCACCCTACTAACCCTACAAAAAGTCTACTCACACATATCTAAACAAACATTAACATAAACAAGAGAAATTCACACAAACAACAAAACATATATAATGAAACTAGTGAAAACTATGAACAATGAACAAAACAATAAGCAAAGATTTAAACTTGAATGAATAAACAAGATAAAGAGAAGGGAAAAGAGATTATACCATACTAGAAGATGAATGGAAGATTGAAACTTGTATTAATAAGAAAAACCCAAAACAATCTCCCAAGGTTGTCAATCTTGGTTGAATCTTGAAGAATTCCCTTAATACAAGACTAATTACTAAGATTAACGATAAACTAAAGACTAATCTACAATAATCTAAGCTAATCTAGTCTAAAGTAGTCTAGGGTTTAGTGGGTAAAGAAGAACATACCATAGGAATACAAGAGGGAGGGTATATATAGGGTTACAATGAGTGGAGGAAAGGAAACAAGTGACGCGGGCCTGTAACTGGGCCATCCCGGTCGGGATGAGTTGGTCCCGGTCGGGATGAGTTGGTCCCGGTCGGGATGAGTTGGTCCCGGTCGGGATGAGTTGGTCCCGGTCGGGATGAGCTCATCCCGGTCAGGATGGACCCAAAACAGCAGCCCTCTCTTTTGTGCACTTCATCCCGGACGGGATGAAGTCCTTCCCGTCGGGGATGGGTCTTGTAGGTGATGGTAAGGATTTGTCGCGGGATCCCCACCGATCAAATAATTAACCGGCTATTCCTACGGTAGATAGGGTAAGTCGGGTCGAATCCACGGGGACGGTAAGAGGCGTCTAGACTAAGGTCGCCCAAATACGAGACTAAGTCAACGAGCTAAGCTAAACTAGAGAATGATAGAAGGGGAGAAAACTAGACTAAGACTAAGGTGCCGGAGAAACAAACAACGAAACGGGCTAGGATTAGGTCGGGGTCAAAGGGGTAACGGAATGGTCAAGGAAGAACTAGAGTGGAGGAGGTAGTAGGGTAATCTAGGTGTAGTCCGGGCTCTCGCAACTTAGACTCACCTAGAGGTTCCACCTAAAACCCAATTTGGCGACACACAAGACAAACGGGGTTACTAGCGTGTTAATGTGGCCTAGATCGCATCCGGGCTCTCGCAACTTAGACCGACCTAGGGGTCGTCCTCACCGGGCTCTCGCTACTTAGTGAGGGAACCGAACCCACAAGCAAACTATTACCCACAAGAGAAAAGCAAGAAAAACAAGCATATGCACATACTAGTCATTCAAGCATTTCAACAAACATGTGATATGCATCAAACCAAGAGGAAACCCAAATCTTCCACCAACATCTCCAACAATCCCTTAATCATCCATCAACACCCAAATCACCTTACTAACCCTAGCAACAATCTACTCAAACATATCTAATACTAAAACCAACACAAACAATAAGAATCAAAACAAGAATCAAAACAAGCATAAACAAACTAGTGAAAAAGATGAACTAAGAACAATAAGATGAACAAAGATTAAAACTTGGATGAATAAACAAGATAAAGAGTAAAAGGAAGAAAGGATTATACCATACTAGTGAAGAGGAAACATTGAAACTTGCATTAATGAAGAAAACCCAAAACAAACCACCAAGGTTGTCAATCTTGGATGGATCTTAGGTGTTAGTCTGACCGGCAAGAAAAAGAAAAAACAAAAAACACTGGACAAAAAAAATCAAAAGTAAGAAAAAAACAAAAGAAGGCCATCAAAAAAAAAGAAAGGGCCAAAACAAAAAGAAGACCATCAAAAAAAAAAAAGAAAACTGAACACAAAAAAAAAAATCGAAAGTCCATGAGGAAAAAAAAGCAAAAGGCCAAAAAAAAAAAAGCAGGTCATCATCAAAAAAAATTCAGAATACCCATGACCGTGGTCAATTCAAGGGAAAGCCTCACGACCAGGGTACGGTCAAAACTATCAAAACCCATGACCGCGGCTAAGAGGTCAATCAAAAAATCAAATACCCATGACCGTGGTCAACGGTCAACTCAAGTGAAAATCCTTTGACCGCGGTACGGTCAAATTCAAAATTATCCATGCCATCCAATAGGAGAGTAACAATCAAGCTGGTCAGCTAACACCACACTCAGCCTTCCCACATTACAACCCTCAAGACCTTCCCGAGACCCAGGCCAGAGACAGCCCGGAATTTTGAGGATTCAAGCTCCATAGGATACCCCTAACAATTAGGGTCAGACATGGAAACCAGATCCCGCATTATCAAACCAGCCCTCGAAGCCTTAGCTCCACAGAACCGAGCTCCAGATTTCGAGTCATCAAAACCAGATCCCACATTATCAAACCAGCCCTCGAAGCCTTAGCTCCACAGAACCGAGCTCCAGATTTCGAGTCATCAAAGCCATTTACTTCCTAGCACCACATTTCCAAAAACATCAAATTTCCCGAGAGCAGAACTCGTTAAAAATCCCGAGAACAAAACTCGTTAAAATTCCCCGAGAGCAGAACTCGTTAAAAATCCCGAGAACAAAACTCGTTAAAATCCCATCCAAACCAGTTACCAACTCCAAACACGGGAACTCAACTTGCAGTCGGCATAGAACATGCCCAAATAGTTCACACCACCTCTGGGGGCTACCCCGGAGAACGCTCACAGTCACAGGATTAACATCCTAACAATTCTAGCCCTTTGATCAAGACATCATTGGGAATGCACCTAGCCTTCACCATCGCTCTGGCTAGTTACACACAAAGCCCTAATAAACTAGGCGCCATAATACATCTTCCAGTCCACTGAACTACGGCATGGTTTGATTTCACCACACGTGAATACGTAGGCAGCCTTTCAACAGAGGCACAACCACTCACATTGACACACATTCAAAAAGTGCCATCACTCCGGTCACGACACTGTCATGTTCTCAGTAGCTAGCTTTGTCGTCCTGGGGGCTTCTATTAGACAGAAGTTCTCCTTCCACTCACATGATCCAAATACTTCCAAAATCTAGCCTCCTTTCTATAGTGTGTCCTAGTACTCGGCTCATTCGAAGACAAGAATCTGTCAGGACTCGAGGCAATACCCACTTTGGAAATGTACCCAAAAATCAGAAATACAGAGGGGCACCAGACTAAAACAGTCTCATTACAGGCTACTGCAATTCCCCCCATAGCATATCTATCTCGTTTCGACGTGCGACCGTGTTGCCACTCGCCTAGGCTATGGGATAGCGCAACTTAAGAGTCTTGTTAGGCGGCCCACACCCCTACCGAGTCACGGTCCAACCCCTCGAGAGTCCAGTCGTGTCAGTCAACTCGTCCGGTCACGTCCAGAGTCGAGTCTGTCGGTAGGCCTCTCTCTTCAAATTCCACTTTGAAATTTGCAAATCTAGCCATTCGAAAAAAGATCCTTTTCGACAAGGTCAAATTTTGGTCTATTTAAACTGCAAATTACTTTCCTAATCCTTGTTAGGAGTCAAAAATCTCAAAGTTTCCAAAATTCAAAAATCTCAAGATTTCAAATTTCAAAATTTCAAAAAAATCATTTTCCCCAGCGCGAGTCACTTTACTATCTACGTGTTGCATGCATTTTATGTGACTTATACAGGTACGACTCAAACAGGGACGTGCAACCCACGATATCTCCCCAGCGGAAGCCAACGGTGGTATCTAACGGGATGGGCCTACACACAGGCGCACCCAGGACTTACGCGACAAGTCCAAATTCCCCACGGAGGTACTGTCATCAAGCGCAGGTATGATTTCTGTCTTGTGGCTGGCGAGCCCTTTACGCAAGTCTAATGGACTATAAACGACCCGATCGAAAGTCTACCAGGTCTTAATTGACTTGGTAGCTACTCTGACTTTCGCCTTGTCCAAGCCTCAGTCAGAGTGGGGGCTCTGTAGACACCTGCATTTTGACTGCCAGGTGTCTATGGCAGTTTCCAAAAAACACCCGATGATGATCGGACGCTAACGTGCTTCTATGCGCTCGGATACGAGCTAAAATCCATTAATCGCAGGCTAACACACTTACAGAGTACAAATCTCACAAAATCAACCTCGAATCCAGGCCCAGCGGACCGTTCCGAGCCAAACAAGACTAATTTGGGCCAAAACCGACACCGGAATTAAAACCGACTTTTTTGCGATTGGGTCAACCCTGGTCAAGGTCGTTTCCGAGACATACAAAACAACCATTCACAACATCAAAAGTCCAACTCAAGAAGCAAAACCAACAGTCCATCTTCAGACGGGCCATCAGGTCAAGTCCGTCAAGGCAAAACCCTAGACACCAAAGTGCATGACCATGCCTATATAAACACCCCCATGCAACACACTTTGACATTGAAAAAAAACCCTAGAGCAACCCTACACACACATACAACATCTATTACAAACCCTAATCAAACCCTAGCAATTCTACACTAGCAAAAAAACCCTAAACCTAGTTTTAGGAATCAATCCCGAGCCACCATAACTTAACCTCCATAAAACCTCGAAGACTCTTGTGTTAAAGTCACGGTTACGAGTTCGATCCGAGACAAGAACATGTAGGTTGAGGGTGTCAAAACCCCGTTCTCTCCTTCTTCTCTTCCTCTCGTCATCTTCTTCGCTTTTTCTTACTTTTTATTTTTTATTTTTTTATTTTTTCCTTTATTGCATCATAATATCGATAATACTAATACAAAACATTAAAATACTTATTGATTTGTGTCGAATAAGAGGGGTATCGGAATAAGGAAACACGAATATACAAGTGTACTGCACACAGCGTTGACGGTCGCTTGTTCCAATACCCCGATTATTTGATTATTGAGATAAGTTAACTTAAACAATATTTTTTTTATTTCGTTTGCATCATTATCATTAGTCGCATATTTACATTATTTTTCAAAAACAAGCATTATATTTAATAAGGGTCGAAACCCGTTGATGCGGATCCGACATCAAACAATTCGCAAGAATTAATTATGATGTCGGGATGCGGAGGGAATCAAGTCGAGTTTTTTTTAATTAAAGTATCGATCTATTAGATTCGATACCAATTCCATAATTGGATGTCGAATCTAATGATTTAGTCAAATAAATTAATTAACACGATTTTCGTTGATGCTAATATAGATGTCCTCTAATTCAATTGGATTAATTACGACATTAATAAACGCGGAGAAAATTTATATCGTGCTAGTTAATTTAAAACGACTTATATTATTTTCTTTATTTTTTCACTCTAGCATTCCATATCGATTCCATAATCGGATATGGGATATGACGAGCATCAAAATTAAAATCGAGTATAAATTATTCCAAGTATTTAATATCGATTTCATAATCGAATATTGAATACGACGAATATCGAAAATATTAAGTCGAGTGCAAATTACGCAATATTTGTACGCGATTTAATAAAATCATCAATTTTCCGAAGAAAACAATTTCGCTCTTTTTTTATTATTATTCTTCGAACATCACTTTTTTTAGACTAAACATTTTTTTTAGATCTCGATATATTTTTTTCCTTGACCTCGGTCAACACGTGTTAATCCATCACGTGACCTACTATTCTTTCCAAAATCATGCATTCATCACATCTATATCTTTATTCAATTTATTACTCGTTACATCGTTACTAACGGTTTGATTGTTTCTTTTGTCGATTTTTGTCGTTTATTTTATTTTACTAAAATGAACCCGCATGCTAAAATTCCACTTTGACGTAGAATTAATTGCATTAAATCGACATAGAAACCCTTTTCAATTCAATTCACATGTTTAGGGAAAATACTCTTTGCATATCATTTTCCCGTTTAACTAGCGCGCGTATTGTAAGTCATTCGAATTCTTAGTAGAGGCCGCTAATGTGCGGGCGGGGTTGGGTGTCCTTTGTGGGCTTCCCAACACGTACCCTCACCCCTTACTCAGAACCTCGGTTTCCGGATGCCCGAAACCGTTGGCGCACGAGAGTCATTCAATACACAATATCCGATAATGTCGGTATTGGTATCAAATGCAAAGGGACGAGCCCAATAAACTCTGACATCGGAAATGGGCCGTATTTTGTATACGGACCACTACGACATAGAGTGGGCTCGAATGGTTCCGAATAACCACAAAATTCGGTGGCGACTCCACATAGACCTAAATTTCAATTCGATCCGTTTCATATGGAGATTCATTCGCCTACCCAAACCCGCGCGTGGCCGCGTCGGGGTGGACCTATGTCATGTCCACAATTTGGCGACTCCGCTGGGGATTAACTGATGCGTGACTTACCATCGGCATCCTCAGGGTGAGACTCGAATAGAAATCGTTTGACAAATACTATACGCGTGTTAGTTCTACGGTTCATGCATAACCCATATTTTCCCGGGCCGGTACTGGTGACCGACGTCCCACTATACCATTGATGTACTCCAACATGGATATGTCAAAAGGTGTCCATAGTCGATTCGAGTGGGTTTCGCGGCATGTTCTAAGCTCAATTCGACTTAGAGAGTCCGTCCCGATCAACGTCTAGACTATGTACACTGGTATAGACCCTTTCAGACCGACCGAGACTTAGTGTAGAGCATACTTGGCGTCGTTATAATGCTTGTGTGACTACGTGATATTTGGTTTCTGTGTCGTTTTCAAAAACCGTCAACTTTTTCAAAGATGCATCTTTTCAAAAATATTCAACTTTCAAACTCGGAAAGCGGCCGAAATTTAGGACTTATGATTTGACTCAAAACAAGCCTATTTTCTAGCCGGCATGCTGCCCATTTCAAAATTCGAACTTCCGATCCACCATTCGATTTTCGAATTTTCAAAAACTCAATTTCAATTTTCAAATCTTCGAGATGCCGTTTTCGATTTTCAAATCTTCGGGATCTTATCTTCAATTTTCAAATCGTTGGAAATTCCTTTCTTCCGACACTCAAATTTTCAATTTTGAAGATATCCAATTTCAAAACCCGGGACGTATACCGAATTTAGGACTTATGATTTTACTCAAAATAGCCTATTTTCTAGCCGGTATGCTGCCCAAATCAAAACTCAAGCTTTCAAAAATCATGGCCCAATTAAACATTTCGTCTTTCTCGAAATTTGGACCTCTCCACCGAGATTTCTCGGTCCTTTTTCAAAATCAATCAATTTTCAAAACCTTCCTCTTCTAGGACTTCCCGTATTTAGCAGTGTCGGGACGTGTCTTAAGTTGTCAAGGTCCGTAGCGTCGAAACTCCGTCGATTTTACATCACGAGTTTCTTCCCTTTCCCGGTCCGCCTTATTAGACTAAGGCAAGGCCCACCTACGTAGGACATACTCTTACGAAGGAGGGTTCGTCAACACAATCGAGTCAAAATGTCTGGCGATGTCCCACGTGAACCTTCCTTCGAACAGGACTAGGCCCACTTGCCGAATCCTAAGGAAGGCCCACCTTTCGCAAGTCACCCGTCTAGGTGTCTTTTCCGAGTCAACCTTTTACAAGGCATAGCCCTATAACAAAAGGTTCACGGTCCTTACGTCTAAGGGTCACTCGTCCCACACTCGAGTCTTAACAAAATCTTCAATCCCACTTGGGGATTACCCCTTAGCAGGGCGATCAATCACGGTTGCTCTAAGGGTCATGTCTTACACGTGTCTCACATAACCTACTTTCGAGTCACTCAGATGCCACACCATCTGAGTCCCTAGCCTCACTTGGGGGCTATTCTCCGACGGAATGACTAATCACAGTCACTCCGAGAATCGTACCCTACACATTTGTCTTAGGGGAGTCTAACCCGAGTCAAACTGAGGTCGTCCCTCCTCTTACACTATTTCCTATGCCTTGGTGAGTTTGAGTTCCGAAGCAACCTCTCTGATTACGTGGTGCTCTTACAGACAGGCCACCCGCAACCCGACATCAACGCAAGATGGAAGAATTGAAAGATGCCCTAACCAAAATCGAGACTACTCAACTGACCTCCATCCTTGCTAACCAAGCAACTTTGGACACTCGCCTGAGCACTGTAGAGAAGACGGTCCCAGTTGAAGGAGCTGAGTCCACTGGGCCCATAGCCGAATTGGTCAGTGTTGTTCGCAGGCTCGAGGAGCAAGTTCACTTATCAACAAGCAACTCAATCCACTCCGAAAATGCTCGCATTTATTCACCTTTGAGTAACGAGCTACCGGTCAACCTCAACTTGACGGGAATTCCTATGTTTGAGGGTACCGAAGACCCGGTCCATCATATCCGGGCCTTCAAAGACTTCATGGCAGTCAAAGGGGTAAAGTCCACCATGTTTAAGCACTTATTCCCTTCCTCCCTCCAGAAGCACCCCAAAGCCTGGTACTACAGGCTCGATTCCAAGAAATACCCGACTTGGGATGATGTGGCAACAGAGTTCGCTCGGAACTACGCCGATAATATCGAGATCCAGACTACAATGCGTACTCTGGAAGTCATGGCCCAAGAGCCCAAAGAAGGGTTCACTAAATATCTTCAAAGATGGAGGGCCGAGAGTGTAAAGTTGGTAAACAAGCCCAACGAGAAGACGCTAGTGGAGGCCTTCGTCAACAGCCTCCTGCCTTCTTACCGCGTCCATCTTAGGTATGCCGGCATTTCAAACTTTGTCGTACTTACCGAAATGGGCATTAGGATTGAAGACGATCTTCGACATAATGAAGATCTGGGTGAAGTTGATACTAAAGGCTATACTGGACATCAACTCGAGTCCTTAGAAGCCGACAACTAATGACAACATTATCCAAGAGTCCGGATCCGATTTGAGTCTGAGTCTGAGTCCGAGTCTAGGATGTACTATTCCCTTTAAAGTCGAAGTCAAAGTCAAAATCAGAGTCAGAGTCAGTTGTATTCTGTCCTCTTTTTCAAAATTCAATAAAATCAGCTTTCAATATTCTTTCTCATATATATTCCTTATGTGTTTCCGAGAACATGATGAACACCATCATACACTGTGAGCACACGCACGTGACAACTATGGGCACATCTATAATGACTGCAGGAAACCGAGCCCGTGTTTTCTTTTTTTACCTATTCCGTGTCTGGTATAGAAAAACCACATAACTACACGTAGCAGGAGCGGTACCGAATCCTATGACAAATCTGGGTAGTCTCCTAGTTTGGGTTCAAGACGGGAGGCAAGCCCATTTCCCACAATAAAACACCCCTCCAATAAGACTGACCAATCCCTACCTTAGGTGTTAGTCTGACCGGCAAGAAAAAGAAAAAACAAAAAAACACTGGACAAAAAAAATCAAAAGTAAGAAAAAAACAAAAGAAGGCCATCAAAAAAAAAGAAAGGGCCAAAACAAAAAGAAGACCATCAAAAAAAAAAAAGAAAACTGGACACAAAAAAAAAATCGAAAGTCCATGAGGAAAAAAAAGCAAAAGGCCAAAAAAAAAAGCAGGTCATCATCAAAAAAAATTCAGAATACCCATGACCGTGGTCAATTCAAGGGAAAGCCTCACGACCAGGGTACGGTCAAAACTATCAAAACCCATGACCGCGGCTAAGAGGTCAATCAAAAAATCAAATACCCATGACCGTGGTCAACGGTCAACTCAAGTGAAAATCCTTTGACCGCGGTACGGTCAAATTCAAAATTATCCATGCCATCCAATAGGAGAGTAACAATCAAGCTGGTCAGCTAACACCACACTCAGCCTTCCCACATTACAACCCTCAAGACCTTCCCGAGACCCAGGCCAGAGACAGCCCGGAATTTTGAGGATTCAAGCTCCATAGGATACCCCTAACAATTAGGGCCAGACATGGAAACCAGATCCCGCATTATCAAACCAGCCCTCGAAGCCTTAGCTCCACAGAACCGAGCTCCAGATTTCGAGTCATCAAAACCAGATCCCACATTATCAAACCAGCCCTCGAAGCCTTAGCTCCACAGAACCGAGCTCCAGATTTCGAGTCATCAAAGCCATTTACTTCCTAGCACCACATTTCCAAAAACATCAAATTTCCCGAGAGCAGAACTCGTTAAAAATCCCGAGAACAAAACTCGTTAAAATTCCCCGAGAGCAGAACTCGTTAAAAATCCCGAGAACAAAACTCGTTAAAATCCCATCCAAACCAGTTACCAACTCCAAACACGGGAACTCAACTTGCAGTCGGCATAGAACATGCCCAAATAGTTCACACCACCTCTGGGGGCTACCCCGGAGAACGCTCACAGTCACAGGATTAATATCCTAACAATTCTAGCCCTTTGATCAAGACATCATTGGGAATGCACCTAGCCTTCACCATCGCTCTGGCTAGTTACACACAAAGCCCTAATAAACTAGGCGCCATAATACATCTTCCAGTCCACTGAACTACGGCATGGTTTGATTTCACCACACGTGAATACGTAGGCAGCCTTTCAACAGAGGCACAACCACTCACATTGACACACATTCAAAAAGTGCCATCACTCCGGTCACGACACTGTCATGTTCTCAGTAGCTAGCTTTGTCGTCCTGGGGGCTTCTATTAGACAGAAGTTCTCCTTCCACTCACATGATCCAAATACTTCCAAAATCTAGCCTCCTTTCTATAGTGTGTCCTAGTACTCGGCTCATTCGAAGACAAGAATCTGTCAGGACTCGAGGCAATACCCACTTTGGAAATGTACCCAAAAATCAGAAATACAGAGGGGCACCAGACTAAAACAGTCTCATTACAGGCTACTGCAATTCCCCCCATAGCATATCTATCTCGTTTCGACGTGCGACCGTGTTGCCACTCGCCTAGGCTATGGGATAGCGCAACTTAAGAGTCTTGTTAGGCGGCCCACACCCCTACCGAGTCACGGTCCAACCCCTCGAGAGTCCAGTCGTGTCAGTCAACTCGTCCGGTCACGTCCAGAGTCGAGTCTGTCGGTAGGCCTCTCTCTTCAAATTCCACTTTGAAATTTGCAAATCTAGCCATTCGAAAAAAGATCCTTTTCGACAAGGTCAAATTTTGGTCTATTTAAACTGCAAATTACTTTCCTAATCCTTGTTAGGAGTCAAAAATCTCAAAGTTTCCAAAATTCAAAAATCTCAAGATTTCAAATTTCAAAATTTCAAAAAAATCATTTTCCCCAGCGCGAGTCACTTTACTATCTACGTGTTGCATGCATTTTATGTGACTTATACAGGTACGACTCAAACAGGGACGTGCAACCCACGATATCTCCCCAGCGGAAGCCAACGGTGGTATCTAACGGGATGGGCCTACACACAGGCGCACCCAGGACTTACGCGACAAGTCCAAATTCCCCACGGAGGTACTGTCATCAAGCGCAGGTATGATTTCTGTCTTGTGGCTGGCGAGCCCTTTACGCAAGTCTAATGGACTATAAACGACCCGATCGGAAGTCTACCAGGTCTTAATTGACTTGGTAGCTACTCTGACTTTCGCCTTGTCCAAGCCTCAGTCAGAGTGGGGGCTCTGTAGACACCTGCATTTTGACTGCCAGGTGTCTATGGCAGTTTCCAAAAAACACCCGATGATGATCGGACGCTAACGTGCTTCTATGCGCTCGGATACGGGCTCAAATCCATTAATCGCAGGCTAACACACTTACAGAGTACAAATCTCACAAAATCAACCTCGAATCCAGGCCCAGCGGACCGTTCCGAGCCAAACAAGACTAATTTGGGCCAAAACCGACACCGGAATTAAAACCGACTTTTTTGCGATTGGGTCAACCCTGGTCAAGGTCGTTTCCGAGACATACAAAACAACCATTCACAACATCAAAAGTCCAACTCAAGAAGCAAAACCAACAGTCCATCTTCAGACGGGCCATCAGGTCAAGTCCGTCAAGGCAAAACCCTAGACACCAAAGTGCATGACCATGCCTATATAAACACCCCCATGCAACACACTTTGACATTGAAAAAAAACCCTAGAGCAACCCTACACACACATACAACATCTATTACAAACCCTAATCAAACCCTAGCAATTCTACACTAGCAAAAAAACCCTAAACCTAGTTTTAGGAATCAATCCCGAGCCACCATAACTTAACCTCCATAAAACCTCGAAGACTCTTGTGTTAAAGCCACGGTTACGAGTTCGATCCGAGACAAGAACATGTAGGTTGAGGGTGTCAAAACCCCGTTCTCTCCTTCTTCTCTTCCTCTCGTCATCTTCTTCGCTTTTTCTTACTTTTTATTTTTTATTTTTTTATTTTTTCCTTTATTGCATCATAATATCGATAATACTAATACAAAACATTAAAATACTTATCGATTTGTGTCGAATAAGAGGGGTATCGGAATAAGGAAACACGAATATACAAGTGTACTGCACACAGCGTTGACGGTCGCTTGTTCCAATACCCCGATTATTTGATTATTGAGATAAGTTAACTTAAACAATATTTTTTTTATTTCGTTTGCATCATTATCATTAGTCGCATATTTACATTATTTTTCAAAAACAAGCATTATATTTAATAAGGGTCGAAACCCGTTGATGCGGATCCGACATCAAACAATTCGCAAGAATTAATTATGATGTCGGGATGCGGAGGGAATCAAGTCGAGTTTTTTTTAATTAAAGTATCGATCTATTAGATTCGATACCAATTCCATAATTGGATGTCGAATCTAATGATTTAGTCAAATAAATTAATTAACACGATTTTCGTTGATGCTAATATAGATGTCCTCTAATTCAATTGGATTAATTACGACATTAATAAACGCGGAGAAAATTTATATCGTGCTAGTTAATTTAAAACGACTTATATTATTTTCTTTATTTTTTCACTCTAGCATTCCATATCGATTCCATAATCGGATATGGGATATGACGAGCATCAAAATTAAAATCGAGTATAAATTATTCCAAGTATTTAATATCGATTTCATAATCGAATATTGAATACGACGAATATCGAAAATATTAAGTCGAGTGCAAATTACGCAATATTTGTACGCGATTTAATAAAATCATCAATTTTCCGAAGAAAACAATTTCGCTCTTTTTTTATTATTATTCTTCGAACATCACTTTTTTTAGACTAAACATTTTTTTTAGATCTCGATATATTTTTTTCCTTGACCTCGGTCAACACGTGTTAATCCATCACGTGACCTACTATTCTTTCCAAAATCATGCATTCATCACATCTATATCTTTATTCAATTTATTACTCGTTACATCGTTACTAACGGTTTGATTGTTTCTTTTGTCGATTTTTGTCGTTTATTTTATTTTACTAAAATGAACCCGCATGCTAAAATTCCACTTTGACGTAGAATTAATTGCATTAAATCGACATAGAAACCCTTTTCAATTCAATTCACATGTTTAGGGAAAATACTCTTTGCATATCATTTTCCCGTTTAACTAGCGCGCGTATTGTAAGTCATTCGAATTCTTAGTAGAGGCCGCTAATGTGCGGGCGGGGTTGGGTGTCCTTTGTGGGCTTCCCAACACGTACCCTCACCCCTTACTCAGAACCTCGGTTTCCGGATGCCCGAAACCGTTGGCGCACGAGAGTCATTCAATACACAATATCCGATAATGTCGGTATTGGTATCAAATGCAAAGGGACGAGCCCAATAAACTCTGACATCGGAAATGGGCCGTATTTTGTATACGGACCACTACGACATAGAGTGGGCTCGAATGGTTCCGAATAACCACAAAATTCGGTGGCGACTCCACATAGACCTAAATTTCAATTCGATCCGTTTCATATGGAGATTCATTCGCCTACCCAAACCCGCGCGTGGCCGCGTCGGGGTGGACCTATGTCATGTCCACAGTATGACGACAAAGCAATAAAAAACGTTGGTAACTTACCTCGGTTCCTCCTAACCTTCTAAGAACGTACCACGGGACGATCGGCGGGATGGAAAAAGGATGAACCACGGTGTTAGTCGGCACTGTAGGTAAGTGAGACCCCGCCCCCTTTATCAAAGAGCCAAGAGGGTCGTCCCATGTCCAAAACCGCCTAACTAGTCCAAGTAAAAAGGTGGAAATAATTGCAAAATGAGGGAAGACCGACTAATGCCGCTATCATCCTTTCTAGGGACTCGGTCCTTTGGTAGGCTCTTCACGGCAAAAATCGGAAAAAGGCTTATTTTGAGAGGTAGGGATTATTTTTGTGAATCGGATTTTCTTTTGGCATTTTCTCTTTTATTTTGCATTTTTGCCTTGTTTGTTGCCATGCCATTTCTATTTCTTCTTTTCTATTTTCTTTTTGGCCTTTGTGCCTTTTCTTTTTCTTCTTTCTTTTCTTTCTTTCATTTTTTCTTTCTTTTTCTTTTCTTTGCCCGTTTGGCTTGATTTGGCTTTTTGGCATTTCTTATTGCAACAAGAAAGACGAATTCAACAATTTGCAATTTTATTGTGCGGAAATGTGTAGGAGGTAGGGGAATAGGTAAGTCGGGGGTCGCGATTTCCCTTCAAACCCACAAAAAAGGGGGAAACTTGGACTAATTGAGCAAATTTCAAACATGGTCACCTAAGGGATGAGACTCGGTAACCAAGGCCTTTTCACACCGTGGGTGGTCATAATGGTCAAAGTGCAAATCCCGTAGTAAATCCCTAGTAAGCTAGGTGGACTCAAGATAAAGAACCAACGAAATCATTGATTTAGGGTCATTCTACTAGGCTAAAGTCCAAGACTCGATTTACACTACTAGGAAGGGAAAGTAAGCACTCACACACTAGCCCCTAAACCGGGTTTTCGAAAACGGTTTACACCCATGACACACAACATAGCACAACACAAAATCAAAGACATGACGAAAATGAACGAAAGAAAAAGAAGCAAAAGCAACAAAACAAAAACAAAACAAAACGAACACATGAACAACACAAACACCACCCCTAGCTTCCAAACAAATCATCAAATCACCCACAAACTTTACAAAGCTCCACCCGAGCACACAACATCACAATCTTCTCCAAACTCCGCGAGAGATAAAGAAGAAAAAGGGATAAGATGTTACCGGTAGTCTTGAAAGCTCTCCAAAGCTAGCGGTGATTTAAGCAACCTATGAGGAAAGAGGAGGCAAAACACACACAATACAACAAATACACGACATAAAGACATAAAAGGAAAACACACAAAAGGAAAATCTTTTTGATTTTTGTGAAAAAATTTCAAATTTTTATGGTTTTTTAAGATTTTTCGAAAAACTACAAAAATAAAGCTAACTATGCTAGAATATCGCTCCCCCCACACTTAAACCGAGCCATGTCCTCATGCTCGATCGTAGTGTGAGGAGAGACAAAAGAAAAGAAGAGAAACTACGAAAATAAAGCTAAAAATCAAAAATAAAGGTGAAGAAAAGGGTAGAAGGTGTCCGGCCGGGGTGTAATCAAGTCACCATGGGCCGAGACTAGAAAAGATATGGATGGGGGAAGAAATAAAAAGAAGGAAATAAAAGGAAATGGGAGGGGAGGGCTAGGTGTAATCAAGTCACCTAGCCCGGATTCCGCCTAAATTCGACTAAATCCTCAAAAAGAAAGAGTGAAAAACTTGTAAAATTTGGATTTTGAAAATGACTCTCGATGTAGTCACATCATCGAGAGGCGGGAGCAACCACGACCAAGGCCTCGAAGGCCACTAAGATACCATGACTCAAGGGAAAGGGGGGCAAACAAGAGAAAACAAGCAATAATAGACGGAAAAGAAAGGATAGTTGTCGTACCCATCGGTTAGCAACTCTCTCGCTCCATCGTCTCATCAGTCAATATAAGCACTTTGCTTGTCGTTCTCATTGTCATCCCGCTTCGAACGTGAAAGTATCGCATGGTAGAGGTAGTAATGGTGCGAGGGGGTGGGATTTGATGTGAATATCGGTCTAAAGTGAGGAGGAAATGAGGTTAAGGTATGTAAATGAGGTACATGGGTGGTATGATATGAGAAAGGAAGGTAGGGAGGTTGGGCGGGGGTATATAATGGTTGGGTGGGCTTGAATGTCGAAGAAGAGGCACCAAAAAGGAGTAGGGGACCATCCCGGTCGGGATGGATGATCCCGGTCGGGTTGATAAACCCTTCCCGGTCGGGAAGCCTCCTTCCCGATCGGGATGACACTCCAGTGGACTCGATTTTTGGCACCCTCATCCCGATCGGGACGGCCCCATCCCGGTCTGGATGACACACCCTTCCCGGTCGGGAAGGGTCTTCATGACTCCCATGACCCCAAAAATCGACTCCCTTACTCACGATCCAAGCTCTATCACTAACCACTTCTTTCTAGGAGTCACCTTCACTTCACCTATCACAATAAACTCAAAGTACACATCAAATTCACTCCCTCACACCGCTCATCAAAATACCAAATCAATTACAAGAGCTTCACAAAACAACAAAAATCAAGAGAAAAATCACACAAATACAAACACAAGTACTCTAAAGAGGAGAGGAGAATATACAACATGACGGTTCTTTAGGAACTCCGTCAAACCTAGGATGGTGGACTCTCCTTCAACCGTAGCCCTCAAGGGCATGGAGTAGCAAGTCGAACGCGCTACCGACATCATAATGAAGGCCCAAGAAGCGCTCGAGCCTAGCTAACCTCCACGGCCTCCAAGGAGGAGGCAAGAAGTAGGAATTCCAAGACCCAACGTCATCATTCATGTTGTCTCCGGGGTCTATCCATCCCATGAGCTTAACCGACCTCTTCCTCCCTAAGCATCGTCTCCAATCACAAGCAAGCTTCATCTCCAAGAAGCGAGGCACAAAAAGCGGTTTTGGCCTCATCTCCTCAATGCACACCCCCACACTTTCCTCAAGTTGTGGTTTCCCATCTTCATCATTCGTCCCCACGTCATCTTGGAGAAGAGGATCGAAACTTCTACCGGCGGTTTCAATCTCTTCCAAGTCCTTGCTTGGTTCACTAGCTAGGGGCTCTTGATGCTTAGTCGCATTATCGCACAAGGGCAACTCAAGGCTATCAATTTCATCCAACAACTTCACAAACTCCACCAAATCATCCAACTCACCATCCTCCTCCAATTCCTCACCAATGTTGCCTTCACCAAGGGTCATCTCCTCATTCGTCACTTTTTGGGTAGACGATTGAGGTTCTTCAAAGCAAATCTCTCTATCAAAGGGAACAACGTTGGCGGCTTCGTGATTAGGTTGCTCCTCTTTCTCAAGTGGGCACCCTTCATCTAATTGCGATGTTCGGGATAAAAACATTACGGTTTGAACCGATAATGCATTTACTCGAGCATCCCTCGCCTCGTTTGCCCTTCGAATTTGGACCCATAATTCATTTTGTTCTTTTTGCAATTGAATGGCCGTTTCTTGGATGCTCCTTTGCATTTGAAGCATAGAATGAAACACCTCCGTGTCGGGTAATTGGTGATCATTGGGGTCTTGTAAAGCTCCTTGAAAATCTTGATGATGCCCAAGGGGTGGGGCATCATATTGTTGGTAGTGAGGTTGAGGTGATTGGTAGTATTGTGGGTCATGGGGTTCATATTGTGGTTGGGGTGTAGGGTAATATGGTGGGTTTTGGGGGTATTGGCTTCCATAAGGTGAATCTTGATTGAACATGGTGGGTTCACATTGATAACTCGAGTAATAGTCTCCATGATCGTAGGATTGGTAATCGTTCACTTGTTGGTAGCCATTTTCATAACCTTGAAGTTCATACCCACTAGAGTCTTGATTACCCCAAGAAGCTTGATAGTGATAGGGGGACGTCATGTCATAGCTTTGGTTCATGGAAGGAGAGGAGTAGCTCATATCGGCTCTCGAGTATGTGGAGTTTAGATCAAACCCCATGCTTGCTCGAAAATCGTAGTCCATACCCGGTTGGAAACCTCTCACCCTAGCAACCGTCCGTTTAAGCGGCTCTAAGTTGCAAGAAGAAGATAGTCACCACCTCTAAGCACAAAATGTAGACTAGGAACAAACGTGAGAAGTCTAGTGCTTTTTGGGCACTAGACAAGAGAGAAATAAACCACACACACACAAGAAGCAAGGTAACAAAAAGAAAAGAGAAAAACACAAACACAAAGTCAAGTAACTAGGAAAACAAAGTCTAAACTAGCACCGTCCCCGGCAACGGCGCCAAATTGATGGTAAGGATTTGTCGCGGGATCCCCACCGATCAAATAATTAACCGGCTATTCCTACGGTAGATAGGGTAAGTCGGGTCGAATCCACGAGGACGGTAAGAGGCGTCTAGACTAAGGTCGCCCAAATACGAGACTAAGTCAACGAGCTAAGCTAAACTAGAGAATGATAGAAGGGGAGAAAACTAGACTAAGACTAAGGTGCCGGAGAAACAAACAACGAAACGGGCTAGGATTAGGTCGGGGTCAAAGGGGTAACGGAATGGTCAAGGAAGAACTAGAGTGGAAGAGGTAGTAGGGTAATCTAGGTGTAGTCCGGGCTCTCGCAACTTAGACTCACCTAGAGGTTCCACCTAAAACCCAACTTGGCGACACACAAGACAAACGGGGTTACTAGCGTGTTAATGTGGCCTAGATCGCATCCGGGCTCTCGCAACTTAGACCGACCTAGGGGTCGTCCTCACCGGGCTCTCGCTACTTAGTGAGGGAACCGAACCCACAAGCAAACTATTACCCACAAGAGAAAAGCAAGAAAAACAAGCATATGCACATACTAGCCATTCAAGCATTTCAACAAACATGTGATATGCATCAAACCAAGAGGAAACCCAAATCTTCCACCAACATCTCCAACAATCCCTTAATCATCCATCAACACCCAAATCACCTTACTAACCCTAGCAACAATCTACTCAAACATATCTAATACTAAAACCAACACAAACAAGAAGAATCAAAACAAGAATCAAAACAAGCATAAACAAACTAGTGAAAAAGATGAACTAAGAACAATAAGATGAACAAAGATTAAAACTTGGATGAATAAACAAGATAAAGAGTAAAAGGAAGAAAGGATTATACCATACTAGTGAAGAGGAAGGATTGAAACTTGCATTAATGAAGAAAACCCAAAACAAACCACCAAGGTTGTCAATCTTGGATTGATCTTGAAGAATTCCCTTAATACAAGTACTAAACTAAGATTAAGAACTAATTACCGACTAATCTACTCTAATCTAAACTAATCTAACCTAAAATAGTCTAGGGTTTTGTGGGAAGTGAAGAACATCAGCTTAACATAACAAGGGAAGAGTATATATAGGGTTACAAGTGGGAGGAATAAAAGAAGGAGGCGGAACAGAGACTGGGTCATTCCCGATCGGGAATGGGAAATCCCGATCGGGAAGAAATGATGGTCCCGATCGGGACGGCTTCACAGTGAGCGCCTCCCTTGCTCCACCTTTCCCGATCGGGTTGAGGCCTTCCCGATCGGGATGGGTCTTGTAGGCCTCCCTTAAGAGCTTTTTGGTCCCTCCTTGCCTCTCATGGGTTTCTCGTCGATTCTTGGGACTCGGGATCGGGTCTCGGAGGCTCAGGATTGGGTCCCAGGGTCTCGGGGTCGATTCCAAGGCATCGAGTCATCGTTTCTTTACCTCGTTGGCTCTAAAAAGTGTATGTATTGAGTCGGAATCGCTCCAACTCTTCGTGATTGGTCCCGAGAACCTGAAACGAGCTAGAGGAAGCATAAGAAGCCCATAAACCGCTCCCAGGGAGCGATTCCACAAGGAAAATGGGACCAAAACACATTAAAATAAGCACTACAAACTACACTTATCAGTAGGCCTCCTTTAAGCTCCTTTTGGTCCCTCCTTGCTTCACATGGGTTTCTCATCGATTCTCGGGACTCGGGATCGGGTCTCGGAGGCTCGGGATTGGGTCCCAAGGTCTCGGGGTCGAGTCCAAGGCATCGAGTGATCGTTTCTTCACTTCGTTGGCTCCAAAAAGTGTATGTATCGAGTCGGATTTGCTCCAATTCTTCACAAATGGTCTCGGGAACTTAAAACGAACTAAAGGAAGCATAAGTAACCCATAAACCGCTCCCAAGGAGCGGTTCCACGAGAAAAATGGGACCAAAACACAACAAATTAGCCACTATAAACTACACTTATCAGACGCTAATGCGAGAAGTACTCAAAATATGGCGATAATCGCACTCTAGACTCGCAAAACGATGGAAAAATGGGTCTAAATTGGAGGGAAAACTGTCTAAATTTAGCACACAACACTATCTCTGGCCTATTTCTTTCTTTGAGACAGTTTTCGACTGTCTCTAGACTATTGCTTTCTTTTGGATAGTTTCCAACTGTCCCTGGACTATTGCTTTCTTCGACATAGTTTCTGACTATCTCTGGCCTATTGCTTTCTTTGGGATAGTTTTCGACTATCCCTGGTCTATTGCTTTCTTCGAGATAGTTTCCGACTATCTCTAGTCTATTGCTTTCTTCGAGATAGTTTCTTATTATCTCTGGCCTATTGCTTTCTTTGGGATAGATTTTGACTATCCCTGGACTATTGCTTAGGTGAGTAATTGTTTAGGCTTGCTGATAGTTTTGCTTTGGATTCTTGTTAAGGTCGTCGCATAAACTCTTGGCGAGTGCATAATGATGTTTGCATTGGTTCTTTGGGTTTGCGTTTGCTTTAGGAACTCCTCTGGGGGATTTGAATTGGATACTTAGGGATCCGCTACGATAATGGATTTGCGCTTGATTTTTGGTCATTTCGAATTAATGTATGTCGGTGAGGATTTTCATGGGTTTGCATGACGGGTTGTGCCGGCTTGGGAGGTGCTCTGCTTAGATGGTGTATTTGGGTTGTCATGAGTTATAGTACGAGTTGTCGTACTAGCTGGGGATCTCGTGCTTACTCCGTTGGGGGGAGGTGGATTGACTTTAATCGTCCTGTTAGAAGGGGTATTAAGGTTTGCTTAATCTGCTGGGAGAAGTAAGTTGTCTCGTCCTTACTTATTCTTTTTAGTACGTGGAGGTGCGTCTCGTGGGCATTGAGTATTGCGTCTTGGTTATTCTTGTTCTAGTTTTAGGCTACAAGATCAGGCACGGGTTTTGGGGCGCTTCGAAACTCAGTTGCCCCACCCTCAGCGCTCTAAGAGTCGGACGCTCGCGCTGAGGCGTTTTGGGGTTCGACTCCCCCAATTCGTTTAAAGGCTGTGAAGGAAGAAGGGGGGCGATTCATTCGCCTCAAAAATCGAACGCGCGACTCCTTCCGTCCCAAGCTCGTACTTTTGACTTTGCTCAACCGATTTTCGACTCGATTTTTGTCACATTCGATCATGTCGACTCCGGGTAAGTGTTCCTTACTCACTTATTGTCGATTTGTGCTTGATTGGTGTATGTAGTTGTGGATCGATTTTGCTTAAACCCTAGAATCGATTTGAGCGTTTCGTTTTTTCTAAGTTTTGATGTTCACTCTTGGTCCCATCGTTGAATTAGGATAGAATAGAGCTTGATAGTGTAGTTAGTAGCTTGAGATGAAGCTTGGAGGTGCTTTAATGGCTTCATATGAGTAAAAGTTGAAATGCTAGGGTTTAGGGTTTGATTTCCCGTTCATTCCCGTACTTGATTCTTGTAACCTTGCTCGATTACCGCTCGTGGTGTTATAGGTAGCTCATATGTCGATTTTTGTGAGTCAAAATGCACTTTGGGTCATTCCGTTTGAATTTGTGAAGCTTACGACAGACCAAATGATACCGTAACGATGTGGGATTTCCAAAAAACCACCTTTATTGCGATCGGGGTCAAAAATGGGTGCTAGTGGGTCTCTCAGAATTTTGCTATCACTATCCAAGATTTTGAGCTTATTTTGACTGTTTGGACTGTCTTGACCTGACCCGAGGTGCGTCTTTTGTTTTGTTTAGTAGCTGAAGATGGTATGGGACGTCCCGAAGGAGCCCCTACAGCTGGTACTAGTGGTGAGGCTACCGGGTCGACCTCGCTGACTCCCCGGGTGGCTCGTAAGAGGCGATGGAGCATTCCTTCGCAGCGCCTTGAGCCTGGAGTCGTGGACGAGGCTAACTTTGATAGAGTCACGAGGCGTCGGTTGCCTGTGACAGTTGCTAGGAGGGCGCACGTCCCTAGGTCTGTTGAGGAGGGTGAGGAGGCTGTCTATGAGGATCCCATTTAGGCTCGGGATTAGGAAGGTCAGCAATTATTGCTACGTCTGGACTTACACGTATCCAGCCGTGTCATAAACGGCCAGGTGAGTGCCTCGATTCATGTTATTGGCTCAGGTTTTGACTTTGGTTTATGCTAGCTTGTTTATTCATGCTTGTATCGTCTCGGTTTGCAGCCCCCAGGTCCGATGAGGACCTTCTCGGGCTTTACGACATGCGTGGAGATTTATGCGCAGAAGCTTAGTCCCGAGGCTAAAGAGATAATCATGGGGACGACTTTGGGCCCCTTGGCCGGACATTGGGTCCGTTTAGTTGGTTGCAAGACTAAATGCAACCTGGTGCTGATTAGGGTGATGGTAAATCACTTCCACGACATGACCTCGACGTTCCATATGTCCTTTGGAGAGGTCGACATGACTTTGGAGGATTTCGGGGTTATAACGGGTTTGCCTTGGGGTCCCGAGATGATTAGGTGGACTCTTGAGGGCTCTAGGTTAGAGAGTAACGAGATTAGGGGTTGGGTCGAGGATTGTTTAGAGCCCTCGGCTTACAGTACGCCACATGCTTTAGTGAGTTCATATATCACCGACCACTTTGAGAGGGTGGCGGTTTTAGAGAGTCGAGTGCCCAACACGACGACGCAGGACGCCCGTCTGTGGTTGTGGTACTTTCTAGGGTCAACTCACTTCTCGGATAAAGGCGAGAGGTTTAGTGCTAGTATTTTGCCTTTCCTGGCTGACTTAAGTCAGTTGGGACGTTTTGACTGGGTGATTGTGTGGACATGACATAGGTCCACCCCGACGCGGCCACGCGCGGGTTTGGGGAGGCGAATGAATCTCCATATGAGATGGGTCGAATTAAAATTTAAATCGAAGTGGAGTCGCCACCGAACTTTGTGGGAGTTCGAGCCCGTTCGAACCTACTCTATATCTTAGTGGGCCATGCACAAAGTATGGCCCATTCGGATGTCAGAGTTTATTGGGCTCGTCCCTTTGCATTTGATACCGACACCGACATTATCTGATACCATGTATTGAATGACTCTCGTGTGCCAATGGATTCGGATATCCGGAAACCATGGTTCTGAGTAAGGGGTGAGGGGTGAAGGTACGTGTTAGGAAGTTCACAAAGAACACCCAACCCCACCCGCACATTAGCGGCCTCTACAAAGATATCGTTTGACTCTCGAATACGTGTGTTAGTAATACGTTGAAATGATATGCAAACAACGTTTTAACTAAACATGCAAAAATTACAATAAGTTGCTACATCGATTTAATGCATCTAAAACTAACGTCAAAGTTATATTTAGTATGCGAGATTCGTTTTAGTACAATAAAACAAATAACGGAAAATAAGTCGAAAAGGCATAGACGAACAAGTTAGTAACGGTAAATAACGGTTCGCAAATAAAATAGAATGATGTAACGAGATGATGCATGATTTTAGAAAAGTAGTATGACACGTGTGATTGACTTGACACGTATTGACCAAAGTCATAAAAGTATTTTATCGAGACTAAAAAAGCGTTGGGGGACTCACGGTTTTGACGTGATAAGGCCACTCGATCGAGTCACTGAAAGACTCGACCGAGTGGTCCTCGGAAAAGGTTTCTGTCCCGTTTTTTAGACATCACTCGATCGAGTTATTAAAGAACTCGGCCGAGTGAGAAGCCACTCGATCGAGTCATTGCGAGACTCGACCGAGTGGTGGTCAAAAAACTTTCTGTCTCGGTTTTGGAGTGCCACTCGATCGAGTGGGCTAGGCACTTGATCGATTGCCCCCTGTACGAACTAGGGTTCACTTCGCGATTTATTATCGATTTCGAAATTGCTTTTTGATTTTAGAAAGTCGATGATTTTATTGAGTAGGGCATAAATATTATGGGATTTATGGTCGATTCGAACTGTGATACTCATCGAATTCGATATTCGATTATTGAATCGATATCGAATATTCAGAGCAAAATCTAGAAAAAATAAGTTTGTAAGTCGTTTAAATTAAACTAAAACGATATAGATTATCTCTGCGTTATAGTGTCGTAATTAATTCTATCGAATTAGGTGACAACTATTTTAGTTCAACGAAATCGTATTAGTTAAATTAGTTGATTAAATTGCTTAGATTCGACATCCAACTATTGAGTTGGTATCGAATCTAAAAGATCGACGCTTTTAAATTACTTGAATTAAAAGGACTTGACTTGATTCCCTCCGCATCCCGACATCGTGATAAATCCTTACGGATTGTGTGATGTCGGATCCGCATCAACAGGTTTCGACTTAATTAAAAAAAATTGATTCGAAAATAGTTTTAAAATTGATGAATGTATGATGGACGACGATGACGATAACGGCGAAATTAACGACGCAACAAAAATAAAATAAAAAAAGGACAATCTTTGTTGACGTTGACTCGCTTCAACAATCAAGCGCTCGGGGTGTCGGGATAAGCGACCGGCAACATCGGGTGGAACACCCTTGTATATTCGGATTTCTTTCTCCCGTCATCCTTCGCACTCGACACAAATCCGAAAGTATTTTAATGTCTTATATTAGTACTATTAACGATATTATAAACGCGACGATAAAATAAAATTAAAAAAACAAAAAACGACGCGAGAAAAGGGAAGAGGAGAAGAAAGAAGAAATCGGGATTGTTGCACCCTCAACCTACATGTTTCGTATTCTCGGATTTGACTCGTCTAGTTGTGGCTTAGGCACGGGAGTTCGAGATCTATGTAAGTTGAGTTATGGTGGTTTAGGCTTTGTAAGGTTCTTGGGTTGTAAGTTGAAGAAGTAGTAATTAGGATGCTTGAATGTTGATTAGGGTTGTAAGACTAGAAACTAGGTACGTCACCCGTGAAATTCACGGGATTATCCGCTTAAAAATCGCATGCCCTGGTTTTTGTAAATCATCCACCAAGTTGTTTCGTGAATGTATATACGTAGTTGTTGTCTCAAATTACACGTGGATCGATTTCTTATTTAACGGAATTGGAGATAGTTGAAATGTAGTTTCGATTGCAATAATTGGATAATGGAAATAGTTCATAAAGTGGGTGGTTACAAGCAGAAGTTCAATCTAATTAAATAGTTCATTGGCAGTATTGAAATTAAGAATCAGTGTGGCGGTTTTCCCTTTTCTTTGCCGGTGTTTTGATAGGTGTCGGGCTTCTTGGACGCTTTCCTCCATTGCTTTTGCTCCTGTACTCAAATTTGTTAGTTGCGTTGCCTTTTTTTGGTGCTAAAAGAAACTTTATTTAATTATTCGTCTAATTTGATTGACCTGTCTTCATTGTGCGGTGGGTGTTCCATTTGGGCTTGTTCAATTTCTTTTGAGGTTGTTTCCTTTGGTCCACCTCCAGAAGCCTGATTCTAAATATGTTTTCAAAAGTGTTAAATGTTAAGTGTACGATGTTCACCTACTTTTATGTAGTTGGGCACCTTTTTCGTTTGTTGTTGAGACACACTTACTTCTTCTAATATATTGTTGGCGATGTAAGTCCTTAGAACCTTTAATTCTCTATCTTGGCCGTAGTTGTTTGTTCCTATCGCGACCTTAAATGTGAAAAACTTGCCAATACAACTCTGTAGTATGTTGTATACTCTTTGTTTTCCGTCGTCCTGTAATTTTTTAGAGTGGTTGAGTTGTCATAATGTGGTGAAAAATTAGTATCATTGGTATATAAGTTGACTGGGAGAAATGTTGAGCCAAGTGTACGTGTACCTTCTCGTAAATGTCCAATAGTTTGTCTATTGGTTGCCCAATTATTTTTTCCGCCTCTTTATCAAAAACGACGATACTTGCTTCACTGTCCCCGTCTGATAATGTCCCGATGATTCTGTACCTGTAATTTTTCATTTGGTAGTATATTTTTTTTAGAAATGTTGCATTTGTAGCATAAAGACACCATTTTAATCTTGCTTGAGTTTTATTTGGTACCTTTGAGTTGGGTATTGTATCTGCTGTCAACATTTGTGACAATAGTTGTCGGTTCCAAGTCCCTTCCTACACGTCGGACATGAGATGTATCTCCATTCAATGTCGGTCCTAATGTCAACTATTTGTCCGTGACACGTGTAGGTTGCTTTCTGTGCGTTGGATTGGGTCCGAACAAAAGTTTCGTAATATTTCATTTGAGTTTCTGTAAAATTTTATATAGTTATTGTAAATGTTATCTTACCATGTCCGTGATCTCCATCTCCTTGAGCTCCTTAATTGGTTTTCGATTGGCTGTCATTGTGTCCTCAATTTGTTGTTGTATGGTGTTTTGGAGGTGTTCAACTGATTTTGGAGATGTAACTCTGCATTTATTTTGAAAATAAATAGTTTTTTTATAGAGTAGTTAGTTTCTAGCAAATGCTTTGTGTGTGGAGTTACCTTTCCAATAACTCTCTTGTTTCAGGTATGTCCATGTCTATATACACTTTTGTTCCGTGAGTGCTCTGTAGTTGGTATTCATCTGCATTGAAAGTGAGCAGGTTTAGTAACATATAGAGAATAAATTTGTGGGAGCTACTTCTTACCGTTGTATAGGACAACTCTTGTTGAGGTAATGATAATTGTGTTAGGCTTGCCGGATTCTGTTGTGAAGATTCCGTCAACGTATTTGGTTGCCTTTCCCCATAATGTGACCCTAATCTTATTGTCCCTATACATTGAACATTGTAGGCTTAAATATCAATGCATAATCGAATAAAGTTTACGACAAATACCTTTAACATGAAATCTCACCTCTCATCTTCAATGAAGATGTGGCGTATTTCTGTAGGTCCGTTTGTTGTCATAACGTGAGCCTTGTCCTCTATTCCCGTCAGAAGTCCTACGACATCTGCATGCATCTTCAAGTTAGTGTGTGAATGTGAACACTCTAATTAGAAGTAAATTTATGTAATTTGGGTTAGGTACCTATCAAGTAGTCTGTTTCGTTGCTTCTTTCCTCAAGCAGATGCAGCGGATGAAATTCAAACTTATACATTGGAATATGTTTCTCGTTTTGTGGTGACTCGAGGACAGAAGTGAATGGGGTGAACTTAATAATGTTTTCATTTGTATTGACGGGACGATATCCTCTTTTATCTTTTTCGACATCAAAGTGCGTTAGCTTGTATACTTGACCTTCTTGAAGTAGTTCCTTGAAACTGTGCATCCATTTTCTATTGATAGTTGCTTGTATATGATCGCCCTGTTAATTGATGGTTCCCATAGACGTCAGTAAATATTTGGGTAAATTGTATTGTGGTTGGTAAGATAATATTTTATACCTGTGCATCTAGGAAAATCACATCTAGTGACACGGGAATGTCATTTGCCTTTGGTGTCACATTCCACATCCTAGTTGCTCGAGCGATTATTTGGTAGCGGGATTTGGATGGCACCATTGTTGCTATGTTCGTGGTAAGGGGAGCCATTTCCTTTTTTTTGTTATGTTCTTTTTGAATTGTGATTGTGTGATTGGTTTTGTGGTATTTATAGTCAGTTGTTGACTTGTGTGTTTTATTTTTGAGCACTCAAAGAGTCGCAATTTATTTCGATCTCTTTAGGTGGGTAATTATTTTTTGTAAGATATGATTGTGTGATTGGTCTTGTGGTATTTATAGTCAGTTGTTGACTTGTGTGTTTTATTTGTGAGCACTCAAAGAGTCGCAATTCATTTCGATCTCTTTAGGTGGGTAATTAGTTTTCGTAAGATATGATATATATATATATATATATATATGGGAGAAAAATTTAATAAGACTAAATCGACAAAGGGAAAAAATTAATAATAATAATAATAATAATAATAATAATAATAATAATAATAATATAAATAAAGGGTTGTTTGAGCCTTTAATATAAATTTTTTTAATAAATATGCCATGTGGTAAAAACTTAAATGCTAAAGTACCCTTTTAATTAGATATTCCTATGTAGATAGATTAATAATTTAATTAACAAAAATAAAATCTAGAAAACAATTTAATAATACTCCGTTATTTAAACAAAGAAAAATGAAAATTTTAAATTTTTTGATAAAAAATAAAGTAAAACAATCAATTTAATAATATGTTACGTATTTAATAAAGGCAAATGAAAAGATTTTGATGAAATTTAATCAATAAAAAATTTAATAATAAAGACAAATGAAATTTATAAAATTAAAATAAAATTTAATAGACCAAATAATGAAGACAAATGAAAAAAAATATATTGTATTGTATTGTATAAACTTAATGTGTGATTATACGGGTAATTAATTTTTGTAAAATATGGCATCCAAAGGTCAATACATTAACAAAAGAACTGCTTATTTATGCCTATATAAGATAGATAAAAGTGATTAATTAACTTATGTTATAGAGTTGATCCACTAAGGTATTGAGCGGCGGTGTAGGATCAGATCCCAAAGATAGTAAGTCTCTGTAATCGTCGTAGTATTTATACATGGTTTTAACTCTAATAAACAAATTATGATTTGATCGCCATGAGTGCTCCGTAGCGATAAATTTTGTAAAAAATTTCGCCTAAATCAATCATGGTGTCAATTCAATGTTGGATAATGGAGAAGATCGTAACCCCCGATTAATTTCATAATAATAAATTTCGGATATTATTATTATTATTATTATTATTATTATTATTATTATTATTATTATTATTATTAATCATGAAGTCAATTCAATGTTGGTTAATGGAGAAGATCGTAACCGCCGATTAATTTCATGATAATAAATTTCGGATACTATTGAAACGTTTTTTTTCGGACCATTTATTCTTGAGCATTCATGGATGATTATAGTATAGATGCTATTCAATGGTGAAGAAACAAATAGTCATAAACAAATGATATTGTCGATAGGCTTAGTTTTTGTAGTTGGCGCAGAAGTTTGATTTAATTTGTACTATTCAATTGAGTTAACCTCTAATTTATCCTTATTCTTATAAACTATGTATCCTAAGATGTTTGTTCGTATGATTGTGCGGGTAATTAATTTTCTTAAAATATGGTATCGAAAGAACAATATTGTATAAACTTAATGCATGATTGTGGACATAAAGTTTATTAAATGTGGGGTAAACGAAAGGGTAGAAACCGCCGCTCTTAATTCTATTTACATCAAATGTTACGATTGTAGACAAATTAATTTAACTAATAAACTGATTAATAATATCTTATGTAATAACATAGGCAAATGAAAAGTTTTTGATGAAATAATGAATCATTTAATTAATTATTTTTTGAATATATTTTTTAAAGTTTAAAACACTAAGTAAACTATAATTTTAATAAACAGTGCAACAAAAGTGTCGCGTCGCAAAAAATTTAGTATGGGGAGAGTCTTTTTTTAAAATTGATTCAGCATGGTAATTAAAGATTTTATTCAGAACAATGTAGATTAAACGAAGAGATCAATGAGTCGACAATTTTTAGTGAGATTCGTTAATATATGGTCGTAATATGTATAGATTTGAACTCTAATAAATAAGTAATGATATGATCGCCGTGAGTGCTCTGTACAGATAAATTTTCTATGTTTTGTTCGCCTAAATCAATCCTGAATTATAATTTATTCTCGATATTGTCATAGGTCCTATTTTTTAGGTTCTACCGTTTTCATGGATTTTATACTCTCTATGTTGTTATCATTAAATTTATGCTGATTGTTTGCCTTAATAAATTTATTTGTTATCATTAAGAAAAGTATTATGACCTACATTATGAGGAATCCAAAAAAAATTAATATCAATTACTAATGTAATTAATTGCATTAGTTATTGAACAAAGCCTTTTCACTTACCCTTATGTAATTAATATTTGTCATAATTCATTGAGTATTTATATATAGATTTATTGTTTTCATTAACAAATTTACAAAAACTTTAATTTGGCACTAATTGTTTTTATTAAATGTAATTAATTACATTAGTAATTGGTTTTTTTTTTGACTAAATGTAAATAATTACATTAGTAATTGACCAAAACCTTTTCACTTACCCTTATGTAATTTATATGTGTCATAATTCATTTATTATTTATATAAAGTTAATTGTTGTCATGAAGGAAATTATTGCGACGTACATTTTCAGGAGTAACGATCCTATCCAGAACTTTTATTTAATAATTTGTTGTATTATTATATGTGATATTTGATAATAAGATTTACTGATAATGAATGAAAATTTCATTTGACTTACAATATTTTAATCACAATGTAATACATATCACAAACCTTTCGTTTACCCATAAGTAATTAATTGCATTAGTAATTGAACAAAGCCTTTTCACTTACCCTTATGTAATTAATATTTGTCATAATTCATTGAGTATTTATATATAGTTTTTTTGTTTTCATTAACAAATTTACAAAAACTTTAATTTGGCACTAATTGTTTTTATTAAATGTAATTAATTACATTAGTAATTTTTTTTTTTTTGACTAAATGTAAATAATTACATTAGTAATTGACCAAAACCTTTTCACTTACCCTTATGTAATTTATATGTGTCATAATTCATTTATTATTTATATAAATTTAATTTAATTGTTGTCATGAAGGAAATTATTGTGACGTACATTTTCAGGAATAACGATCCTATCCAAAACTTTTATTTAATAATTTGTTGTATTACATTAGTAATTGAACAAAACATTTTCACTTACCCTTATGTAATTAATATTTGTCATAATTCATTGATTATTTATATATAGATTTATTGTTTTCATTAACAAATTTTCTAAAACTTTAATTTGGCACTAATTGTTTTTATTAAATGTAATTAATTACATTAGTAATTGATATTAATTTTTTTTGGACTAAATGTAATTAATTACATTAGTAATTGACCAAAACCTTTTCACTTACCCTTATGTAATAATTAATATGTGTCATCATTCATTTATTATTTATATAAATTTAATTGTTGTCATTAAGGAAATTATTGTGACGTACATTTTCAGGAATAACGATCCTATCCAGAACTTTTATTTAATAATTTGTTGTATTATCATATGTGATATTTGATAATAAGATTTACTGATAATGAATGAAAATTTCATTTGACTTACAATATTTTAATCGCAATGTAATACATATCACAAACCTTTCGTTTACCCATAAGTAATTATTTTTTTTCATAAATAATTCAATTTAATTTAGGCGGTAATAAATGTATTGCGGATATTACTTTTCGGATATTGTTTTTGGTTAGAGAATTATGCAAATGCAGTAATCAAGTATGAAATTGGATTTTTACAAAAAGTTACTGTATGAAATTATGAAAAAAACAGTACATATATGTAAGCAACAAACAAAATGCAATAAGAGTAAATCAGAGCCGAATGGAAAAATTGTAAAAGCACAAACAGTTGCAACATCCTCGTAATCATATTTTGTAGCGAAGCTTCAATATAAATAAAAGCACACTCTTATGCACCCAACATCCGTGATATTTAAAGTTAACTTGGAATATATTTATATAAATAATCAACTTAATTATATTCTGAATATATATGCAAGAAATTGAAAAACAAAAACAGCTGTAACCTCTCCGTAATTATATTTTGTAAATTTCTTCAAGTTTGAATATATATAAAATCACGCGCTCATGAACACCAAATCCATTATATTTAAAGTTAACCTGAAATGTATATATAATTGGGGAGAATATTTTTAAAATAGAACGGGGAATTTTTGAATAAGACAAATTTATATAAAAAATTAACTGAAACAAAACTGTTATACCTGAAAGCGAGGGATTCGAGACGTTATCAGTGGTTTCACGTAAGGTCACCAAACAACAACAAAGGCACCTAAAAAAATTAGCACTAAAAAATTAGAACGCACAAAGAGCAAGTATACAATTGGGGAGAACATTTTTAAAATAGATGGGGAAATGTTTTAATAAGACAAAATATTTATATAAATAATCAACCAGAACAAAATTATTATACCTGAGAAATGAAAAATTGCAGAGTTGATTATTGGCCTCGCATGAATTCACTAAACCAAAACAAATGCGAAAAGATGAAATCAGCACTAAAATTAGAATCAAGGAACAACAATTGTACAACTGAAGAGAATATTTTAAAAATAGAACGGGAACTTATCTATTTAGAATCATGAAAAAACAACACATATATAAGCAACCGAACAAAATGCAATAAGAATGAATCAGAGCCGAACGCAAGAAATTGAAAAACCAAAACAGCTGTAACCTCTTCTTAATTATATTCTGCAAATTTCTTCAAGTCTGAATATATATAAAACCACACGCCCATGAACAACAAATCCATTATATTTAAAGTTAACGTGAAATGTATTTATAATTGGGGAGAATATTTTGAAAATAGAACGGGAAATTATTGAATAAGACAAATCTATATAAAAAATGAACTGAAACAAAACTGCTATACCTGAAAAGCGAGGGATTCAAAACGTGATGAGGAAATGTTTTAAAATAGAGTTTTAAAATAGATGGGGAAATGTTTTAAATGTTTTAAAATTTGGACTAAATTCACAAAATGAAGGAATTTATAGATGATGATGATGATGATGATAATAATAATAATAATAATAATAATAATAATAATAATAATTAAAAAAAAAAAGTTGCTTAAGCATTTAATGCCCGCCACGTGGCAAAAAATTAAATGCCTCAAGAAATCTTTTAACTTAAATGTTTTAAAATAGAGTTTTAAAATAGATGGGGAAATGTTTTAAATGTTTTAAAATTTGGACTAAATTCACAAAATGAAGGAATTTATAGATGATGATGATGATGATGATGATGATAATAATAATAATAATAATAATAATTAAAAAAAAAAGTTGCTTAAGCATTTAATGCCCGCCACGTGGCAAAAAATTAAATGCCTCAAGAAACCTTTTAACTTTATTTATAGATTGTGTGTAAGTAGTAAGGATGAGAAAAATTAGGGTTGTAAAGATGATGTGAAATTGCATGCAAAGGGGGTATTTATAAGAATTCCTCCATCACCCGACCCAGGGCTACTCGATCGAGTATCCCGCTGACTCGATCGAGTGGCCCAACGAAAGGGTGACAGCTGGCTTGCCTAAGGCCCACTCGATCGAGTGAGATGACACTCGATCGAGTGGATAAAATGGATTGGATATTTCGGATATTTTATGTTTGGGCTTGATCCTCGATATTTGCATGGTTATTTTGTGACTCGGAAACGGCTCTGACCGGGGTTTGACCCGATCGCTAAAAGTCGGTTTTATTTCCGGTATCGGTTTTGACCCAAATTAGTCTTATTTGATTGGAAACGACCCGCTGGGCCTGAATTTGAGGTCATTTTTGTGAGATCATCATCGGGTATTTTTCAGAAACTGCTATAGACACCTAACGGCCAAATGTGGGTGTCTAATGACTGCAGCTTTTGCGGAGATGACCCGATGCCTACAGGTCATGGTGAGGCCGCAGATGGTGGACTCTGGTTCTGCTATACCCATCGTGGGTCCGGGTCTTGTACTAGAGGTAATTCATTGGCTTCATGTTTGGTTTCAGGGTTTAGTTTAATTCAGTTTGGTTTTGCTGATGGTATCTCGGGCTTTGTAGGCTTGGATCTATTTCTATTTCCTGTGTTTGGCACCCAAGATGGTACCCGTTCGCCTGGCTAGGTTTCCGGCTGGGATTGAGTGGAGGCTGGCTCAGGCTAAGAGTACAACAAGCCATTACTCGTCGGAGAATGTGCTGGTGAACCAGCTGCTCCTCGAGGATTTAAGTTTTACTTCTTACCGTTTGTTTTCTTAGATAGCCCCCAAGGTTAGGAGTTTTAAGATGTAGGCTTGTTTATGCAGTTCGTGGCCCGTCTTTGGGCCAACTACGAGGGTTTGCCCGAGTATGTGAGGGCAGTTGAGTCCTAGGAGCTATAGGAGGATGCTCCTTCCTGCGCTGTTTCCCCCGGTGTGGTACTTGGGCGAGAGGTTGGTGCGTCAGTGCTTATATGACGAGTTCAAGGTGCCGATTGATCCTTCTCGGACCGTGTTTAGGCCGCCAACTACTGCAGAGGCTCGCGAAGGTAAGGATGGAGAGGGAGGTGAGGCGTTACTGGTGTCTGGCGCATCCTACGTGTCTCACGTCTGCTAGCGGCTAGCTTGCCACCGCCTCGTGGTGAGTGCTTGGTTTTTGTTTGCTTTTTTTTCATGGTTTTATTTCTGTTTGCGTCCTGATCGACTTGCTTTCCCGGCTGATGTTGTTCAGCCCCCAGACTTCCTTTTGACACTGTTTGGGGTTGACGCGGCTGGGATGGCCTTTACAGAGCCTCTTCCCCCTTATTTTGCGAAGGAGATGGAGGCTGGGATGGAGTGGCGCGACTGGGTGTACTGTGTAAGTTTCGGGATTTTGTCTTGAACTCGGCTTTGAAGGTTGGATTTTGTTATTTGAACTGTTAGACTTTGTTTTCTCAAGTTTCGTCAGCTTCCCAACTGTTTCCGAGCCTATGCATCGAGGATGGTTGGTGCCTCTTCCCGTGATACATCGGAAGCTCGATTGGTAAGTAGTGTTTTCATAGGGATGGTTTTCTAGGTTGGTTGCATTTTTTCCTAAGGGGTAGTCGTGTTTGCAGGATGTCCCGGACATGGTAGGGCAGTTGGAGAGGCAAATGACCGAGCTCGAGGAGATTGAGGTGAGCTTACGGCAAACTTTGCGATCTCAGGACGACGAGATTGCTGAACTTAAGGAGCAGCTGTCTCGGTCTTGATGTGAGACATCGACGCAAGGTGAAGCTAGGTTTGGGGCTGAGGTGGAGAGAGAGGTTGAGGCTGAGGGTTAGGCTACGGGTGCTACCGAGGATGTTGATCCTTCTGAAGAGATTTCCGAGACGGCTACCGTGGTTATGTTGACGGGTATGGGCGGTACCGAGTCTCCCACTTTTGATTTAGAGAATCTAGGCTTGGATGACAGCCTCGGTGAGCTTGTATTGGCTATAGCAGCAGCCTCTAGAGGTCCTCCCTAGTTTGTAAACCTGATTTGTGTTTGGATTTTGTATATGTTAAACTTTAGTGCTTTGATAGGCTCATTTTGCTTGCGTTTTCAAAATGGTGACTTAGGTGGCAAGTAATCACTTCAAGCTTGGTTTGCTTACAGTTTAGTCGTGGTTCAAGATGTTTTAAATGCGTTAGGATTGCATATGAGCGCGAAAATGCTTTTTCGGGATGCTTTTAAATAAGTTAGTTTGAGTCGGGAGTTGGATCAAGTGGTATGACAACCATTATATTTACAGAAATCATATTTAAGGATTGAACTTAAATGATCGATGTGGAAGAGGAGAATGAGAGAAATGGGAAGAAGAAGAAGGAGAAGGGAATATGGTAGAGGTGGTGAAGAAGAAAAACTGATCTTAGTAGACGGTGAAAGAAGAACATGAAAAGAAAGAATGGTAATGGGAGAAGAAGGAGATTAAAAATTAGAGGAATAGAAGAAATTAAGGGGACGACACCCTCATTGAACTAGATAACAAAAACAATTTGTATTTAAGGACGAAAAGGGGGGGTTCCACACACAAGAAAAGATCTAGAGAGATAAAGGTTAGAGAGATAAAGATCTAGATATTTTCTTGGTTGCTTACGTAATGGTGTGGCAGAAGAAAAATTCAACTAGATCTAATAATAGTAAGGCACAAAAATCAAATAATAGTTCATTCTATAGTAAATACACAAATACTAATAGTAATACATCTCATAATACAAACTCATGTCGCCAAGCTGAGTCTTTTCGACATAATCAGGAGATCCATTTTGAGGATGAAGAGCTTGAGATGGAGGAAGATGTTCTAGTACAACCAGTTCAAGCTCGCTTGCTGGATGAAGAGGTACAAAAGATAATTGTTGACAAGGGTGAGGACCAAGCAGGGTAATCACTACCCATGTGTAGATAAGACAAAACATGTAGTCATTCCCTAGTCATTTTGCTTTTGTTTTTTCTACCTCATGTAGGTAATATTTGACCCGTCGCAAGCTAAGAGAGTAATGTACTTCCTCCTTCCATCAATGGTCTACCCTTTTGATTATTTTATACCACCTAAATGAATATATAATGGATAGAACACTTATAGAAGGAGGAAGTACAAAAATTACTCCCTATATAAAGTAAGAATTTGTGTTAGTCTACCTATGTATAACTATCAAGAGAATAATAAATACACTAAAATTGCTAGATAAGATTAGACATAGATTTATATATACAATAATTAATTATATGGAATTATTAGAGTTTTAACAAAATCTAGGCATATGAATATGTTAGTTTGAGCTGAGCTTTTAGACTAAGATTTTGTAGTCTCTTTTTTTCCACAGGTTGAATAGGTCACGGCCCAAAATTAAGAGGTGATTTAGGGTGTGTTTGGAAAGATTGATTTGGAAGGAAATGGATGGGAGGAAAAATGAGCGAAGCAAGTTCATTTATTTGGTTAGCAAAATAGGACGTAGGGATTTGTAGGTGAAAGTAAAATGAATTCCTTCATTTCTCTCTTCTAAAGCAAAATATTTTCCCTCCAAAATTAGAGGTAATCATATGTGGGTTCGGGCCGGGCTAAATGTAAAATTTTAACTCACGGACAAGTGGGTTTGGGACGTGTTCGCGGGTTGAACGAGACGGGTCAATCGGACGGTATGACCCATGATCAGCTCTATCCAAAATAGACAATTTGAGGGAAAATGTATCATCTCCATTCTCCCTCCCCTTCCCCTCCCCCGCCCTTTCCCTTCTCTCTTTCCCTTTCTACTCTCTGAACTTTCTCTCTCATGTTATTATCCAACGACGCCCTTAAGATTCGGGTTAGAAAAACAGGTTCATGACTCTAAAAACAACAAATGGGGTGGGGCGGGTGGGCGGGTTTGCGGGTCGGGTCGAATTTAGAGTGATGTGATACCATACATACAATTTATTCAATGCAGAAAATCAAATGGTATGTGAGTTGTCACAGATATATTGATATTGCTGACGGACATAAGTGCTGGTATTTTGATGAACATCATTTGTTTCACCCAAATAATTAATGTAGGCATTAGACCTGTTGGACAGGCCAGGTCAAATACGGATCATGGGTCGGGTTATGGTTAGAATACGGGTCATAAATAATTCGAGCGCCTAATTTTTTTTACCCTTTTTTAACTAAAAAAGTTATAATGATAGGATAGATTCAGAATGTGACATAATTAATGTTGGATTTCATATGTTTATACTTTTAATCGATCCGCATTCAGGGCTCGCTCAAAGGTTGTTCATTTCGATTTTAGAAACTGTCAAACTGGGGTTTAAGTAGGTGGAATGCCTCAATATATATACTATTGAGTGACCAATTCAACCAAAGTAGTATAATATTAGCAAAACACGATTTGTAGATTGTAATAATATGATTGGGTATCAAATTAAATTAGCAGAATTAAGGGATGATAATTAACTGATAATAGAACAATCATATTATAAAGTTATTGTTACACCCGTGCATTGCATAACTTTGTACTCCGTATTAGACGGTCTCAACTAGGGATGACAATGGGTCAGGGACCCTGCCCAGACCCGCCGGGTCTTTACCCTAATGGGTCGTGTATGGGTACGGGTCGGGTATGGGTCGTTCAAAAATATTTCGGGTCCGGGTCCTAGAAGTCGAGCCCGGACCCGACCCTTAGACCCGTTAAAAAAAATACTGAATACACTAACTCTTCACTACTTCTCCCATAATCCTAGTCTCCTTCTTTCCATCTCCATTCTCCTCATTACTCTTGTGGGTGGTGGGTCTGTGGCGGCCGGTTTAATTGTTAAAGGGAATCAATATCTCTCTCTCTCTCTCTCTCTCTCTCTCTATATATATATATATATATATATATATATATTTTAGACTTTTTTCGAGCGATCTCATTGGTCCGTTCAATCAAACCTCAAATTAGAAAAGTATCATAAATAATAAAAAAAAAAAATTAGAGAATCTTTTGATTATTACAATATATATTTAATTTATTATAATTTTTGACGTGAAAACCTTTAGAGTTTATTTTTTTAAAACATTATCGTAAAATAAATTATAAAAATGAAATAATTAAATTCGTGTTAAAAAATGCTTTTATTAGAGTATAAATTTCATATCATTTGTTTCACATTATGTGATGAATTTATAACATATAATAGTTTTAAAATTATCCCACATCGACAAATTACAATATGATAATGAAATTCTATATTATAAATAAAGAGTAATAATTTGTTCTTCGATATCTACCAAAAGTCTTTTGAATCTCAAAAAGAGTTTCTAAGACTATAAACTTAAGTAATTATCCTACATAATGTGACAATATTAATTTCTATATTATAATAAGGTGATTGATTTTTATATTATAATAAGACTAATTATTTGTTCTTAGACATCAATCAAAATCTTTTGAGTCTTAAAAAAACTCTTAAGACTATACACAAAAGACTAATTATAATTTTTTCGTTAGACATCAACCAATTTAAGTAATTCTCCCACATCGAAAAATTATGACGAGATTATGAATTTCTACTAAATAAGAGTAATCATTGTTTTTAAATATCAACCAACAATATTTTGAGTTTAAAAAAGTCTTAATAAGACTACAAAATTAAAATTATCCCACATTGAAACAATTAAAATAAGGTACGGTGATGATTCTATATTATAAATATGACTACATATTTTACTTAAATTATCCCACATCGACAAATTATAATATGGTTATGGTTCTATATTAGAAATAAGACTAATTATTTGTTCATATCAATTAAAATCTTTTGAGGGACGATGAAATTCTATGCTGATGAAATTCTACATTATAAACAAGACTAATCATTCATCCTTAGATGTCAACAAAAAACTTTTAGTCTTAAAAAAAGTTATTAATAAGACTACAAATAAAGTTAAATTAAAATTATCACATATCGAAAAATTATAATGAGGTGATATAATTCTACGTAATCTTTATTATAAATAAGAATAATCATGCATCCATCTATAAATAAAAGTTCTTAATTAGATTATATCTAAACTTAAATAAACTTAATTAAAATTATCTCACATCGAAAAATTATAATAAAAGATGATCAAATTCGATTATATAAATAAAGAGTAATCGTCTATCATCTAACATAGATATAAAAATAAACTCTTTTAAGTCTTCAAAATAGCTCTTAAAATTATAAACTTAATTAAGTAATTAAATTATACCACATCGAAAAAGTATGATGGGGTGATGAAATTCTATATCATAAGTGAGTAATCTTATGGTTTTAAATATCAACCAACAAATTTTCAGTCTTAAAAAGCTTTTAAAAGGACTAGAAACCTAAAATTATCGCACATCGAAAA
The DNA here is from genome assembly GCA_958450325.1 of Agrostemma githago. Taxonomy (NCBI): domain Eukaryota; kingdom Viridiplantae; phylum Streptophyta; class Magnoliopsida; order Caryophyllales; family Caryophyllaceae; genus Agrostemma; species Agrostemma githago. Next base: position 22,855,478 of record OY288246.1, read on the forward strand.
AATTAAAATAAGGTGATGATTCTATATTATAAATAAGAGTAATCGTGCGTTTTTCTGGGTCTTTAAAGCATATCTTAAAACTATAAACCTTGAGTAATTATCCTATATCGAAAAATTATGATGAGGCGATAGAATCTTATATTATCAATCAAAAAAAATTATTCGCATGTAATCTTTTGAGTTTAGAATAAGCTCTTAAGACTATAAACTTAGTTGAAATTAAGTTTGATTACTAATATCATGTGATCATCTTATTTATTATAATGATATAGATTGGTCAAGTTTCTTATTTAACGAATATACATCATCAATGTAATTAAGCCAATTAACCCGAAGCCAAGTAACCCGTGCAACGCACGGGCTTTAATCTAGTTATTTTTTAAAGCTACTCGTATTATTTAGGTTCGTAATGACTTGGTTTAGAGTTACTAATGACTTGTTTTTACTTTGTCTTTTAGTTTCACTTTTGAAATGTCGATTACAATCGTATATATTAATAAAATTATACGTACTAAATTGTCGAGCATTGGACCCGTGGAGAACCCGAACCCTACCCGTACCCATCAGGTCTGGGTAAGGGTCTAAAAATTTTGGACCCTTAAGGGTCCGGGTCGAGTCCGGGTCCAACTTCTGAGACACGGGTCCAAGTCCGGGTCCTGCCGGACCCGACCCATACCCTACCCGTTGCCATCCCTAGTCTCAACTAATTGTATAATGCATACTCCGTAAGATTGTAACAAAAAAGAGTAGGTCTCCCGAGAGACGGTCTCTCATTAACTTTACTGAGTAAAGAGGGTACGCTTCTTATAAAAACAGATACAAAACAAAGTTGTAGGATACGAATAGAACCTAGAGTGTATTGAAGGGTGGTCTCTCTCGATCTCTTCCAAGATTTTGTGCAAAAAAAAAAAAATAGTTAAAGTGACGAAGTGAGTGATTAATTAAGTACTGCGGACTACGGAGTGACAAATTGAAACGTGATCACGCGAAACCTGATCTAAACTTGAGAAGTAGAAAACACAAGAACCCTAAACAAAACTCAAGTCATCAGCCTTCAATATTCATCCCTTCCGCCAAAAAAAACGAAAAAAGAAAAAAGAAAGTGAATGCTTGATTCATCCCATCAACTCTATTGTCGCCAGATTCAAACAAGGTTGGTTCAACTTTAGTTAGCCTTGTTGCTTCCTAATTGTTTAATGTCACTTGCATCTTCAATTTTGGTTCTGGTAGTTTTTTTCTTTACTGTATTTCACTGTTTCTGTTTTAATTTATGATTTTTCAACCTTTAATTAGTTTTCTAGGTTCATTGTTACTGTTAGTTAAGGTATGCATTTTGTGTACGGTTCTCAGCTTGTAATTCAAGAATCGAAACTATAAATTGTGTACATTAAGGTAGATAACCGATATTAGTGTATATATTGTTTGTAAGAGCAATTCTTTGGTTGAAATAATTATTTTAAATGTAACAGAAGAAGTAATGGTTTACAATTTGGGTCGCGATAAATTGGGCTAGCTTAAAATATCTTGTAAATTAACTTACAAATTGATGTATTTCAAGTCACTTCAGGTTGAATTCGAGTTACAAATTATCTATTTTCAGGTGTGTTCGGTTCGAGCTGACTTTGGGTTGAATCGGGTTATAGGTCAACTCTGGTCGAGTCAATTCGGTTCGGGTCAATATCATTGATTCATTTCTGGTCCTATTGGGTTCTCCATTTACCTTTGGGTTGGGTTAGGCAAGGTTTGGCTAATAGTATTTCGGGTTGTATTGATTATCGGTTTGCCTTTGGGTCGAGTTGGGTCAGTTTTGATTCATCCAAAGTTCGGGTTCTATCGGGTCGGGTTTGTGGCAGTTTGAATCGGCTTCTCGAGTCGGGTCATCTTTCGCCAGCCCTATCCACCACTAGTGACAAGTACTCAGTAAGTAGTGACGGCTCTAACACTGTTTTACTCTGATCCATCCTAATTTATCTAATCTCACTCCTCCTAAATTTACTCCTCTGTTCCATTTCTCGCCGTTGACTTCACTCCAATTATTTGCACGTTTGAACTCTTCTCTGACTAACCCATGTGTCCATTTTCCTTCATTGCCATTGCCACCAAACTCCAGTTTCGTGCCCCTACTTGTACCCATGTTGTATCATATGAGCACTATATCTGTTTGATTAGACTCATCATCATTGACACTGATTTTTTGTGATGCTTCCAATTCTTGGTACGAACATTCTCGAACAAATTTGAGTGCGAAATCCCAAAATTTAATCATGACTTAATAATCCGCTCTTCATTTTCCCACATAATCCTTTTGAGTACTCCCTTTATCTATTTTTTATGGTCGTCGACTCCTTTCTGATCCCATTTCAGAATAATGGGTGTTTTTACGTCTACTGATACAAAAATGAACTTTGTATACATCAATAACGTACTCTAGTGGCGGAGAGATTGAGCAAGATAGTCTGGTATTTTTAACTCAGGGGTATTATCTTGTAAACTTTTTTCCGTGATATCTAATTGGATAAATGAGCCAAATCAATATGTTTGTATTTAATCCTCTATGGCTATCATACTTGAGCAGTTTGCTTGACTTGGTCATGAACTCGTGTTTCACATAGCGTTCTATCAAGAGATTTAAATATTTATTGCTGTAAACATGTTTAATTATGCTCAAAAATATATTTTCTGTAGCTCTATATTTTATGGAGTATGTCTTCAAAATATCTCCTGAAATTTAGCTGTTGCTTTCCCTCTTTTATGTCACTTATTTGAGTTCCTATTCAAAGGATATGAAAAATATGTGGAGGGGTGTGATCTTGACTTTTGAGTACTTTTATATTCTTTCTAGGTGTTAATCATGCAACCTTGGTGATTGACTTCATCTTAGCCGTTGGTTATTTCCTAATTATGCTCTGCTTAACCGTGTTGGTTTATCATCAATTTCATGTTTCCAGTTCCTTGTATCGCTGGGGGTAATTGCCAGAGTCCAAGGACATAAGAGGAGGGTGAGGACCAAGGACAAGCCCTAATTTCCATTAAATGGAGGGAGTAGTACGTTTGAAATAGTTATTGTTTGTTATACAGGTTGGTAGTGTAGAAGAATATGGAGGAGGACATTGGGGTAGTCAATCAGACTCAGAGTCATTCGCTTGGTGAGCCATTTTTCTAAGATATCGTCCACTGCTTCTTGCTTTTTACTTTATCATTTCCAGAAGCTTTTGGGATTCAATCATTGTATTAACTGCCTCAGTAGGTGAAGGTGAAGCTGGAGAAAGTGAGATTGTAGCAGAGGATGCTACATATGTTAACGGACAAGCAATTCAAGATCCCGATACCCCTCCAAAAGTAGACTCTCAAATTGAAGTGCTCCACCCGCGAGTTACCAAGCAAATTATCAAACAAGGTCATGGAGACAAACCTTCCAAATATTCAACCTGTTTTGGTGAGTACTATTCCTTACACCCTCTTTTTTGTCTTCACTAACAGAGGCGTATCGAATGTCAAACTTGGCTAATTTTTATAAAAATGCACATTCCAGTGTCGAGCATGACTACATAAGCATCATATGAGGGGTAGGAGTAACATTGTTTGCTATCCCAAGGAAGAACGATTGTACACATATTTTACGCATGATACTGTGATTGTCAATTTGATTTTCTTAATTCTTCTAAAAGTGCACTATAAGGCATGGACCGAGAGCACACAGCACAAGTTTGAAGACACATGGCAGGAGCAGCGTCCAGTTGAGCTTGTTTTGGGGAAAGGTATCTCTTATTTGGAAATGTTCAAACCTTCTTTTTCTATTGGCGAAATGATTTGTAGTTACAGTGGAGTTCTAACTACACTTTATTGTAAATTCTAAAAAAAATTACTTATATTGTATTCATAAAGGCTAATCAAATGAGACTCCACATCTATATTTTCTCTTATATGTTACAAGAAATTATGAAATTCCTCTTTAATTATGAAAAGTGTCATAAGAACACGGCTTGTGGGGATATGGATGGATGAAAAGTGTCAATTATGAAATTCCTCTTTTATGCTGATTTAGTCTCTTCCTCAAAGTATGTCTGATGAGAAAAAGAAAAAAAACAGTACCTGATGATAAGCAATAATGTCAGTTTTACTGAACCTCAATCAACTTGGCGTCAGGGTATCCATGTCATATGAGTGCATGGTATGTTATTTTAGAACTGTATTGAAGGAAACTTACAAGGAAGCTAGTACCCTAGTGTGAGTAGTGTCTCAAGCAAGAGCTCCTTCAAATGGGGGATAAATATACACAGTGTTGCACATAAGTTAACAGTAACAAGAGATGCTTTCATAAAGTTTTCTTTGTTCCATCATAATGATGAACCAAAGATCAGGGATTCTTTGGCTACGCTGAAAATGGAATCTAGTGATGTATAAAAGCTAAGCCACTTGTCACCTTTAACGATTAGCTTATTAAAATATGCTGATGTCACGTTTCAAAACAGAATATGCTGATATCCAAGCCATCTTCTTTTCGATAGGCCCTGCATATTCTGATCTTCAAGTGATGCTATGCTGTTATGTCATATGTGCTAGCCATGGATTCATCATCTGTTTTATCATAAAAATGTGAACTGTTGAATTTAATGCAAAACTACGAGACCATGATTTATCTAAAGTCCATTTCCTTGAGAGAAAATTCATGAAAGTCATCCTTTTATTTATTCTTTAAGCAGTGTATGTTCTGGCTTGGTGCTCACATTTTTAATTTACTTACAGAAAAAAAACAGATGGAAGGCTTAGCAATTGGTGTTTCCTGCATGACATCTGGGGAGCGTGCACGGTTATGTGTTGGCTGGGAATTAGCCTATGGGGAAGAAGGAAACTTCTCCTTTCCAAATGTTCCACCCAAGGCAGATATTATATATGAAATTGAACTCATTGGTTTTGATGAAACCCAAGAGGTGTGCTCCCTTCTGATATTTCTCATTAAGTGTGACTTATTTGTGTCTTCCCCTCCTTCCATCCTTCATTATTTTTCAGGAGTTAGATTGATGTTTCCAGAGATGGTTATTTTATTGTTTCTCTTGGATGACTAGAATTTTGTTTGGGAATCGTTACGTAGGGTAAAGCACGTAGTGAAATGACGGTTGAGGAACGAATTAGTACGGCAGATCGTAGAAGGATGGATGGCAATGCTTTATTCAAGGAAGACAAAATGGCAGAGGCTATACAACAGTATGAGATGGTTATTTTTCCTGCCTTCATATACGGAGTATCATTTTTACTTTCAGTTTTGCTCCATGCTATGTTATTTAGACTTGGTTCGAAATATCTGCCGTGAGTTTCTGTCCGCTGTCAAACACGGATATTTCATTAGAAATAAGTTTCGTGGAAATGAAGCAACCTATTATATCGTGAGATAATATGAAGAGTCCAAGCAAAATTGGTTTATGGTCAAGTCTCAGTGTGTACGTTCGTGTTCCAAATTTGTAGGCTATAGCATACATGGGAGATGACTTCATGTTCCAGCTTTTTGGGAAGTATCGAGATATGGCTTTGGCTGTCAAAACCCCTTGTCATCTGAACATGGCCGCATGCTTTATAAAGCTCAAGCAATATGATGATGCCATCATGCATTGCAGCACGGTATGAATTTTTCCCATCAAATGGAAATTAGCTTTACTCGTGTTCGTTCATAACATTAATCAGAGAGAAGCAAGGCATAAGTGTGTTAAAAGCCTCCATTTCCAATCACCGTTCTTTCACTTTGTCACACGGAGTACCATGTTATGCAGCAAAGCAAAATGGCTCCCTACTTTCTATGTTTCTCATATCGTGATGACGGACTTTACTGTCAAATTTTATGCCTTCTACATTATTTGTTTTGGTAGGTCCTGTCTGAAGACAAGAAGAATGTTAAAGCATTATATAGACGAGGAAAAGCAAAAGCAGAACTTGGGCAAATAGATCCAGCAAGAGAAGACCTTCTTAAAGCTCGGAAGTACGCTCCTGAAGATAAAGCTATCGTGAGGGAGTTGAGATTGCTGGCGGAGCAAGATAAGGCCATCTATCTGAAGCAAAAGGAGATGTACAAGGGTATACTGGGACCAAGACCTGAACCCAAACCCGAGAGAAGTCACTGGTTATTTCTCTTGTGGCAGTGGTTGGTTTCATTATTTTACCGGGTTATCAAGAGGGGATCCTTGAAATCTGATTGATTATTGCCCAAATGTCTCATCATCCCTAGCTTGATATGTTCAAAATTATTTATGTTCAGTTCATTTGCACCGTTGTTTTATTGTACTACTACTACATACTACTCGTTAACCATTTTTTTTTGTGCCAGCTGGAAAATCGAGTTTTAACAATGATGGTGTGCACTAACGGCTAACCCGTAAGCACACTTAATGTTAGGGTTTATCGAACCCCTGTTACATCCTTTATTAAAGTTAATAATGAAAATTAGAGAAATAATAAACATAGAGAAGATGTGTCCGGGGATCACCAAAGTAGGATGGTGGCTTGCAGAAGATTGGACACGAGCATTTGTTGAATCATCAGCGATGCTAACCTCTGAAAGCCATTGAAGCAAACGAGCCACAAAGTAACAGGAACCAAGTGAACTTACGTTCTTGGAAAAAGAACGTAGAAGGCAAAGAAGATAAACAAGACAACGAGGTCTGCTATCAACGGGAAAAAACCCCTACACCTGGTAGCTCTAACCCTTTGATCATAGACCCAACAGTTTGAGAAATCCAACAAGTAGTTGAAAAAGAACAAAAATTGTCTCCCAACGAAATTCCTAACCAAAGTAGTCAGACAAGTGACATTTTCAACCCACATCCGAGACAAAAAATACTCATACTTAAGAACCTTATTAAGGTCGTTATTGCTACTTTCTGAAGCATGAAAAGATGAATGACTAGAAAGACGTACAAAATGATTAAATATCTCAAAAACGAGATTTATTACTAATGTAACAACCCGGATTTTCGATGACTTAAAATAATAGATAATGCGGAAAGTTATCTAGTCATTTAATTAAAATTATATCAGGGTGTAAATAAATCCGGATCGCTACGGATCCTTACAACAAACGACTATTAATTACATAGTCGTGATTCACTTAGTACAGAATATAAATTTCATTTTATACCGAACCTATTATTAAAATCTCTCGCTCGATTCTTCAACGTCTTAGACCTGCAAAAAAAATTAAACAGTGGACGCTAGGGCTGAGCACGGATCGGATATCCGATCCGAATCCGATTTTTGGATCGGATATCCGATCCAAAAAATCCGAAATTTTAATATCCGATATCTGATCCGAAGTACTTCGGATATCCGATTTTAGATATCCAAAAATTTCGGATCGGATATCCGAAATATCCGATATCAGATTCGGTTGGTATTTTTGGTCAAATTAAATTCTAAATAAGGTTCAATTAAACAGAAAACGCCCTATTTTAATTAATCTAATTTTATACGGGGTATACCGTTCTATATTTTAAGACAATACAAAAATAAAACCAAGGCTCGAAGTAAAATAGATTAAATTATAGGCTACTTATATTAGAATACACCAACCAAAAAAAAAATCCAAAAATAACCCATTGTTCGGATCGGATCGGATATCCGACAAAATTATTTTGGATATCCGAATCCGATCCGAAATCCGAAAGTTTCGGATCGGATATCCGGTTTTACGGATCGGATACGGATCGAATATCGGATCAGATTCGGATAATCGGATAATTTGCTCAGCCCTAGTGGACGCTGAGCGAGACAGCAACCAAGCCGTTCATCTAACATCACCTCGAACACATAAGACAATCATGTGAATAACAAATAATATGCTTACAAAAATATTAAAGGATATCACGTAACAAATAGTTTCCTTTACTTCAATTAACCAACATGTGAGGTGATGAAAACGATAAAGTTTAAAAGATGGGACATTAGCAGCCATTTGATTTTAAAATCATTTTTTACGTAAGCAGACAAAACACACGAGTCGTGGCTCCTAGTATCACCGCTACATCCTATTGGCTTGTGATAAGTGTAGTTTGTAGTGCCTAATTTGCTGTGTTTTGGTCACATTTCCTTGCGGAATCGCTCCTTGGGAGCGGTTCATGGGCTACTTATGCTTCCTTTAGCTCGTTTCAGGTTCCCGAGACCATTCATGAAGAGTTGGAGCGATTCCGACTCAATACATACACTTTTCGGAGCCAACGAAGCGGAGGAACGATCACTCGATGCCTTGGATTCGACCCCGAGACCTTGGGACCCGATCCCGAGCCCCTTAGACCCGATCCCGAGATCTGAGAGTCGATGAGAAGTCCATGTGAAGCAAGGAGGAACCTTAAAGATCATATTGGAGGCCTACAAGACTCATCCCCGACGGGTATGGCCTCATCCCGTCCGGGATGAGGTGCGCATTTAGCAATGGTTCTGTTTTGGACCCGTCCCGGTCGGGACCAACCCGTCCCGGTCGGGATCAGACCGTCCCGGTCGGGACCAACCCGTCCCGGGCAGGACGAGACTGCTGAAGCCCGCGTGACTCTTTTCTTGCTCCTTCATTCTTGTAACCCTATAAATACTCCTCCTTTGTAATGTTTAAGCACAATACTTTTACCCTAGATTGGTTTAGGCCTCTCTTAAGAATTCAAAACCCTAATTAGCCTCTTTTAATCTTTAGTTAATCTTAGTTTATTCTAGTTTAGATAATCTTGTATTAAGTGGGTTCTTGAAGATTTCTCCAAGCTTGACATCCTTGGAGTGGATTTGGGTTCTTATTTATACAAGATTGCATCTTTTTCTTCATCTTGTTGTTGGTATAATCTTCTCTACTCTTGTTCTTGTTTACTTAATCAAGTTTGAATCTTTACTTAGTGTTTATTGTTATTGTCCTTGTTCTTGATAATGCATGTTTGGTTGTTCATGTTGTTTTCTCTTATTATTGTTAGTTTGTTCTTGATAATGAGTGAGTAGTCTCCTTGTGGGGTTAGTAGGGGGATTAAGGGTAGATTATGGGTGATTAGGGTTTGATTAGGGGTAAAGGTGACTCTTTTGTTGTTAGTCACATAATGGGCACTCTATATGTTTGTTGATTTGCTTGTGTGAGTAGTAGTGGCCAATGCTCCCATACTTGTGCTCATCTTCTCATTGTTTGTCTATTTTGTGGTTGCGTTGAGGTTAGTCTTAGGCACGAGAGTGCGGACCTACTTCGACATCGGTCTACGTAGCGAGAGCCCGGACCGACTCTAGCAATTAGGAGACACCTACACCCTTGACCACCCCAATTACCCTACTACACTTATGAACCCGACCTACCCCACTTCCTTTCATATTTGATCTCAACTTATTAGTTAGTCTTCGTTTCTTTTAGTTTACTAGTTTGTTTGATCATTAGTTATTCCATTTTAGCATTGTTTTAGCCTAGTTCATTGTTAGCCTAGTCTTACCTCTTCCACCACCATAGTTTACCAATTATCGTTCTCTTCGTGTTTGTTTGTGTAACTTAGCCTTGTTTGTTAGTGGACCTAGTCTAGACTTTACAATACCGTCTCCTTGGATATCGACCCTACTTGCCCTAGATACCCACTAGGAATAGTCGGTTATTTATTGATCGGCGGGACACGCGGCAAATCCCACCATCAATTTGGCGTCGTTGCCGGGGACGGTGCATTGTTTAGACTTAGTTTGCTTATAGCTAGACTTAGTTACCCTTCTTTGTGTTCTTCTATCATCTCTTGTGCATATTTTGTAGGTTTCTCTTGTTTTCTTAGTCTTCTTTTCTCTTTGTTTTTTCTTCGTGCTCGTTTATTGTCTTTGACTAGTGCTCGAAAAGCACTAGGTGGTCTTACGTTTGCTCAAGTGTGTAGTGTATGCCTAGGGAGAGAGGCGAGTTCTTTCTCTTCAATCCAGAGCCGGAAAGACTCTTTAGAGCCTTTCGCCAACGGACGATTGGCCGGGTTAGAATCTCTCAACCAAGTACTAGCAATACCATTAAAGAGCAAGCTCAAGGGTCCGACTTTGACGAAGCATCTCGAGAGACGGCCGAAGGGATCTTCATAAACCCCTTTGGTTCATCTATCCATTCTTCTTCACCTAGTTCCCCATCTAGTTCTACATCAACACCGTCTACACCATCTTCTCCCGCATATCCAATCATGCCGAAGTTTTCGTCTCACTCCACATTTACGGAAGATGTCTTGCCGGGACCGAATACTCTACCGGCCGCTTATGCCGGAAATTTTGTGGCCAAGACTCAATTCATCCAACTTGTGGAGAGGAATCAATTTAGTGGTTTGCCCACCGAAGACCCGCACCAACACATGGAGACTTTCTCCGATTATTGTGACGCTATTTCTCAAACCGGGGTTACTCAAGATCAAATCCGTTGGGTATTATTTCCATTCTCATTACTTGGAAAAGCGAAGCAATGGATCAAGAGTCTCGATAGGGCAACCATGGGCATCGATACTTGGAAGAAACTTGCATTGACGTTCTACCAAAAGTTCTACCCTCCGGAGAAGACTAATTTGCTAAGGGCCTCCATCACCGGTTTCCAACAACGGGATGAGGAAACCCTTTATGAAGCTTGGGAGAGGTTTAAATCTTTGGTTAGATCGTGCCCCCACCATGGACTTGCACAATGGTTCTTAGTCCAACAATTTTGGAACGGTCTTTATGAGGACTCAAGAGCTATTCTTAATATGGGCTCCAATGGTAGATTCACTGAGGTCGATGATGACCAAACATGGGCAAGAATCGAGGAGATGGCGGTTCATAATTCTCAATACTCAAGGCCTAGGAAGGCAAATCGAGGAGGTAGGCACGAGGTTGATGCTATTACTCAATTAAGCATTGACCTTGGAGCTCAATTGAAGACCCACGTGGAGAATATTGACAAGAAGCTCCAAGGCCACCTCAATCAAGTTCAAAGCATTAGCTCCTCCAACCAACACTCGATTCAAGAAGTGAATGCTTTGGGATTTGCACCTCCTTTGCCTTATCATGGGATGTGTGATACTTGTGGAATCGTTGGTCATGATCCTATGCATTGTCAAGGAAGCGTTGAGCAAGTGAACGCCTTTCAAGCGTTCAAGCAAGGTGCCTCCTATTCTAATCAATACCAAGCTTCCAATCAAGTCCCTCAACAACAAGCTCTACAACTTCGTCCCTATGTTCCACCTCCCTTAAGGGACAACAACCAAGGTTACCAAGGCTATCAAGGCAACTCAAGGCCCTTCAACAATTTCAAGCAAAATAACCAAGGTACCTTCCACAACAACAATCAAGGGTTCTAACAAGGGAACTTCAATCAAGGCCTTAATCAAGGCAATTCTCATGGGTTCCAAGGGAACCGTCAACAACAAGCAACTCAAAGTCAACAACAACAAAGCAAGCCTAGGAGCCGATCTCCTACTCATGACTATGGCATTCCTCTAGCTATCACCGATACTCCGCATAATCCACAATCTCCACCTTGAGATTTCAACATTCAAAAATCTATGACGGATATGCATAAAAACCAAATGGAGATGGCAAGAAACCAACAAGAGTTCTATGCTTTTATTCAAAAGGATAACATGGCAAGAGATGCTCATACGAAGATGCTTGAGACCCAAATATCTCAACTTGCTTCGGGAAGCTCCTCAAGACAAAAGGGGCAACTCCCTCCTCAAGGTGAAACACCAAAAGTTGAGCATGTAAATGCTATTACCACAAGGAGAGGTACATCTTATGATTCCCCTTCATTCCCTAGTAAGCAAGAACCAACAAAGAAAGTTGCATCTCCAATTCAAGAAAACTCAAGCATGGAAGATCCAATGCAGGAGCAAGTCTTATGGGAGATTGAGAAACCCCAAGAGGACAAGCTTCCCCCACCTCAAGGAAAAGACAAGGGTAAAAGGAAAATGTCATTTGAAGAGTCCACCCCTATTGAGCAAAACAAGATTCAAATCAAGTTGCCTTTCCCAACAAGGCAAATGAAGACTAAGGTGGATGTCCAATTTGACAAATTTCTAGACATTGTGAAGAAATTGGATGTTAATGTCCCATTCACCGAGTTACTTACCCAAATCCCGGCATATGGAAGATTCATGCGAGAAATCCTAGCTAGGAAGAGATCCATCGACAAGAAAGAGACTATTGCGTTCACGAGGGTGGTGAGCGAGCTTATTCAAGGTTCCACTCTTCCAAAGTTGAAGGATCCGGGTAGTTTCTCGATCCCGTGCACCATAGGCAATTACAAGATCGAGAGAGCATTATGTGACTTGGGTGCGAGTGTGAGCATCATTCCTTATTCCATTTGTTGCCGACTCGGGATGAAGGAGCTAAAGCACACTTCTGTTACACTCCAAATGGCCGATAGTTCATTCAACCGACCATTGGGGATGCTAGAGGATGTGCCGGTGAGAATCGGGAAGTTCTTCATTCTGGTCGACTTCATTGTGCTTGACATGCCGGAGAATGCTATCACTCCCATTATCCTTGGGCGCCCATTTCTACACACCGCCGGTGCTATGATTGATGTGAAGAACGGTAGGATCACATTCGAGTTAGGCGAAGAAAAGATCGTGTTTGACCTCCAAGGAAACACTTCGCCCACTAAAGATGAGTCATGCAATATGATCCACGACACGGAAGACATCAATCTAGGGGTTGATTTGGGACAAAGCTTGAAGAGCAATTCATATGAGCTTGAGGATGATGACTCCGAGATTGAGGAAGATGAGTGCCCATGTCATGGGTTTGATGACAAGTTGAAAGGCAAGAAGCAAGATGAGCCTCCCTTGGGGCCGCATGAGGACAAGTGGACGTTTGGGTATATCCCGAAGGATCAAAAGTATAAGTTCAAGTCATTGAACTTACAAGATCGGGATGCCCCGGGAACGTCGAGACAAAGTCATGGAGAGCCTTGGTATTTGGATGCTTATATTACTAGCTTGATTGAAGACTTTGCTAGAGCCTTCGACTTGTTTCTTCGTGCCCTCGATGGAGATGGAATAGGTTGTAGTATTGTTGAAAAAGATTGAAGAATGCACCATCCTTGGTTTGACGGAGTTCCACAAGAACCGTCTCTTTGTATATATCTCTTTCTCTTGTAATTCCTTTTAGTTTTGTGAAATTCTTGATTATTTGGATTGTTGATGAGCGATGTGAGGGAGGGAATTTGATGTTGTATTTGAGTTTATTTGATAGGAAAAGTGAAGGTGAATCCTAGAGAGGAGGGTCATTGTTAGAGCTTGGATCGTGTGAGGGAGAGTCGGTTTTTGAAGCCCGGAACGAGCTTTTGGAGTTGCAAAGGGTAGGAGGACTCTTCCCGACCGAGAAGAGATCATCCCGTTCGGGATGGATGAACCATCCCGACCGGGAAGGATGTCATCCCGTCCGGGATGAGTGTGACAAAAGTTGGGTCTACTGACAGGTCATCCCGACCGGGACGAGGTCTTCCCGACCGGGACGGACAGGTCATCCCGACCGGGACCACCCATCCCGACCGGGATGGACCCCCTGTTCCCCCTTTTGCCTTTTCTTCGTCGTTTGAGCCACCCTACCACTTTATACCCCTCCCAACCTCCCTGCATGTCCTTACTCTCATTATATGACCCCTACACCTCACATACACATTTTCACCTCATTTTTCTCTTCACTTTACACCGACTTTCACATCAAGACCCACCTCCGTATACCTTTGTGCTCTAACCATGGAACCGTATCGCGATTGGAGAGGAATAACAATGATGACGACTAGCTACGTGCCGATATTGACTTATGAGACGATGGAGCGAGTGGATTGCTAACCGCATGGTACGGCAACTATCATTTCTTTTCCGTCTTCTATAGCTTCTCTTTTTTTGTTAGTTCCCCTTCCCCTTATACACTTTTGTGTCATAGTGGCCCTTGGGGCCTCGGTATTTATTGCTCCCGACTCTCGATGACGTGATTACATCGAGAGTCATTTCAAAATCCAAATTTTACAAGATTTTCACCCCCTTTGGTAGAAGTTAGTCGGATTTGGGCGGAATCCGGGCTAGGTGACTTGATTACACCTAGTCCTCCCCTCCCATTTTCTTTTATTTCTTTCTTTTTATTTCTCCCCTTTTCCATATCTTTTCTCGTCTCGGCCCACGGTGACTTGACTACACCCCGGCCGGACACTTTCTACCCTTTTCTCCACTTTTTGATTTTTAGCTTTATTTTCGTAGTTTCTTTTCTTTTGTGCTCCCATGCACTACGGTCGAGCATGAGGACATTGCTCGGCTTAAGTGTGGGGGAGCGATATTCTATCGTAGTTAGTTTTATTTTCGTAGTTTTTCGAAAAAATCTTTAAAAATTCTAAAAATTTGAAATTTTTTCACAAAAATCAAAAAGATTTTATTTTGTGTGTTTTCCTTTTGTGTCATTGTGTCGTATATGTGTTTTGTTGTGCGTGTTTTGCCTCCTTTTTTCCTCTTAGGTCGCCCAATCGCCGCTAACTTTGGAAGGCTTTCAAGACATCCGGTAACGCCTTTTATCCCATTTTCCTCTTTACCTCTTGTGATGTTCGGATGAGATTTGTGATGATGTGTGCTCGGAAGGAGCTTTTTAAAGTTTGGTGTTGGTTGGTTGCTTATTTGGAAGTTAGGGGTGGTGTTTGTTCCCTTTATTTGTTTGTTTTGTTTTGTTTTTGTTTTGTGGCATTTTGTCTATTTTTCTTTCGTTTTCGTCGCGTCTTTGTTTTGTGTTGTGTAGTTGTGTCTTGTGTGTAAATCGACTTTCGAAAACCCGGTCTAGAGGCTAGTGTGCGAGTGTTTACTTTCCCTTCCTAGAGGTATAAATCGAGTCTTGGACTTTAGTCTAGTAGAATGACCCTAAATCAATGATTTCGTTGGTCCTTTACCTTGAGTCCACCTAGCTTACTAGGGATTTACTACGGGATTTGCATTTTGACCATTTTGACCACCCACGGTGTGAAAAGGCCTTGGTTGCCGAGTCCCGTCCCTTAGGTGACCTTGTTTGACATTGCTCGACTAGTCCAAGTTCTCCCCTTTTTGTGGGTTTGAAGGGAAGGGCCCGTCCCGACTTACCCATTCACCTACCTCCTACACATATCCACCAAATAAATTTGCAAATTGTTGAAATCTCCCTTTCTTGTTGCAAAGAAATGCCTACAATTCAAATCAAGCCAAAAGGGCAAAGAAAAGAAAAAGAAAGAAAAAAAAGAAAGAAAGAAAAGATTGAAGAAAAAGAAAAGGCACAAAAAGAAAGCCAAAAAGAAAATAGAAAAGAAGAAAAAGAAATGGCATGGCAACACACAAAGCAAGTATGCAAAAGAAAAGAGAAAATGCCAGAAGAAAATCGTCTCACAAAAAGATCCTAACCCCACAAAAATAAGTCTTTTTCCGACTTTTGCCGTGAAGAGCCTACCAAAGGACCGAGTCCCTAGGAAGGATGATAGCGGCAAAGGTCGGTCTTCCCTCACTTTGCAATTATTTCCACCTTTTTACTTGGACTAGTTAGGCGGTTTCGGACATGGGACGACCCTCTTGGCTCATTGCTAAAGGGGGCAGGGTCTCACTTACCTGCAGTGTCGACTAACACCGTGGTTCATCCTTTTTCCATCCCGCCGATCGTCCCGTAGTACGTTCTTAGAAGGTTAGGAGGAACCTAGGTAAGTTACCAACGTTTTTATTGCTTTGTCGTCATACTATTAGGGTTTTGTCCATTTTGGTTTGTATTTGATAGCTTGGGAACGTTGTCACTTGCCTCGAGTCCTAAACCGGTGCTTCTTTCACCGCTTTTTAGAGGGAAGCGGTATTTGTTTCTTTTTGGGTGCAACATTTTGTGTGTTTGTGTGTATGTTTGTTTGTTTATGTGTTTTTGTGTCCGGTTGCATCCGCGGTTTTGTCGCAAGACCTCACTTGCCTTGCGAAGAACACTTATCCTCTAGGTGTTCTCGCGTAAGTTGAAAGGGCGTACGGTGCGCTAATACTCGCTCGGCTAGTTTAGTAGTTAGTTTGTGCTAAGTGTGGGGGAGTTGATAAGTGTAGTTTGTAGTGCCTAATTTGCTGTGTTTTGATCCCATTTCCTTGCGGAATCGCTCCTTGGGAGCGGTTCATGGGCTACTTATGCTTCCTCTAGCTCGTTTCAGGTTCCCGAGACCATTCATGAAGAGTTGGAGCGATTCCGACTCAATACATACACTTTTCGGAGCCAACGAAGCGGAGGAACGATCACTCGATGCCTTGGATTCGACCCCGAGACCTTGGGACCCAATCACGAGCCCCTTAGACCCGATCCCGAGACCCGAGAGTCGATGAGAAGTCCATGTGAAGTAAGGAGGAACCTTAAAGATCATATTGGAGGCCTACAAGACTCATCCCCGACGGGTATGGCCTCATCCCGTCCGGGATGAGGTGCGCATTTAGCAATGGTTCTGTTTTGGACCCGTCCCGGTCGAGATCAACCAGTCCCGGTCGGGATCAGACCGTCTCGGTCGGCACCAACCCGTCCCGGGCGGGACGAGACTGCTGAAGCCCACGTGACTCTTTTCTTCCTCCTTCATTCTTGTAACCCTATAAATACTCCTCCTTTGTAATGTTTAAGCACAATACTTTTACCCTAGATTGTTTTAGGCCTCTCTTAAGAATTCAAAACTCTAATTAGCCTCTTTTAATCTTTAGTTAATCTTAGTTTATTCTAGTTTAGATAATCTTGTATTAAGTGGGTTCTTGAAGATTTCTCCAAGCTTGACATTCTTGGAGTGGATTTGGGTTCTTATTTATACAAGATTGCATCTTTTTCTTCATCTTGTTGTTGGTATAATCTTCTCTACTCTTGTTCTTGTTTACTTAATCAAGTTTGAATCTTTACTTAGTGTTTATTGTTATTGTCCTTGTTCTTGATAATGCATGTTTGGTTGTTCATGTTGTTTTCTCTTATTATTGTTAGTTTGTTCTTGATAATGAGTGAGTAGTCTCCTTGTGGGGTTAGTAGGGGGATTAAGGGTAGATTATGGGTGATTAGGGTTTGATTAGGGGTAAAGGTGACTCTTTTGTTGTTAGTCACATAATGGGCACTCTATATGTTTGTTGATTTGCTTGTGTGAGTAGTAGTGGCCAATGCTCCCATACTTGTGCTCATCTTCTCATTGTTTGTCTATTTTGTGGTTGCGTTGAGGTTAGTCTTAGGCACGAGAGTGCGGACCTACTTCGACATCGGTCTACGTAGCGAGAGCCCGGACCGACTCTAGCAATTAGGAGACACCTACACCCTTGACCACCCCAATTACCCTACTACACTTATGAACCCGACCTACCCCACTTCCTTTCATATTTGATCTCAACTTATTAGTTAGTCTTCGTTTCTTTTAGTTTACTAGTTTGTTTGATCATTAGTTATTCCATTTTAGCATTGTTTTAGCCTAGTTCATTGTTAGCCTAGTCTTACCTCTTCCACCACCATAGTTTACCAATTATCGTTCTCTTCGTGTTTGTTTGTGTAACTTAGCCTTGTTTGTTAGTGGACCTAGTCTAGACTTTACAATACCGTCTCCGTGGATATCGACCTTACTTGCCCTAGCTACCCACTAGGAATAGTCGGTTATTTATTGATCGGCGGGACATGCGGCAAATCCCACCATCAACTTGCATCTCACCAATAGAAGTAACCGTGTTACCAACTCGTAGACCGAACCAATCTTATGAGGTTTACATCTCACCCATAAGGCTCAATTGGGCCCGAACTTCTATTATATTATACGTTTATTCAAACGGGGCTCTGGACTGAAATGAAAGCTGATGATTATATTCTCTGCATCACCAAGAGGTAACCCACAGTTTTCAGAATCCTAATCTGCCCCCGCTACCTAGGTGGTAATACTGATCAAGTACTTGTCTATATGTGCGCCACATATCCTACGCAGACTCTTGAACCGCAGCTCTCACTGCCGTAGGACGACTACCTTAAACACTAGGTCGACTCTCGGACAGCAGCCTCCGAGTCTGCTTTTCATTACAAGTGCTGTCGAAACACCACGCATGGTAGGATCCAACACAAGCTATTCGTCCCAGACTCGCATCGTAAACTTTATATAAAAGTCGTCCGTGAACAAGCAGTACATTATTTGGTGACCTTCAATAATTGGTCGGACTCATTTGAAGCAGTCAAATCCTCAAATATTTACTTTCAGTGTGACAACATTATACTTTAATCCTCATGTGTCACCCGAAACATCATATCCCAAATATCGTATAACTTCTTTTAAAATAGTAAATCTTTTAAATGAAGTGTTTTTTTTATATAAAAATAAAATTTAAGATATAATAAAATATTATTTTAAAATTTATAGTTTCTGAATAATATAAAAGTTTCTGAAAAATATAAATTAAGTCGTACTTTTTTTTTGAAGTGTAAATTAAGTCGTAATTAATCGATTTACAAAATTTTGACGTAAAATCATTTTAAAAAATACTTATAAATGTCGTGTAAATTTTTTGAAATAAAACAAATCCATTTATTATAGAAAAATGAAATTTATAAATTTGTACCTATATAAAATAATAAGTGAAATTTTATTAAAATAAGATTTTGTAGGTTACTAATCTACTCTATTATTATAATATATAAACAAATGTAAAAGTACTAAAGAAAATTAAATATGACCGAAATTATAATTATATAAAATACATACAAAATATAAGTACATAGAATAAACATACATAACAAATAGAATTAAACATACATATAAAATACAATGAAAATGATATAAGTAAATTTTATCATTTTAAGTTCTTTTATTCATTTTCTCATTTTTCATATAAACAGAAATGTAAAGGTGATAAATAAATAAATCAAACAAGTGATAATTTAGCTAAGTTAAATTTAGTCATAAACAAAATAAAATATCACGTAACATTTTTATATATAAGTAATTTATTAAATTACTAACACAATATACTTATATATAAGAAATGTTGTTAGATGAAAAGTTTGGTTACTTTAATAGTTATTACAGAGTATTTATTAACGTTATTAAGAATAAAAATATCGACGGGGTCAATAATATCGTCTACGTAAGAAAAGTCGTCCCCTTCCTCCTTTAAAGAAATTTTCGGGTCGAAATGATTTGACCCAAATACGGTTCTAGAAAATTGATTTCGTCAATTACTGGACAGCCCTTCATTTTCGATGCTCCAATTATAGAGAAAGACTAAGGAGTAAATATAATATATATAGTACGTACGGAGTATAGTAAGTAGAATTAGTACGTAGTAATTGTTGGTTAATGGCAAGAGTTGTTTTTTCTTCTTTTGTTTGTCCCACATAGGAGAAGTTAGAAGCTTAGTTGTTGTTTATATGGCTTTCCTCTTAGTGGGTTAGTAAGTGTGTAGTGGAGTGGGCCTTTTATGGTGAAGGGTTGTGTTGGGCTGAACTAGCCAACACGCACGCGTTCGTGCGGCCCGGCCCGGCTTGGTCCCGGGCTTGGGTGGAGCACCTGCGGGTTGTGCCTGACTTTTACCTTTTTGGGCCTCCGTTGTGCTGTGTCTGTCCAGGTTCATTGGGCTTGTGTTAGCTGTCTAGGTTCAAGATTGATTCAGTCAAATTAGACTGTTACAGGAGTGTTTAGGGGTGTTTAAGGCCATTAATCTTGGTGATTAATGCCTTAATTGCTGATTATCCTTTTGCAGGCTCCTCCAGTTTTGTCCTATATATACCGAGCCCTTTGTCATTCTGCAGACACACCATTCCTGCTCTCTTTTTCTCTACTCTCATATACTTTCTGTTCACTGTTCCTGGGTTCGTCTTTTGCTCGTTCCAAAGTTCACGCACTCGAGTGGTCGAGCTCGTGAATTGCAGTGTTAACCTTGGGGAACTACCGGCACTGTAGGCGATAACCATCGGAGTCGCGCCGATATAGTTTTCAAGTCAGTGGCTGACATACCACGACACTGCCTCGCTTGCCTTTCGGTTTCTGTCCCGAGTTACTTGCTGTCCGATTTCTGTTGCCTCGGTTTTCTGCACCCTCTCGGTTTGTGTTGCAGCTGCTGTCCGTGTTGCCTGTCGGATTGTTTTTGCAGTCCTGCGTTGCCTTCTTCGGTTTCCTGTCTCTCGTTTATTTATTGTTTCGCGAACCAACAGTAATAATATGTAAGTACTCGTAGTAAATATAGTACTCCGTAGATGTAATAGTGTGTAGGAGTAGTGAGTAATAGTATGTAGTATGTTACGGAGTACTCGTAAGTAGTAGTAGTAGTATGTATGTTATGTAGTACGTAGGTTAGTGTTAGGAAGCAGTAGGATGTAGTGAGTATGTACTACACTTAGGTTAGTATATATAGTAGAACTAGTTGGAAAGCCCGTGCGATGCACGAGCCTATTTTTAGTGCAAATGGTAATGACACCAGGTTAGATGATTGCATAAATTTGTGGAACTATTGATTGAGAGATTTTGATTTATATAATAGAATTACGTCGTCTTATTATAATTTTTAGATGTGGTATAATTTTACTTCAATTTATAGTTTTAAGAGTTGTTATAAGACTCAAAAGATTTTTCTATGTCAGCTCATCACAATTTTTCGATGTGGGATAACTCAACTTAAATTTATAATTTTAAGAACTTTTTTTAGGACTCAAAAGATTTTTGATTGATACCTAAAGACGATGATTACTTTTATTTATATAATAGAATTTCATCACCTTAATGCAATTATTTTTCGATGTGGGATAATTTTAATTCAATCTATAGCCTTAAGAGCTATTATAAGACTCAAGAGATTTTTTTTTATTAATATCTAAAAACGAATAATTTCTCTTACTGATGATGTAGAATTTCACACATGTTTATAGTTTTAAGAACTTTTCTAAAATTCAAAAGATATTTGATTTATATCTATGAAATTCATGACTTTGTAAAAAAAATCGATGTTAGAAATTTTACTTTAGGACAAATGATTATCTAAAACAAATTATTTCTCTTATTTATGATATATCATCATAATTTTACGGTGTGTGATAATTTCACTTAAATTTATAGTTTTAAGAACTCTTTTAGAACTCAAGAGATTTCTGTTTGATATCTAAAGACGATGATTACTTTTATTACATAATAAAATTTCATCACTTTTTTGTAATATCGAAGCCTGGGATAATTTTTACTTCAGTTTATACCCTTACAGGAATATAATATTGATGATGTAGAATGTCATCAGTTTATCATAATTTTTCGATCTGCGGTAATTTTATTTAAGTTTATAGTCTTAAAAAGTCCTTTTAGGACTCAAAGTATTTCTCATTGATATCTAAAGATGAATGATTGCTTTTACTCCATATTTATATAGTAGAATTCTATCACCTTATTATAATTTCTCGATGTGAGATAATTTTACTTAAATTTATAGTTGCTTTTATAAGACAATTTTTTTGTTAATATCTAAAAACAAATGATGTCTCTCATTATTTGTGATATAGAATTTCATCACCTTTTCATAATTTTTCGATATGTGATAATTCTACTTAGGTTTATAATCTTAAAAAAATTAGAATAACTTAGATTTTTGGTTAATATCTAAACACAAATGATTGCGCTCTTTTCTATCAACTTACGGACTCAATTTTTAAGACTCAATTTTTTTAGTTGATATCCAAGGACAAATGATAATTATTATTATTATTATTATTTATAATATATAGAATTTCATCCGCTCATCGTAATTTTTTGATGTGAGACAAGTTAGGATAATTATAATAATAAAAGAGTTTTTTTAAGACTCAAAAGTTTTTATAATCCCATAATTATTTTTTGATGTGAGATAATTATGGTGGACATCCAAGGACGGATAATTACTGGAGTATTATTTATAATATATAATTTCATCACCTTATTATAATTTGTCGATGTGTGATTACTATTATTTATAATATAGAACTTAATCACCTTATTATAATTTGTCGGTGTAGAATAACTTTAATATCTTTATATGTAATAAATTCATCACTTTTTCGAGCAAATAATATGAAACATATAATATGAAATTTATACTCTAATGAAAGCATTTTTTACCATGAATCTAATTAATTCATTTTTGTAATTTTATTTACGTTAACATTTTGTTAAATGAAATTTAAAGATTTGTAGATGAAAATTTATAAAAACATCACTTTAATATAATAGATAAAATATATTAATTTTAATAATTAAAAGATTCTCTATTTGAATTTTTTTTATTATTAATGATATTTTCCTAAATTGAGTTTTGATATAATGGACCAATCATATCGCTCGAAAATTTCCTCCTTTATATATACATATATTGATTCAATCAACTTATAATTTTTCGATGTGGGATAATTTTACTTGAATTTAATTAGTCTTAAGAGTGTTTTTTAGGATTCAAAAGATTTCTCGTTGATATCTATAAATGAACGATTATTTTTAATTATATAGCAGAATGTCATCACCTTATTATAATTTCTCGATGTGGGATAATTTTATTTAAATTTATAACTATATGAGCTTATAAGACTAAATATTTTTTGGTTGATATCTAAAAATGAAAGATGTCTTTTATTTGTGATATAGAATTTCATCACCTCAACATTATAATCTTGAAAATTCTTTGAAAAAAGTCTCTTTTATATTAAATATATATTTTTTATATCACCTTATTATAATTGTTCGATGTGAGATAATTTTACTTACTTTTATGGAGTGCGTAATAGATTCATCACTTTTTTTTTGAGAAAATAATATGAAATCTTGTTTATAATATAGAATTTCATCATATCATAATTTGACGAATGACTACTCTTATTTATAATAGAAATTTTCGATGTGGGATAATATACTTAGGTTTAATTTCACCACTTTATTATAAGGGATTTTCTACATGGTGTTTCTATGTTTTTAGTTTTTTTTATATGATATCCTTGCACTTTTATAATCAGACATGGTACCCCTCACTTTTAGGGACGTTTAAGGGTATAGAGACATAATACACTAAAAGTGAGGGGGGACCACGTGTGATTATAAAAGTGGAGAGGTATCATATAGAAAAACTAAAAACATGGGGATTCCATGTATAAAATCCCTTAGGGGCTGTTTGGTTGGATAAATTAAGGTATAAGGTATGGGTATGAAAGGGTTTAAACCCATACCTTGTGTATGGGTTTTGGAAACCCTTGGGTGGAGGTGGGTATGGGTCATATCAAACTCTTAGGTATCAAAAAAAATATACTTCAATCATTCTCATTCTCTTCTCCACCGTCAATTGCAAGTCATAGTATAACACTCACATGAAAATCATCTTTATCTCCACTTCATCTCCTTATTTCATCGTTTAATCCATGTAAAAAAATTGTAATGTATTTTTTCATTACAGTAACTTTTTTTTCTTCTGAATTATTAAAATTTCTATTGTATCCTTGTTGTGGAACAATAATTGAAATTTGGATCTTTATTGAATTACACTCCAAATTCGTTTTATATTGAATCTTTATCTGAATTGTTTTTTATTTTATTTTAGAAATTTTATAATTTGAATTCTACTTTAGTATTTTATTTTCTCAATACTTACATTAATACTCCAATTTTTTTTAATTAATATATGGATTGTTCTAATAAAGTCGTATTAGATCTCAAAAGAAAATAAAGTCGTAAGAAAACTGATTCCTGATTCCACTATTTTTTAATCCAAGCACAAGGTAAGAAGATGAAATTGATTCCAGAAATGAACCAAACACCATATATCAGGTATCAAATTTCAACCACATACCACCCTGGTTTGATTCTTGATTCCAACCCCATATCTTCTTGCGAACCAAACGGCCCCTTAATATAATCTTTCAATGTGGGATAAATTTTACATAAGTTTATAGTCCTCTGAATTTTTTTAGTGACATCTTATTATATATAGTTTTTTTATAGCATATCCAAAAAAAATTGGGGGTACCATCTTACTAAGAGTTTTTTTTAAGATTAAAAAGTTTTTTATTGATATTTAAGGACGAATGATTACTCTTATTTATAATAAAGAATTCGGAGGAATGATTACTTTTATTTGTATAATATAATTTCATCGTCTTATTTATTGATATTTATAATAAAGAAAACATGATTACTATGATTTATTATATAGAATCATCGTTTTATTTTAATTTTTTCGATGTGGAATAATTTTAAGTTTGTGGTCTTATTAATAGTTTTTTTAAAACTCAAAAAAAAAAAATTGTCGATATTTAAAAATAATGATTACTCTTGTTTATAGTATAAAACTTCATAACCTCATCATAATTTTTCGATGTAAGATAATTGGTTAAAGTTTATAATCTTAATCTTAAGAGTTCTTCAAGACTCGAAAGATTTTTGGTGGATATCTAAGCACAAATGATTACTCTTATTTATAATATGAAATTTCATCAACTTATTATAATTTGTCGATGTGGGATAACCTTATTATTTTTATATGTAATAGATTCATCAATTTTTTGAGCAAATAATATGAAACAAATTATATGAAATTTATACTCAGATGAAAGCATTTTCTACCTAGATTCCAATTATATCATTTTTATAATTTTTTTTACGATAATTTTTTGTTAAACAAAATTTAAAGGTTTTGAGATGAAAATTACAAAACTTCACATTAATATGATAGATTAAATATATTATTATAATAATTAAAAGATTCACTACTTGATTTTTTTATTATTGAAGATACTTTCCAAAATTAAGTTTAGATGCAACGGACCAATCATATCGCTCGAAAATTTCCTTCTTTATATATATATATTGATTGTAGTGCATGTGGAAGATAGGCTAGGCATAGGTAGGTTAGATTAGTGTAGAATTTGTAGTGACATAGAGTGTAGGTGCAGTGTTAAGGTAGAAGTAGGAGTAAAACGTGGGAGTCAGTTAGAAGGCTTACATTTCCCGAGTTTCGGTCCGTTTCTCGTACAAACGTCTTTCTTTTTTAAAAAGTTGGAAATATAAGATTACGGAATTAAAATAATAAAAACCGTAAAATATATTTTTAAAAAGGAATTTGTGAGACGGTAAGTAAAATAGACGGTAAATAGTTTTATGAGACAATAGTTATAAGAAATTATTATTTTAAAAAATTCGATAAATTATTAAATTTTTGCGAGACAAGAAAATGTTAAAACGACAGGTCATTATTAAAAATATATTTTCGAGTTTTAAACTTTATGGGATTTTCTACGTGGTACCCCTGTATTTTTCACTTTTCTACGTGGTACCCCTACCCTTTCTATGTTTATACATGGTACCCTTGAAGTTTATTATTAATTTAACTATCGTCCCGAATTTTTTTTTTCCATCAAGTTTTCTAGTTAGATTATGTTTTTAGCTTAGGATTAAGACTTCAATATCATTTAACTTAGATAATTATCAAGTTATTGAGCTTAATTCAAGTGTTATCATTTGATTTGACAATATAACGTCAAAAATGTAATGCGTTTAGATTCGGAGTATAACTGCAAACACGTACAAAATTGTTAGTTTAAGTTCAATTATCGGTTAATTAGGTATGTCAAATGACGTTTAACTTTTATTCTTGAACATAAAAAGGTAATTTGTTGCCAAACTTGACGGGAAAAAAAGTTTATGGGTACCAATAAAGATAATAATAAAGTTTAGGGGTACCAAAGAAACTTTTTGTAAAGTACGAGGGTACTATGTATACATGTAAAAAGTGTAGGGGTAAAAGGTAGAAAAGTAAAAAGTTCAGGGGTACCACGTAGAAAATCCCAAACTTTATTTAACGAAAGATAATAATTTTTTTTTATAATTCGATAATTTTTTTTTCATGTTTTCAATACGGAATAATTTTTTATTTAACGAAAATAAAATAGTTTAATTCACGAAAAATAATTTTGTTTTCAAACGTTAAACTTGGTTTAAATAAATGTTTAAAATTTTAACTCTATTTGAAAAATACGGGGTATTACAACTAATGAGATCATGAAGCTTAAAAGGAACAGGAGATACATGAGGGAGTTTCGAAGAGGAAAACCGCCAAGGACCTGACCGCTCTTCAAACACCCTAACCCACGCACCCCAAACACTTGCTCAGACCACAAACAACCCATACCAGCCAAATAAATCCACCCTAGGCTACCTAGTCTGTAACGGTGATCAGAAAATGCACTTATTAAAAGAACGACTTAGACCGTAACAATGATCAATGAAGGCTCTTATTAAAGGATCGGATTGAAACTTGCCAAAAGCACGACTAACAAAGAAAGAAAAGGCAATAAAGATAGTAAACCAACATCAAAGACATTGATAAAGAACCCAAACGATCAGAGGAAATCACCCAACCCGAACAAATCAACGGAGGTCAGAGGGTGGGGAAAGGGGGCGAGGGAAAGGGGAACACCCTCAGCCGACGATGAAAGAGAAGGGGTCAGTGAAACCCGCACCGAGAGGGAAGCGACCGGGAAGGGAAGACAGTAACCGAGGGTGGGGGAAGGGGCGAGGGGAGGAGGAAAACCCAAGGAGACCGACAAAGCCGATCGACGAAACAACATTTAAGATTGATAAGAAACAAACATGAAACAAAAGAAATTGAAAGAAGAAGCTTAGTCGTGACTTTTCAAGTTGAAAGAACCGTAAAATTAAATTGAAAACTAAAACAAAGACCCAGAGAAGGACTCAGCCTTCAAGATCATCGACGGAGAAAGGAAGAAGACAAGAGAAAACGGAAGAAGACATCACCGAGACAACCCGATAACAGAGAAGAAGCCTAAGAGCGGAAATAAAGAGCCGGCAACGGGAGGCTAGGGTGAGACAAGTTGGCCGGTGATAGGCCAAAAAAAGGCCATATCACCGGCCTAGGGGTGGAAGGGATGAAGAGAGGTGAGGTAGAAGTGGCGACGGTGAGTTAGGGTTTCTGGTGGTTTTTGGGGATTTTTAGGGAAGGGAAAGTAAGAGAGAGAAAGTTAGAGAGGGAAGAGGACAAGTCCGTATTGCATGTTATCTACTGTATATGTTAACCATTTTGTACAAGTTTAACTTAATTTGCACAAATTTTGCAACACCGATTTGTATGGTCTTGACTCTTGAGAGCTGAATTCAATCTGTTATTAATCGAAGTCGCGAAAGTTTTGGATCCAGATCATGAGATTAGATGTGATTAGCCGTCTAAACTTTACCCAAAGAGCGATGATTGATCTGCCAATTGCGATTGTAAACCTTTGATTTGGTCGTCCATGGCTATCTTCTTGCTTCTCACCTTACCCGTCATACCACTAAGCCACTGACTATGAACATCTCGGCATTGGAGTTCAACAACCCATCTGTCTTTCCCTTTATTATTACCTTAGGGGGTCGGGGTGAAGACAATAATGAGCTTGGATGTCGAAGGCTCCTCGGCCATTGCCATTGCTTTAAATGAGTGGTTGGTTGGAATATGATCAGAAAGGGGGTACAAGTAGTATAGAGATGGATGTGTTTGTTATTGTAAGTTTAAGAGTGATGACTAATGAGGAAGAAATGAGTGAGATGCATCATGCATGCATGGGTGTTATGAATACACCTTCTTTACTACTGTCACATACTCCTACATTCCTACGGAAATGGTGGTAGACGTGTTCTTTATGGCCAATTCTCCCTTCTAGTACCCGAATACTAGGAATCGGGTTCCACTATGTCAAGTGTCCCAATATGTATATTCCTCATATATACAATATTAACAAACATTTTTATGTTAGTGCAATGTATAATTATTATTTCGCTTCTCGTCATCAATAATTTTACTTAGTGTTGTCCGTATTTTAATTTATTTATTTTTGAGGGAAAACGTGGATCATTAAATTAAATCGATCTCCGCCAAGTCAATAATGGCTTGCGGAGACTCAAAACCAAATACAACCTCGTCACCCGCCACACTACAGTAACGGGCCATAAAATGGGCAACCATATTACCTCCACGTTTAACATGTTGACACTTATACCGAGATAAAAGACTCAACAACCGGGACACTCGCGTAAAGCACAAGCCAAGCGGGCTCCGAAACACACAAGCCTGATTAAGTGAATTAACAACCGTCAGTGCATCGCTCTCAATAATCAAGCTATCCACCTGGTTACCGATCATCGGTTCCAAACCAAAGATAATAGCTTGTGTTTCCGCAACCTCAACCGACCACCTAGCTCGTACCCGTTTACATCCCGAACTAACCACTCTTCCATCAGGATCCCGACAAACAAACCCCAGCCCGACATCTCCATTCTCGAAAACAGTAGCATCCGAATTCATCTTCACCCACCCCACACCCGGCCGCTGCCAGCGTAACCCACCCCCTCCCAGATCTTGTGCCAAGGGAGTACCCACCATAGCTGTGTAAATAGAGTAATCACAGACCATCCGAGTTAATCCCATTCTTACAATGTGAAGGGGAGGGTGCGAGCCATTAAACAGACACGAATTACGCCAGGTCCAAGCAGCCCACGCCCGAGTCATGACGGAAATAGCATCATCCTTCGTCACCCTTTGCAAAACCCATTTAAACAGCTCATGACAGCTCACCTGAGGAAGAAGGGGGAGTAATGGTTCAAGCACACTATCCGTCCACACACTCCGAGTGGCCGTACAATGGAACAGGACATGCACATCCGACTCCGAATTTGTGTTACTCAGCCCACATCGAGGATCGTCGACAACGTGTCGATTTACGAGCAATTGCCGCACTGGCAAAATTCCATTACAAGCTCTCCACATAAAATGTTTAAGTTTTGGAGGAACTTAGGCACCCCATAAATATTGCCACACCTCTGAATCGCCCGCCCCATTTACAGTAACATTGCTCATATCGTAACCACCCCGAGCCAGCCTGTATGCAGATTTTACAGTGAACATGCCATCACGCGTCGGCCACCAAAACACCTGGTCCATCGAATCGCGACACAGAGGTAGCGAGGCAGCGTCATGGGCCTCCTCAGGCAACAGCACCTCCTGCAATTTATCTAAATTCCACGTCTCGCTATCCTGGTTAATGAAATCTGCAACTCAGTTTAACTAATATATTCATTTTACCCTTACTTGGTTTAACTCTTTTTACCCACCCTTCCCTTTGCTAATTCAATTACGATTAATCTCCAACACTCAACTCATCAACTACCATCTTATTTCAATTACGGAGTACAATTTAACCTACAATTTAACTGTTTATGCTCAATCCGACTCCAATTAATTCACCTTCGACATACTAATTTCGAGTTTAAGGCCGTTTCTTTAATTTCTGTACGATTTCAGTTTATTATGTGATTTCTTATCGAATTGAGACCAAAATATACGATTGACTTGTTCTAGATCAAAGCGCAGAAAAACCACACTCTACCCCAAATTGATTGAGGCGTAGAACCGTCACTCCCTAACCTAGAGTAAGGTGCAAAAGCCCTCACCCTTTAGTCTAGGCTTAGTCGCAGATCAACCAAGTCTTAGTTTTAGTTGAGACGTAGATCTTCAACGCTTCTGTCTATATTGAATCGTAGATCTCCAACGCCTCAGTCTAGGTTTAGATCCAATATACTTACGGAAAATATTAATATTAATAAACATACAGAAATACACATAAAACTGAATAAAAAAACCCATAAATTTTCCAGGCATGAAATTATTGAGATTAGGACAAGGTAGAGACTTGAGATATCTGCGTCTTAATCCACTGCTGGATTTAGAAATTTTAAAACTCGACCTGGACCTAGTCGTGGGTATTTTACGCCTGTCCCCACGTCTGGATTTATAAATTTTAAAACTCGACCTGGGCCTAGTTGTGGGTGTTCTACGCCTGTCCCCACGCTCGGTTTTATATATTTTAGTGGTCATTCCGGGTATGAGCGTAGGAGTTCCACGCTTTCTGTGAATCTCGTGTGAAGGATTCTGAAGTCTATTGTCACGTCTAGGGTCGCAATTACGAATACGAAAAATAATACGAATCATATATAAGTGCGTTCACAATGACAAAAACAAAGACTAACCTCGATAACGTCGTCGTCCGAATCATTTTCGTTATAGGGCAAATTCAAATCAAAAGGAAAACTATTTTCCGCGTTCGACATGTCCGGATTAATCGTCAAATAATCAAAAATTCAAAATATAAGCGCTTTATTAATTCGAGAGTAAAGTTGTTGTTGTCCGAGTTGTAATAAGAATAATGTTGGTAAATAGTAGGGTAAATTAGGTTAATGAGTATTTAGTTAAATTAGGTTAATAAATTTAAAAATGGCAAATTAGTAATTTATTTATAAATTATGGACGATACTAAGTAAATAGACGGACGACGTTAAGTAGCCGCTTAATTAAGATAGTTAATTTAACATAGAAATCGCATCTTCGATTCTCGATTTTTGGTAAGATTGGACAAGCCTATGTAAAATTGTCTTTCAATGTCGGTTTAGGAAATTATTATGCTAATATAAGTAGATACTTCGTATATTTTATTAGGATAAAATATTCTAATAGAATTATATTTACATTTTTAATAAAATAATTTGTGAAAAATTATAACTTTGGGTTAACACCAAAAATAAGAAATTGTGTGAAACAATCTCGTTCATACCATCACAATGGTCTCTTTCCATAAAAAAATTCATTCGTGTATCAGTTTTTCTAACGTTAATAAGTTTATTAAGGAATCAATCACAATGATATTATCACGATAAATTGAAATATTAACTAATATTTACAATACTTAGACAATATTATTGTGATTGATTTCTTGATGAGCTTATTAACGTGTAAAGTGTTAGAAAAACCGTTAATATACTAATAATAATTATTAATTAATTGGTTTTTTTTGTAGAAGTGATTTGTTTTAGATTCGTACAAGTGATTCGTTTTGGAAATTGTGTTAACGTGTAAGCCAAGTAAAAGATTGGGCTACAAACTTTCCTACAGTAGTATATTTGGAGCTAATTGGATTACCCGATCCGATGTGTTGATATTTTTATTACCCGATCCGTTGTGTTGATATGTAAAGGGTAACTTGGACGGACAACTTCCTCCAACTCTTTCTTTCTCACGATCATGGATTCCCAACCTCCTCGGAATGATACTACTCGGGTAATTCAATCCATACCCTTCTTAATATTGTAATTTTATCAGTAAAATCATTTCATAGGAGTTTTTGTACAACTTTATTTGTATATTCTCGTATTGATTGTTATAATAATAATGGGAAATTGATTAAATGACCATAATTGGCAGACTGCGAAGAAAATATTGGAGCTGATTAAAATGGAGCAATTGACGAAAAAACTCCAATATCGTCTGCGAGCCCTAAGCAAAGAAAGGGACGAAGCCAATGAGAAAATCCGTCAAATCCTGCCTATCCAACAATACCATTACCACCCATCTATTCTTTCCAACCCGCCCAATGAACCCGCTGCTGCTGCTGCTGCTGCTTCACCACCTTCATCTTTATCGTCAAATGACTATCCCAATTCCAGTGATGAAATCGAAGCAGATTATGCCCCACAACTCTAGACCCACCATCCAGTAGCATTATACTCCTATATTAGTATTATACAGCATATTCCTAAATAATTTTTGTCTATCTTGTCAATTTTTGGCATATATAGCTATCTCATGGAATTTTGCATACATTAATGCACTTTCTATTGAGCAAACCGGGTTTGGTAGTCGGATTAACTGCTAAAAAGAAATACACAGATCCTAGACAGTCTACTTTCAAGAGAAAGAAGATAGTTTCAGGGCGATGATTAGGTGGGAGTGACTGCTTGAAATCTTAAACTCCGATAGGTTGAACAAAAATCTGATGAATGGGTGCCACAGGCCCTCCCAGTAATAGCAAGCACAAAAGGCTTGCTGCACTGCACTGCACTGCACTGCACTCATTCTTGGGTGATGTTAACATCAACTACGGAGTATCGCTTTAGGTATTGTTCTCGTATATCACATTATACGGATATACAAATCATATAAGATCGTTGTATACTTGTATCATGCATGCAAGAGATTTTTTTGAGTATTACACATACGTATTATATCGTGTATATGACATTACTCTGCATCTATAACAAGCATACAACATACTCATACAAGATCAACTATAATATGTGACCTAAAGACTCATCCACCTATGTTATTGCGAAATTTTTATCGTTTTAATGTTTTTTAATAAACTATTTATTGTTTTAGTGTCTTTTTGAAACTATTTATTCTAAATGGGTCCACGTCACAATTTTTCTTTTTCTTTTAATTTAGAAAACTGGGCCGCTAGTTGAACTAGTGCTCGCCAACTCTACAAAAGCAAAAAAAAACAGAATCCCCAAATTCATCTCGCCATCATCACCGTTCACCACCACCAATATGTACCTCAACCACCCAGCCACCACTGTAAATGGACTGGAATCACCTACGACCCGACCACAAACCGGGTCACCTCCATCAACCTCCAATCTCTCTCCCCCTCCTGCTCGCCCCATGACTCGCTCAACTCGCCCACCACGTCTCCCTCCCAAACAACCGATTCTCCGGCTCCGTACCGGATTTCTCCGACATCTCTTTTCTCTCCTCACTCTCCCTCAACT
The DNA here is from genome assembly GCA_958450325.1 of Agrostemma githago. Taxonomy (NCBI): domain Eukaryota; kingdom Viridiplantae; phylum Streptophyta; class Magnoliopsida; order Caryophyllales; family Caryophyllaceae; genus Agrostemma; species Agrostemma githago. Next base: position 22,888,014 of record OY288246.1, read on the forward strand.
CCAACAACCCCCTCTGTTCTCCGGTCTCATTGCGTTTGGAACCCGGTTGATTTCCGATAATCTTACTGTGTCGGCAACCTCGTCGGCTCGATCCCCGATATCTTTGATTCGTTTCCGGGTTATCTCCGACTTGCTTACAACAAGCTAAACGGGTTGTTACCGAATTCCCTACTCAATTCATCGTTGCAGTACCTATGGGTGAACAGTACCTATGGGTGAACAGTGAGGAGCTCTCGGATTCGATTTCGGTCGTTTCCGGGTTGAGCCATTTGAAACAACTATGGCTATATGATAATCAATTTACCGAAACTCCTGTAGTTAGGGGTTGGAATTCATTGATTAGCTTGAGTAGCCGAGAGTTTCAGTGAGTTAGGGGTTGGAATTCATTGATTATCTTGAGTAGTTGAGAGTTTCAGTGAGTTACGGGTTGGAATTCATCGATTAGCTTGAGTAGTTGAGAGTTTCAGTGAGTGGATGAGTGGAAGAAGATGAAGGAGGTGGGATTGAAGTGGTGTGAGATGAGGATGATGATAATGGTGGTGAAATGAATTTGGGGAGTATGCTCTGTTTTTTTTGGTTCTGTACTAGGGTAGCCGCTAGTTGAACCAGCGGCAGCATGGGTATTTCTTCTATGGCATCTCCCCTGTTTTTGTTCGGCTGTTGATGCGTGATATTGGGGTGAGTCGCGAGTTCAAGTAGCAGCTAAATTTCCAAAATAAAAAAGAAAAAAAAAATTGGTGACGTGGATCCATTTAGAATAAACAATTTCAAAAGAATGTTAAAATAATAAATAATTTAATAAAAAACATTAAAATGATAAAAAAAATCAATTATTGCTAAAAATTGAGTAATTGTTTTCCTAAACAAATGAAGTAATTATGTTTAGTACGAGTACTAGGGCTGAGCAAATTATCCGACTATCCGAATCCGATCCGTTATCCGATTCGTATTCGATCCGAAAAACCGGATATTCGATTCGAAAAATGATTTCGGATCGGATATCCGATCCGAAAATTTCGGATATCGGAATCGGATTCGGATATCCAAAATAATTTTTTCGGATATCCGATCCGATCCGAACAATGAGTTATTTTTGTAATTTTTTTTATTGGGTTAGTGTATTTTAAGGTAAGTAGGTTATAATTTAATTCATTTTACACCATTTTTGTATTGCCTTAATATATAGAATAGTATACTCCGTAAAATATAAGATTAATTATGATTATGATTTTTCTAGTTGAATTGAACTTCATTTAGAATTTTATTTGACCAAAACTCTCAACCAAATCGGATATCGGATATTTCGGATATCGGATATTTCGGATATCCGGTTCGAAATTTTCGGATATCAAAATTCGGATATCCAAAGTGATTCGGATCGGATATCGGATACTAAAATTTTCGGATTTTCGGATCGGATATCCGATCCGAAAATCTGATTCGGATCGGATATCCGATCCGTGCTCTGCCCTAACGAGTACTCCCTCCAAAAAAAAATTATTCTTTTCAGTTTCCTATATTATACCAGGCCATATGTGTCTATGTGAGGAACACTTTAATGTAGTGGCACGAAAATAGAGAACGGAAGGAAGTACATAATAAGGTAATATGGGCATTTATGTAAAATTTTCAAGAAAAAAGGGCGATTTGTCCAAGAAAAATTACGCAAGTTCGCTCAACCTTTTTTTATCGGAATTACTTTTTTCATACTTCAACGTTACTCGATTATCATTAAAATTTTCAAAAATTTCCATTATTACCCTTTCTCTATTTTAAAAATCTTTCATTGTTTTTATTCTATTCTAAACATTTTTTTCTTCAAAATTCTTTACTGAAATCTCCATCTTATAAATTGATCAATCATTATTTGCCAATTTACTATGGATCATAGTTCGATAATCGATATTTTATCATATACTCGTAAGTAATTTTAATTGAAAATTAGGGTTGATTAGTGTTAATTAATTATTTAGGGTTCTTGTATAAGCAAATGAGAACTTTTTCGAAAAACCCTCATTGGTGTAATTGATTTGAAATTCATCGTAAATTAGTACTTTTCCGAATTGAAGAAACCTAATTGCTGCAATTGATTTCAAATTCATTGCAAATTAGGAATTTTTCTAAGAACCCTAATTGGTACAATTTCTATTCCTAATCTCAGTTTCTACTCGTATCATTGCAAATGAAGACTTTTTCGAAGAACCCTAATTAGTGCAATTGAATTTGAAATTTCTGACCTTAATTTATACTTGAATCATCGCAAATTAATTCTGTTTCAAAGAACCCTAATTGATGGAGTTGTGAGATTTTTTTATCTCTAAAAACTTAATTAGATGGTGAGTGGAAATGAGAAGGATAGAATAGTAATTTTGAAAAATGATTGAGTAAAGACCAAGTACAAAAAAGTACCACCTTTTTTATATAGGGTTATTTAACGACAATAATACCAACTATAGGGCGTCTTTCCAAAAAAATATCAATTTCAATAAATCTGAGAATAATACATAGTAGATTAAAGCCCGTGCGTTGCACGGGTTAATGAGCTTAATTACATTGACGAGGTATATATTCGTTAAATAAGAAACTTAATCAATCTATATCATTATAATAAATAAGATGATCACGTGATATTACTAATCAAACTTAATTTCAGCTAAGTTTATAGTCTTAGTAGCTTATTTTAAAACTTAAAATAATACATGACAACTCTTATTTATAATATAAAATTTTATCAACTTATTATAATTTTTCGATGTGGAAATAATTTTACGTTCGTTGTCTTATTAAGAGATTTTTTAAGACTCAAAAGTTTTTTTGATTGATATCTAAGAACGAATGAATTTTTTGATTGATATCTAAAAACGAAAGATTAATCTTATTTATAATACTACCTTCGTCCCACTAAGATTGTCACATTTCATTAAAATACTCCTCACAAATAATAGGGAAATGAGACAATCATTTAGGGACGGTGGGAGTATAAGATTCTATCGCCCCATCATAATTTTTCGATATAGGATAATTTACTCAAGGTTTATAGTTCTAAGATCCGCTTTTAAGACCCAGAAAAACGCACGATTACTCTTATTTATAATATAAAATCATCACCTTATTTTAATTTTTTCGATGTGAGATAATTTTAGGTTTATAGTCTTTTTAAAAGTTTTTTAAAACTCAAAAGATTGTTGGTTGATATTTAAAACCGAAAGATTACTCATTTATGATATAAAATTTCATCACCTCATCATAATTTTTCGATGTGGTATAATTTACTTAATTAAGTTTATAGTTTTAAGAGCTATTTTTAAGACTTAAAAGAGTTTGTTTTTATATCTAAGTTAAAGGATAGACGATTAGTTTTTATTTATATAATTGAATTTGATCATCATATTTGAGTATATGTTTTTGATGAATGATTAGTCTTATTTATATAATAAAAAAATTCACCTTATTATAATTTTTTGATGTGGGATTATTTTAATTAAGTTTTTTTAAGTTTAGATATAGTCTAATTCAAAACTTTTATTTATAGAGGAATAATTACTCTTATTTATAATATATAGAATTCCAACTTTAACTATATAATCTTAGTGTTAGTCTTAGAAACTGTTTTTTAAGTCTCAAAAGATTATTGGTTACGTAGAATTCTATCACCTCATTATAATTTTTCAATATGTGATAATTGTTTATAATATAGAATTTCCTCATCTCATCATAATTTGGAGAAATTGTTATTTTTATTTATAATAGAATTTCATCGTCTTATAGTCTCAAAAGTTTTTTAAAACTCAAAAGAGAGGGAGTATAATTTTTCGATGTGCGATACTTTACTTAAGTATATAGTCTAACAAATAATTAGTCTTATTTATAATGTAGAAATTCATCACCTTATTATAATTCGTCGATGTGGGACAATTTAACTAAAATTTGTAGTCTTATTTATAATATAGAATCATCACCGTACCTTATTTTACTTGTTTTGATGTCGGATAATTTTAAGTTTGTAGTCTTATTAAGACCTTTTTTAAACTCAAAATATTGTTGGTTGATATTTAAAAACAATAATTATTCTTATTTAGTAGAAATTCATAATACTTAAAGTTGATTTGATGGCTAAGGAAGAATTATTATTAGTCTGATTTACAATATAAAATTTTATCACCTTGTTATCATTTTTTACTTAAGTGTATAGTCTTAAGAAATTTTTTAAAACTCAAAAGATTTTTGTTTGATGAAACTTTATAATTTTTCGAATGTAGGATAATTTTACTTAAGTTTATGGTCTAATATATTTTTAAGACTCATTAGATTTTTGGTTGATATCTAAGAGCACAAAATTATCTTATTTATAATATAAAGTTTCATCACCTTATTATACTTTTTCGATGTGAGATTATTTTGCTTAAGTTTGCAGTCTTATTAAGAGATTTTTTAAGACGTAAAAGTTTTTTTTGATTGATATTTAAGAACACGTGATTAGTCATCACCTCGTATTAATTTTTCGATGTGAGATAATTACTTAACCTTATAGTCTTAAGAGCCCTATTTAAAAAGAAAAAAAATACATGACATTACTCTTGATTATAATATAAAAGTTCATCATAACGCTATAATTTTTCAATGTGGTATGATTTTAAACTTGTAGTCTTATATATTAAAAGTTTTTTTAATACTCAAAAGTTTTTTTGGCGATATTTAAAACCGAATGATTACTCTTATTTATTAAAGTTTCATCACCTTATTATAATTTTTTGATGTGAGATTATTTTTACTTAGGTTTGTAGTCTTATTAAGAAATTTTTTAAGACTTAAATGTTTTTTATTGATATTTAAGAACGAATGATTAGTCTTATTTATTGAATTCATCAACTTATCATAACTTTTTGAGGTGAGATAATTTATTTAAGTTTATAGTGTTAAGAGTTCTTTTTAAAATTAAAAAAAATTACATCATAGATGATTTTAAGTTTGGAGTCCTATATATTAGAAGTTTTTTTAAGACTCAAAAGTTGTTTTGTCGATATTTAAAACTGAATGATTACTACGGAGTATTATTTATAATATAAAATTTCATCACCCCATCATAATTTTTCGATATGGGATAATTTAAAAAAATTTCTTGGTCGATATTTAACACCGAATGATTACTCTTATTTATAATATAAAATTATAATTTTTCCATGTAGGATAATTACTAAGGTTTATAGTCTAGAAAACTCTTTTTGAGATTTAAAAGACTTTTGTTAGATATCAAAGAACAAATGATTACTCATATTTATAATATAGAATTTCATCATCATATTATAATTTGTCGATGTGGGATAGTTTTACAACTATGATATTATATAATAGATTCATCACATAACGTGAAACAAATAATATGAAATTTATACTCTAATGAAAGCATTGTTTACCACGAATCTAAATATTTCATTTTTATAATTTATTTTACGATAATGTTTTAAAAAAATGAACTCTAAAGGTTTTTACCTTAGAATTGTAAAACATCATATTAATATAATAAATTAAATATATAATATAACAATTAAAAGATTCTCTAATTGATTTTTTATTTACTTATGATACTTTCCTAATTTGAGGTTTGATGGAATGGACCAATGAGATCGCTCGAAAAAAGCCTAAAATATACTCCCTCCGTCCCAAAATGTTTGTCCCATTTGCTTTTGCACAATAATTAAGAAAATTGTGTAATGATGGTATATAGGCAATTATGACTACTTTATAGGATGATATGTGAGGTGGTGTGGGTTAATGGAATGACAAAATGGTAAATACTTTGTCTTATTAGGGACGAAATTGTAATAAAGGAAGACTAAAAAGAAAAGTTGAGAAATGGGACAATCTTTAAGAACCTACCCAAAAAGGAATACGGAACAATCTTAGTGGGACGGAGGGAGTATATATATATTGATTATTGAAGTAGTCAAACAAGAGTGTACTATAAGTAACTTTATAACCTGCTACATCAAGTCACCTAATTAATATTTAACTTGCTACTTATCCTTCATCCTCCTCATTATACCTGGATAACGGGTGAACCGTGTCGGGTCATCTTCTGGTCGGGCCACTTTTGGGTTATAATAATAGGGTTGACTTCGGGTCGAGTCGGATAATTTCGGGTTTAGGTCATTCTCAGGTTTGCTATTTTCAACTTTTTTAAGGATATTGACTCGTTTTTTATAATAATAGTCGGGTCAGTTTTGGGTTAGCTCGAGTCAATTCGGATTAGGGGTCAAAATAAGGTCTTTAATTCGGGTGTCGGGTCGGGTTCGGTTTGGCTTATTTGGGTCGGGTTAGTTTTTTCAGGTTTACTCTTCCTTACTTCTCTCATTCATCCTCTCCCCATTACCCTTCATCCTTCTTCATTTTTTTCTATCGTTTCGTTTAGATTAACGTGTAAATTTTGGTGTAAGATTGTGTAGTTAACTAGATTTGGTGAGGTTGAAGACTTGAAGGAAGAAAAAGACAGAGGACATTAGTGACATTTAATGTCCACATTGAATAAGTGAAAAGAAGTGAAGTGATATGAAATAAATTAAAGGCGAAAAAGGGAGGTGAATGGGTTCTACCGCTAACTGGCCATCTATACTACTATGGTTTAACTACTCCAAAAATATGTATTATTCTCTGATTTATTAAAATTGTAATTATTTTCGGAAGACGCTCTATAGTTGGTATTATTGCCGTTAAATAAAATTAAAGGTTAAAAAGGAAGGTGGAAGGGTTCTACAGGTAACCGACCGACCTATACTACCCTGGTTGAACTACTCCAATAATACGTATTATTCTCAGACTTATTAAAATATTCTCAGATTTATTAAAATTGATATTATTTTGGGAGACGGCCATAGTTGGTCAGATTTATAAAAATTGATATTATTTTGGGGAGACGCCCATAGTTGGTATTATTGTTGTAAATAATCCTTTTATATATAGGTATAATAGATTTATTGATTTTCTGTAATATGTCTCCATCTACTGATAAACTTAAAGACTAAACTGTGTTTTTGGGAATATTTCTTAAGTCTCTTAATAATTGATTATTATTACTACATATTTGAATTATTAATTGATGATTGTCGCTCCTTATCTCATACTGAAGGAAAATCAAGGAGATGCAGATCCAGACAGAAACTTTCTCACATGAATTGGTTAACGGTTGTCAGTTGAGCTTAATATCATCATTCATCACTATGGTTCTGTATTGTTTATGAACGACTACATTTATGATTTGCTAAATACCCACAAATTTGGCTGAGTTTCAAAGATTTTAGCAAGACGAAAATGTCTGATATTGTTCTTAGGTCAGAATCCAGTTATGTCTTGAGAATATAAGTAGAGACGGAGCGAGGCCGCAGCACGAAAAGCAACCACATTGAATCTCATCCAACCACATTTTAAAGCGTATTTTGAGGGAATATCAAGTATCAACCACATTTTTTGCAAGATGACACTGTGATAGCTGTACCATGACCAAAACAGAAAGCAAATAGCAACATGTTTCCATTACTGTCTCTAAAGTAACGGTAAACAGCCAAAGGAGCGTAACAGGTGAAATCAAAAAACAAATTCGTGAAACCCCATGGTTAAACAAAAGGGAGGGGGGGGAAGAGAGAAGAAAATAAGGTAAACACCAATGCCATACCTCGCTGGCCATGTGAGACTAAATGACTAAAAAGAATGGTGCTTTCGTCCATATCATGCTACAAGCCTATAACTCGTCTCTCTTCAAACTGCCACAGACATTACACTCCATGATATCGTGAGGATTGCCATCCAAGGATGGCAAAGGAGCCAAAGTTCCCCCACAACCCTCCCTGTCACACACAAATCTCACATAGAAGTAAGCATGCGGAAAGTCATCGTTCCCTTCCGCCTCAATTTCATCATTCTCCCCACCCGACTCTGCCATTTCTTCTTCTTCATCCTCCTCCATTGTTTCATCCTCACCTTCATCATCCTGGTGAGACCAGTTAGCTTCAACCTTGCACCGATCACAAACGCATGAAAAACCATAATCCTCTAACAGTCTCTTTTGCCTTTCAGGGTAGCTTACATTAACCGGAAAGTAACTCAAACAAATCTCCCGACCCTGGGGCACATCATGGATCATCCGGATGATCATGTCTGTATTTCCATTGGCTCCACTATCGATATAGTCAAATCGACATGCATTCGGCAAGCAGTCATGATTAAAAAATGAAGCATACGGATAGATGGCATAGGCTCTCACAGATCTTCCTCCATTTTCTGAGAAGGGTTCCATAAGTCCAAAGGCATTGCACCGGTCCTTGGAAAGTAGAGATGTTGTCATTTCCACTGTAGGAGAAAATGACCCCTCGGGAAATGGTAGTGATGTGATGATAGAGTTTAGTAGCATAGCAGAATCACGCTCAACATCTTGGGTGCCACTACCTTCGAGTGATAGAAGAGTTTGAAAAGTGGATGGAGAGTACATAGCAAGATTGTAGGCAGCAACCAGGTATCTGGCCTGGACCTGGCGTTCGTCAGGCTGTTGATCCACAAGTACATAGCAATTCCTCAGATATCTTAGAGCTTGACATACCCAGGGTGAGTGAGCCAGGCCGCTTGCCAGAGATTGACATTTTCCAGAGCAAAAGCTAGCATCGTCAGAATGAGAGCATGATGGGCATGTCAAAGTTGTTGCAGTGGGCCCGGATGGGCTCAAAGTCTTGTAGCACTGAGCACAATATCTCAAATAGGAGCCACCCTCGTGTTCTCGGCGTTTAAGAGGGGAAGCAAAGTAAGTTAGGATGGGGGAGTCTCGCAAAATGACTTGGCCACCTTTTAAGGCTTGAGAGGCCACCAGACCTCTTCCTCTACCCTCGATATCTACCAAGCTAAGGGCATTTGGTAACGCCACCTGGTTCTCTACTTCGGCCATGGGTACCACTAAAATTGAAAAGACCTGTAGGAGGTAAAGTCAACAGCTTCAGCACAACACCACAATCATGCAACTTCATAAGAAGATTGGTCGTAATTTTCAATAGAGCCAAAGAATCGTTATTCCTTGGTTTTGAAAGAAAGCAAACAAAGAAAATTAGGCAATTAGTTCATGCAATTCTTGACATAATCTTCATTAGTGATCAATAAAAAACAAAATATTTTTTAAATTAAAGAGGCTCTTTAACTGCATACTACCCCAAAACAACTAAATTGAAGAAATCATATTCAAGTACCATGTCATTTCAGACAGGTAAGTCATGTAACAACCGCCATCCAATATTTACTTATCCCAAATAAATTTGTCAATAGTGTTCCGTCAGAACTTTCAAGCCATTACTATCGAAAATTAAAGATTTTACTCTGTATATATATTCTCAAAACCATAGGCGAGGCGAAATGGTGAATGAAGTGCACAAAGGATTTTGTTGCATGAAGTCCCTTGATGGATGGATATTACTATACAATACCATTGCTCGATGCGATAACCACTATTAGCCTCTGTCGTTGTGGGTCGGATCTAGGGCGGGTCCAACAAGACCCAAAACCAAAGTCTAACCTTGGACCCAGACTGAAGACAAGTAATAAGAAAAAGCAATGAAAAAAAGGATGTTAGTAAATTGGTTTTCATGATGAATCACATAAGTAAGAAGCAATAGATTGGAAGTAGTAAATAGAAAGTGAAGTACTCCGTAAGAATTAGTAGTAAGTAGTCAGTATCAATCTACGATGGCAATAAAGTTATCATCAATAACTTAAAAGAGTCAGGTAAGAAATGCATATAACCAAGACCTAGAGAGTCGGAGGAATTAGCGATACATAAAAACGAGCTCAGTAGAGAGTAGCTAATTAATCAACAATTACAGAAATGAAACAAGCAATTCGAACATATTGATTCCATTTTTGGTATGATCTTAATAAAAATGGAGCAACCATAAAAAGCAAAGAGTTTAAGGTAAGAGGAAATTAAAAAGAATTGAGTGACGTAACCCTAATTTGGTGATCCCAGCAAAATGAAATGTAACGGAAATAAATACTCGTAAGATTGATGAGAAATGCAATGGAAGGATGAAATAAATGCATTAATTAATTAATTAATTGGTGAATAAGAAAAATCATACTCCAGGAAGTAGACAATGGAACAAGGGATTATCTTCAACATACATACGTGTAAACTTGCAATAAATTAAGATAGAAATGGAATTACCGGTCGCCGTCCTCTTAATATGGGTGTGCGAACTGGGAACTGGGACTCAGAGATTCAAATGTAGGAGTAATACTCCCTACTACTCCCTACAATTACAGAACGCGGGCGGGGCGGCTGATGCTTGGTCTTACGGGTTGGGTCCAGCTCCCTTCATTCCGACTCCAATATCTTTTTAATCACACCTGCATCTAGGACAGTATGCATATGCATTACTACCTGAAACACATATTGTCAACCAACAACCTATGCATTACTACCTGAAACACATATACAAGCAGGTTTGAAAAAAAAAACACATATACAAGCAAGTCAAACAGAGGAGACAGGTATGAGGTGCAGGTTATAGGCAATAATGGAAAGACAAATGGAGTATGGACTCACGCCAGGGAGTAGCACTTCACTAGGCCCCAAGGATACACAGATAAATCACGAGACCATTATACATACTCTTTTAATTACAAAATCAGAGATATTGAGATGCGTGCTAATTCAATTGTTGTTAGCAATTGAGATTTAAAATCTAGAATTAAAACGATTTTTGAGAAAGAACAAAATGAAAATCGAATAATCAAGTAATAGTCAGATAAATGAAACAAGGTCAGATTCATATATAAAGTAATTACTACATCAAAAATGAACAATTAAACAGTGAGATGAAGAATCTAATCAAATGAAACTTAATCAAGTGAAACAAGGTCTGATAGTGTAGAAATTCATATCAATCGGTTTCTGACAATGGATTATCAAAACCGAACACTCAATCAATTAGATAAACAAAAGGAGGTTAGATTATATAAAAACTTGTCTAAAAACGGTATCAGAGATAGTAATAACAATCGAAAAGAACAATTAATCAATCAGATTAAAGAAACTTATCAAATGAAACGAAATGAAATCAGAATCTGTCTAAAATCAACTTGAAAACACTGTCCTCGTAAGTGGAAAGCAAAAGTTAATGGAAATCAAATTAACAGAAGGCAATTTGATAAACTGACCTGCTGACGGCAAACTGACCAGCTGTCGGAATAAATGACGACGACGGAGAAGCGAAATGACGGCGAGAAATGAAGGAAGAGGAATTGATGTTGAGAGTGGAAGAGGAATTGAAGGAGAAGACAATAACCACGCCGGCAGAGAAGACGAACTGATGCCGGCGAGCGTGGATTGATTCTGGCGACAGGAACTGATGCCCTCGAGCGTCGAGTCGATTGACTGCTTTCCCTAATGAGCGTAAATTTTGGGTTTCTTATTAGGGTTTTCCGTTGGGTGGGGGTGAATATTAGATTTTTATTTCAAAGAGTTGAGGCACCACCATCGCGCGCGATTTCCGAGGCGATATCGAGTTATTTTAATCGTGAGATTGAAGTATTTTTTCCCTCGTGTGAACTTTGGTGATTAGGTCTATGTCTTCCAGTGCGTTCTTATCGCAATCTGTTGGGTTGGGTCTCTTGTACTATATTGGACGGTTCTTTGGTTCCTCTTTTAACAAATTACAAGAAACCTGCTCGATTGCTATATCTAATTTTGTGTCTCAGTATAAGCATAGATGATAGGGTGACATGTTTGTCAAGGGAATTGTATTCAGGAACTGTAATGTAATCTTGAGGAAATTGTCGAGGAACTATTAACAGTGATTAGCACCCGTCTCAGAAATTAGACCACTTTGATAAAATAAAATTAAAACAATTAAAAGGGAATATGGAATACATGTTTTTTCAGGAATTAATTGCGGAATGATGGAAGTAATTAGATCAAGAAAATAATATGGAGTACTATGGAAAGTGATCAATTTGCCACGTTTTGATTTTAATTTGTGCGGGTCAACAGAGTTGGTCATTTCCCACGTGTCGGAAGCACAACCTAAACTAAGGTTGCTCCTCCATTTATTTTTTTCTCTTCTACTAAAGTTACTTCTGCATATCCCATATTTCAGTCTCCTTCATCTTCTCATTATCTAAGATTATCCTTAAATGTGATTTGTTTTTGTCAACTACTTCAACGAGGGTGTGTTATCCATTCAACTTCCTTTACTCACACAATCTTCACCCTCTCCTTCTCCCCCTAATGCTTCTCTTCTTCCTCTCTTCCTCCCTCTGCTTCTCCTTCACCTCATTATAATCATCATCAAAGATTGTTTCTTAAATATAACTTGATTTTGACATCTAATTTAGTGAGGGTATCTGATGGAAATATAGGGTCACTATAGGGGCGATATATAACTAGAAAATACACGTTGTTGTGTCGTGGTATGAAAGTCACTGAATGAGAAACGAAATCGCCCCGACTACGGTACAAATTGAAATGGGTGTCGTCCCCCAAGGTCACACAACACTCCTAAAAGATTGTGTACTCAACCATTAGGAGTTGGAACTCGATGGTATACTCAGAATTTATCAAGAGATTTGGATGATGAAGTATTTGATGTATGTGTCTCATGCTCATTCTCTTATATCACCTTATATAAGACTACATGAGACTAAAATCAAAGGGTATCCAAGGCAATTTATGATTGGTAATGAATTGTCATTACTATGAACATAATGATATTCATAACCATCATGAAAATTGGTGTCAATGTGCTACTTCATGGGAGATACCCTTACAATGCAACAAAGATCAACCTATTGTCTCTGCATTATTTCTAACAATCCCCCACTGATGCAAATGACAACTAGTAACAAAAATTCTGAGCATATGAAAAGGTTGACACTTAGCTTAGACGTTAATATCTTTAGATTTGAATTAACGTATTAGTAAAATGAGTCAACAACTTACTTACAACAAGAGAATATCTTTCGATTTGAATTCCTTATTGAACTTCGGTTGAATTATCCTCACAACACATATCATACCTTAAGTTCCACACGAGTTCCGCAATACGATTCAACAAATTTATGGCCAAATGAACCTTGAGATTTTGATGAGTGCTCTAGAAAGATAACTCAATCTCTCATAGAAGGAGGTCAACCCTTCACACTCACTGAGTTGATTCTATCAAGGATATCCCCACATAACTCACTCACTTATGAGCTATAGAATCATTAAGAGCTCTAAAGCTCAACCTCTCAATACTACGTACGGTGAATCCGTCAAGTCCTTCACAACAGGACCACCCAAACATAGGATATAGATTCATTAAGAGAAATATCTCAACCTATATCAGTACGGTGATCTCATCAAGTCCGTCTCACAAGGACCACCCAAATTTGGGCTATAAGACCATTAAGAGCTATATACTCAACCTCTATCATTACGGTGATCTCATCAAGTCCATCTCACAAGGACCACCCAAATTTGGGCTATAAGACCATTAAGAGCTTTATGCTCAACCTCTATCATTACGGTGATCTCATCAAGTCCATCTCACAAGGACCACCCAAATTTGGGCTATAAGACCATTAAGAGCTTTATGCTCAACCTCTATCATTACGGTGATCTCATCAAGTACATCTCACAAGGACCACCCAAATTTGGGCTATAAGATCATTAAGAGCTATATGCTCAACCTCTATCAAATACACCAAATTATATTTGATGATTTCAACTCCCTCAAATCTGCATAATACATGTGTGTAATTCACTACACGTCATTTTTAGCAATATGAAGCTGAAATTAGCATCAAACATTACATAGCAATTGATGCCCCCACAATAATGCAATAAATATTAAGCTCCCAATCACCATGCATTACCCCGGTAAGGTTAAAAGAGCAAAATAATACGCATACATAATACATAAAATTATAACAGTCTTCTCAACAGACTTATAATAAAATTATTATAAAGATGAAAGCTTACTCATGATCATTGTGCATCTCACATTCTCACCTTATGATCCAACATCTTTATAAATGTCCAACATGTTGCAATTCTCAATATTGCACCATATATACATCATCATTCTTATATTAGAGGACAACGATCTCGATGATTGTTTCACTTATATTTTCTTTTTGCAAATCCACAAATTAAAATATATATCATTTACTCACATAAAATCAATCATCATAATCTCATATAGTGTGGTGTAAGCCAAATGTACAACATAAAAAAATGGACCTTACGCAACCATTATTTATTGACTTAGTCAACAAATTAAAACTCTTACAATTGGTTCAATTATTTGATCAACGTATTTTATATCGTATTTTATTGTCCCCCGACAACCGTTTTTGAGCTTTTCTTCTTCCATAATTATATGTTTAATGTCGATTTCTTTTAGAAAGTCGATACTGTCGGTTCTCGTGCTATTTTGCAGGTTAAGTGCAATTTCGAGCATATTTAGGAGTGATAGCCCAGATAGCCGAGACGAGGACGAAGGACGAGGAAGAAAACAAAAAGCCGAGAAGCAAATGAATAGCTCAATCACGAGCTCAGCAGCACCCACTCGATCGAGTGGTGCTAAGCACTCGATCGAGTGCCTATTTCCGAGCTCAACCAAACTGCAGATACGGACCCACTCGATCGAGTGCACGCATGTACTCGATCGAGTGCTTCGCACTCAGGCCGCGGATTGAATTTTCATTTATTTAGAATTTTGGGCCTGTTTTGTAAGTCCAACTGATTTCTTTTAAATCAGTTGGAGGAGGATTGTCAGACACACCTTTTACTTTGGATTTTCATAAAACACACATTACGTTACTTTTGCTAGGCTAGAAATCACGTTCTTTTCCCGTTTTCCTTAGCAAGGTTCATCGAATTCCGTTCTTCCTTTTCAGATCTCAATTGTTTGGTATTGATAATCTTTAATTCTAATTTCAATTTCTATTTCAATTCTCTAGTTTAATTCTTGTCTTAGTTCGTTCTTAGTTTTTACAGTTATCTGATTTCAGTCCTGTAGTTTAATTTAATTCGCATTCATCATGTTTAATTGCAATTCGTATTTTGTTAGTTTTATTACAATCATCATGAGTAGCTAATTTCTATCTAGGGTTTAAGGGGATCGATGGGTGTTAATTGGGTTATAGAAAATTGACCTGTCTCTGATCATATGAACTGTCTCCTGAATGTTGTTTTAATTCTAATTGATTAATTACTGGCCAGGGTTAATTAGTTAGTATCACAATTAGGACTTTTCGCCGACCGGGTTAAGGACTAATTAGGTCACGACATTTTGGGTAGACTAGCTTAATTCTAGCGACCGCAGGTTAAGTTTAGTTCTAAAGTTTGTAGTAGTACCGACCGGACCTACACCTTAGACAGTTCGATTATTGACCTGTTAGTTGACTCCCTGACCCGATTGATATTCATTGTGAACCTGAGACCCTAGACCTTTTTATTATTGATTTACCTTATAATAGTTAGTTGTCAGTCCACTTAACAAACAGAAAAACAGTGACCCGTAATCTTTAGTCTAGACCTTAGAACAAGTGATTGAGTCCCGTCTCCTGGTGGTTCGACCCCTACTTCATTATCTACATTAGTTAGTGGACCTTAGGGTATCTTTGATTAGAGATACGACTACCCCTGTCAAATTTTGGCGCCGTTGCCGGGGAGACGGTGTTATTTATTTACTTGTTTTGTGTTTTAGCCTTTTGATTGCTTGTCTCGAGGAACTTCAGTTCCTTGAGACCGTTTCTCACATTTTTCCTGTAGTTTCCTCGTATGCCCAGGTCCTCTCGAATTTCAGGCTACGTACCACCATTCGATCCGAACCAGAGAGAACTTTCCGCTGGTCTAGGAAATTCTACAAGGAGATTGCTGAGACAGAAAGATCAGAATCAGTGGAACATTCGGACGATGAGCACATATCCGAAGCGCTGTCCTTTGAAGAGGATAATTCCACTACTGCCCCCGAGACACCGCTAGTCAAGATGCCTCCCAAACTTGCTAGTCAATCCGAGCCGGAGTAAAGTGCCCTACCGAAGCCATTGAAGAGGCCCACCGCCACTAGGGGTATGTTCGAGATTCGCCCCACCTTTATGACATTGGTGGAGCGAAATTAGTTTGGTGGAGGGCCCGATGAAGACCCGACGAAGCACATGAAGCTCTTCACCGATTATTGCTCAACTATACCACTCCCCGCGGGAGTGACACAAGAAGAGGTGATGGAGATGCTATTCATGTTCTCCCTACGCGATAACGCAAGAGACTGGATCACGGATCTAGACCGCGTTTCTGAGGGAATCACAGATTGGAACTCCCTAGCCTTAGCTTTTTATAAGCACTACTACACGCCGCAGAAGACCAACATGTTGAGGAGTCAGATTACTAACTTCCGACAGACATCTCACGAGAATATCTACGAGGCGTGGGTAAGGTTTAAAAAGCTAGTCAAGGAGTGCCCACATCACGGATTCGAGGTATGGTTTTTGTGCAATCAATTCTATAATGGTTTATATGACGATTGTCGAGCTACGCTCGATTCTGCAGCTAATGGCAGGTTCCAAAACAACGTTGATGATGATAAAGCGTGGAAATTGATTGAAGATATGGCTACTCATCACTCACGTTGGGGAAATCCACGAGGTAACACCCGGGGAAATAGTGGTGACTCCGAGTCATCAATGCCATAGTTAGCCACCTAGCCGCTTTAACTAAGCGGATTGATTCCATGGAGCTTACTAGAACCCAAAACCAACAACAACAAGGCGGTATGTACCAAGTTAATGCAATGTCCGAGGTTGTTTGTGAGAATTGTGGGAATATGGGTCATTATGCCCAAGAGTGTGTGAGTTTAGAAACGGTGAACGCATTCCAATCCATGAGACCACACCTCCCATACATGAACCAACCGGGCTATGACAAGTCATTGTTGTCTTATAGGAGTCAAAACGTGCTTAACCCACCACCACCCGGCGGTAACAAAACCGTCCCATATGTAGCACCCCATAACCGACCCTCCCAAAGCCATAGCAATAACCGACAACAATTCCAAGGAGGGCAACAAAATTGTGGTAACCAATAAAACTGGGGGAACCAACAATGGGGCAATAACCAACCTTGGGGTAACCAACCTTGGGGTAGCCAACAAGGGTGGGGGAACCAACAATAATTTCAGCCGATCCCACAAAACCAAAACCAAGCCCAAGCTCCAACCAACACCGAGTATGCGGAGATCAAAGCTTTATTGATGCAAGGTATCCAAAGTTATAATAAGCTAGAAACTCAAGTCAACCAGATACTTGCACATAACAAGATCCTAGACACCCAAGTAGCACAACTTGCCACCCAAAAGCAAGTTAGGCCACCGGGTACTCTACCTCCTCAAGGCGAACAATCACACGAGCAAGCCAATGCGATCACATTGAGAAGCGGAACCCATTATGACGGTCCGAAGATGCCCGAGGAGTATGTTGTGGTTGATGAGACCGAGTTGGAGAAGCAAGAGCTAACCGAAGAAGTATCGAGCAGGCCACGGATGGAGGTCACTCGATCGAGTAACACCACCTCACTCGATCGAGTAGACCCCCAAAAACCTGGCAGAGAGCAGTTACGCAGTCAACTCGACCGAGTCACACCTGACTCAATCGAGTTGGAGGTCAATCGACCGAGTGGTGTCAGTCCACTCGATCGAGTAGACCCTCAAAAATCAACCAGTAGCCTCCCAGTGATACCACTCGATCGAGTGCTTTCAGGTGACTCGACCGAGTATAATGAAACTCGACCGAGTCAGCCTGGACTCGATCGAGTGGAGACCGTAACGCCTGATTCTTCTACTTTTTGTCCACAGTCTTTGACTAAGGATGGAAAATATTCTCAAGCATCTTCGTCTAAAGTCAAGGAGCCTGCAATTCCGATCATACTTCCATTTCCCCACCGATAGCGTAAGGCAAATATTGATCAACAGTTCGGTAAGTTTATGGAAGTCGTCAAGAATCTGCAGGTAAGTGTTCCTTTTACTGATTTGATCACTCAAGTTCCTGCTTACGCGAAATTTATGAAAGAAATACTAACTCGTAAGCGTTCTTTTAGTGAAACTGAGACAGTTGCCTTCACAGAGGAATGCAGCGCACTACTACAGAGTCGTACTCCGCCCAAGCTCAAGGATCCAGGAAATTTTTCTATCCCTTGTACTATAGGGACATTAGCTATCGATAAGGCCCTGTGTGACTTAGGAGCTAGCGTCAGTGTCATGCCGTATTCTATTTGTCAGAAATTGAATATGGGTGTTTTAAAATGTACTAATATGACTCTGCAGATGGCTGATCGATCGGTCAAATATCCTTTAGGTGTTTTAGAGGATGTTCCGGTCCAAGTAGGGAAATTCTTCATTCCCGTAGACTTTGTCGTCTTAGATATGGCTGAGGACGCCATAATACCTATTATCCTTGGTCGCCCTTTCTTACACACTGTAGGGGCGATCATCGATGTCAAAAATGGGAAGCTCACACTCTCTGTAGGAGATGATACCGTGACTTTTAGTCTCGATCAAGCTCTTAAGAAGCCCATGATAGAGGAGTCCTGTTATAGTATAGATGTCATTGATTTGGAAATAGAAAGCTATATTGATGATTATCTTGGCAGGGACCCTTTGGAGAAATTGCTGACATCCGGCGATACTGATGCCGAGAAGAGATCATGGAGCACGGAAGTGGACGAGCTAGAACGTATGCTAAACGGGAAGGAGAGCACTATCGAGAAGGTATACAGTCTCGGCACCCCTAAAAGGGAGGTCGAGGTAAGTAAACCTGAACTAAAACCCCTTCCTCCTAATCTGAAATATGCATTCCTGGATGATAAGGGTCTAAACCCCATAATTGTCAACGCTGCACTCACGGATAGCCAACTTTCGGAGTTGTTAGTCATCTTACGACGACATAAGAAGGCTATTGGGTACAGTATTGATGACCTACGTGGTATTAGTCCCGAGTTTTGCATGCATCGCATTCACTTAGAGGGAGACCATAGACCATCCATTCAGGGACAACGTAGGTTGAACCCGAACATGCAGGATGTGGTTAGGAAGGAGGTTATGAAACTCCGATGCTGGTATTATCTACCCCATTTCCGACTCTAAATGGGTTAGTCCAGTACAAGTGGTCCCTAAGAAGGGTGGGACCACGGTTATCACGAAGAGGAATGAACTTATTTCTACTCGATTAGTGACTGGATGGAGAATGTGTATTGACTACCGTAAGCTGAACGTAGCTACTAGGAAAGACCATTTCCCACTCCCCTTCATTGACCAGATGCTAGAGCGTCTTGCTTGCCATAAGTACTTCTGCTACTTAGATGGCTACTCGGGATTTTTCCAAATCCCAATTCACCCAGATGACCAGGAGAAAACAACATTCACCTGTCCCTACGGCACCTTCGCATACCGAAGGATGCCATTTGGCCTTTGTAATGCCCCGGCCACTTTTCAACGTTGTATGATGTCCATATTTTCGGACCTTATCGAGTCTGTCATGGAAGTTTTCATGGATGACTTCAGTGTATACGACACTGATTATAATGCATGTTTACTTAATCTTTCACAAGTATTGCAATGTTGTGAGGAGACCAATTTGGTCTTGAACTGGGAGAAGTGTCACTTCATGGTGACCGAGGGAGTCGTCTTGAGTCATTTAGTGTCCGAACGCGGCATCCAAGTGGATAAAGCGAAAGTCGAGGTGATTGAGCAATTACCATACCCCGTTAATGTTAAGGGTGTGCGGAGTTTTCATGGTCACCACTACAAGAAAGAACCTTCATTCCTACGGACCCGATCCGTAGGAAACATGCTCATTTCCGTCGGAATAAGCACGTTCCAACGGAAAATTCGTAGGAATCATTCCGTCGGTATACTTCGTCGGAAATAAAAAACTTCCTACGACATTTTTTTGTAGGAAATAACTTTCCTACGGAATGTTCCGTCGGAATGGCTGGTGACGAGTATTTGTTGACAAAAAATGCGTTCCTACGGAAAATCGTCGGAAGGGTTCAAACTTCCTACGGAAATTTCGTAGGACAATATCTTTCCGTAGGAGGCAATGATTGAGAAAAAAAATATTTATTAAATATTTCGAGCTACAGATTTCCGTAGGAAACTGTAGAACTTCTGTAGGATAAAACAAATGTCGTCCCTAGTATAACAAAACCCTATAAACATCACCGACATACGTGTACACTCCACCGCAAAGCGGGAGGCCAAAATTCCACAAAACAATTGTGTGATACGAAAACGCAATTCAAATTTGTAAATAATCTCAGATATCACATTACAATAAAACAAAAAAGTATCTCATTCCAAAACTTCTAGCAATTGAAAACCTTCATTAGAGTGTCTAGTTGTTCTTGCATCTTCAGGATTGTTTCATTCATTCTTTTATTCTCCTCTAACATCTTAGCATTCTCCTCTCGCACCTTAGCATTATCCTCTAGCACCTTAGCGTTATTTACTTGAACCCTACTTAGCAACCCAACACCAACATAAGAATTGGAGGTGATATCTATAGGTGAAGATGTATATGATGACGCCTTCTTGAAATAATAATCAACAACACTGCCTATGCCATACAATCGTCCCTTTTGAAATCCACCCACAACCTCAATGAAAAGTTCATCCTCATCAAATTCACCCCCTTCCACAATCGTCTGTGCTTTTCGAGACTCAAATATTTTCTGAAAAAAACATATTATAAAGAATTGTAAATAAACTTCAAAACTAAACAATCACATATTATGCTTATATTTCCTTCTCACCTTTATTTCTTCTGCCTTCTTATCCGTAATCTTCTCATTGTGGGAATGAGCACGAATGATAAATCGAAAGCCGTAGGTATTTTCCCTTCTTCATCATCTCTAATCTGGAAAATTAAATTTCAAACATTATTGAAATTTTGAACATGAATATTTTTTATATTTTGGAACATAAAAAAAATAAAAAAAAAGGCTATAGAATATTGATTTACCATTCGCTCGGCCAACTCAACGCTAGAAATAGAACCCATGTTATGAGTTCCTGGAATTTTACCATCGACAGCATATTTTGCTCGGTTGGCTTTTGCGCTATTAGACATCTTTTTAAACGCAGAACTATTTCTATATGCTTTTAGTTGGTTAAAAGAGGTCACCGGCATCCAATCAGGCTTATCACCATTAGTGTCGATGTAGTAAAGTATGTCCCTAAGGCGCTCTTTGACTTTCGCAAAAAAAGCCTTCTTAACATCAACCTCGGGATCAGACACAAACGTAACCTCACCCTGGATCGACAATAACCATGCAAAGTGTTGTATATTATTAATATGGATAACCTGTTAATAAAATAAATCATTATTTTTTAGTTGATTTAGCAGTAATGTACTTACCTGAAAGTGATTCCACCATTTCTCTCGAACTTCTGCAGGAGTCTTTTTCCAAGTTGGGCAAAAAACAGTGAAGTTAGACCTTATTGCATTTGCGACCAACGATGATACATCTGGATGACCAAACCTGTTAATAAAGCATAAAATGGACATTAAAATCATTCGTGAATATATAAAGAAACATAGATATCGAAGAACATTTCAAATACATTTACCATACACTCTCTTCTGTAGATAAAATAATTTTGCCATCACTTGTCCTCGGGGCTAGGATCTTCTTAAGCTTTTTCATTCCAGAATTGTTTTGACTTCCCAGCATAACATCCTCATTTTGAGCACTTGATTCAACACTCGGTGTGCTCAACATAATTCTCTTTCGACCCCTTGCCATAACTAATGACAAAACTCTTTCAAGAAATGATATTAGATTAACGTAATTGTTTGAGTTTTAATAGAACATTTTCTAGAAGATAACAACGTAGGCTATTATTTATAAAAACTACACCAAAGTGTAAAGTTACTACACAAATGTGTAACTTTTTAACAAAAACTAATATGCAAATATAAAATCTAATCTAAGTAGTCAACTTCATCGATATCTCCATCTTCATCGGTGTCATTCGCATCATCGTCGTCGTCGTCATCATCATCATCATCTTCTTCTTCTTCATCTTCTTCTTCTTCTTCATCCTCCTCTTCCTCAGTTTCATTAGCTTCTTCTACTTCTTCCTCTTGCTCCTCCTCCTCCTCCTCCTCCTCTCCAGGTTGACCATATTCTAATTCATCTACTTCAACCACTGACAAATATGGATGCTGTGTGACTGACTCTTCTTGAAAAACAATTAAGTCAACCGGAGCGTCAATTTGTTTTCTAGCCTTGGTCTTAAACACGGCCCACCATTGACTTTCATTATTATTTTTAAAGCTTGGATATGATGTGTAATACACTTGTTCGGCTTGATGAGCCAAGATAAATGGATCATACTTTTGAAGTTTCTTAGAATGATTAACTTCTACAAGTCTATATTTTTCATGCACATTCATACCCCTCGCAGAATTATCCATCCACTCACATTTGAACAAGACAGTCTTATAAATCTCCTTATTTCCAGGATAGCTTAGCTCAATGACCTCTTGTAAGATTCCATAATAATCAGTGTCTTCAACAGAACTAACACATACCCCATAGTTCAAAGAAGCTTTATGTTTTCCATAAGAGAATGTGTGAAAGTTAAACCCATTAACCGAATAACGTGTCCATGTTTTAACTTGTTTAGATGGACCCATTGCTAAAGCTCGTAGCAAATCATTGTCAATATCTAAAGCAATCACCTATAGTAAACGAAAGTATATAAGAAAATGCTTGTGTAAGCATTAGAAATTTATTAATAAATGAATATTTAGGTTTATCGCTTACTTGATCTTTAAACCACACTGGCCATTCTACATCAAATTTACTCCAAACATCATTCGTGGAGAGTTGGGGATGTTGCTCAAGTATAAATTTCTCAAATTTTCTGAAATTTATGGACATGTAAAATTTATGATGATAAACTTAAATGAATTTTGTTTATTGCATGTGAAATTATTATTGAGATAAAATAGTAACTTACTCTTCAAAATTTTTCAATACATCGCAATTTGATAGGACGTAAATGTGAGCACGTTCATACTCACAATCATCCAAGTATCTTCTGCCACCTTTTGAAGTAGGTTTACCCTTTATTTGTTGTTGGAAAAGCTCGGGTAATATTGAATCAGTTTGTTCTTTCAAGCCAATATCAAGATCTTTTGTTTTTGTGTCTACATGCTCTTCGAAGTAGAGAGAACAAAAATTTGATATCTCTTCTGTTAAATAAGCGTTGCATATAGAACCTTCAACCCGAGCTTTGTTACCAATTTTATGCTTTAAGTGATTTAGGAACCTAAAAAATTAACAACATATAACAAATTTGTATTGTAGTAAATATATATTTTTTTTAAAATTGTGTTGAGATTTTACCTCTCAAAAGGATACATCCACCGATATTGGACAGGTCCACCCACTTTTGCTTCATATGGTAAGTGAATTGGTAGATGTTCCATTGAGTTGAAAAAAGAGGGGGGGAAAATCATTTCTAATTTGCATATTATCTCCGCAATATTGTTCTCGAGAACGTCAATATCATTTGATTTGATAGTTGAAGCACACAAATCTCTAAAGAACTGGCTAATCTCAGTTATTGCATTCCACACATTTGTCGGGAGAAAACGCTTGAGAGAAACAGGAAGCAAACGCTTCATAAACACATGACAATCATGACTTTTCATTCCATGAAGCTTAAATTCTTTTAGATCCACACACCTACTCAAATTTGATGCGTATCCATCTGGAAACTTCAAATTAGATACCCATTCACATAATTCCTTTCTTTGAGATTTCTTTAATGTGAAAGGAGCTTTCGGCATGTCACCACTTTTACGGATATGCAATTTAGGACGGTGACAAAAACGACGCAGGTCTTTCCGAGAGTTTATTGTGTCAGTTGTTTTTGTTTTCATATCCATCACTGTATTAATCAACATCTCAAAAAAATTCTTCTCAATGTGCATAACATCAAGATTGTGTCTAACTAGTAATGATTTCCAATAAGGAAGTTCCCAAAATATACTTTGCTTCAACCATCCATTTTTCAACTTTTTTAATTCCCTAAATTCTTCGACGGTACCATTGATTACGGTTGGAAAGGTTGAAACCCGCTCCCACATTTCTTCCCCCGATAATCTTGGAGGGGCATGATCATTTTCTAAGGTATCCTTCAAAAAAGCGTTTCTATTTTTCCTAAAAGGGTGATCAATGGGTAAAAATTGTCTATGACAGTCAAACCAACACACTTTCTTTCCACATGGGAGATGAAATGATTTAGTTTTCTCCATGCAATAAGGACATGCATTATGGCCGGCAGTGGACCAACCAGATAGCATACCGTAAGCTGGAAAATCATTAATTGTCCAAATAAGAGATGCTTTTAGCAGGAAATTTTGCTTCTTAGAGATATCGTACGTAAGTACACCTGTCTCCCACAATTGTTTCAACTCGTCAACCAACGGTTGCAAGTATACATCCAATTTTTTTTGGATTGTTGGGACCAGGAACAATTAATGATAGGAAAATAAATTGCTTCTTCATGCACAACCCAGGTGGTAGGTTATACGGTGTCAACATTACTGGCCAACACGAGTACGACTTCCCGAATTGGCCGAAAGGTGCGAAGCCATCGGTGCAAAGACCAAGTCGAACATTACGAGGCTCAATAGCAAATTCTGGATAAGTTGAATCAAAATGCTTCCAAGCTTCACCGTCACTAGGATGGGCCATTGTTCCACTAACACGAGGATTCTCCTTATGCCATCTCATTTCCCCTGCGATATGTTTGGTTGCATATAGCCTTTGCAATCGTGGTGTAATGGGCAAATAAGTTAAGACTTTATCTGGCACCCGCTTTCGTTTAGAAGTCTGTTTGTACCTATCTAAGTGACATTTCTTACATTTATCTAAAAGTGCATCTTCTTTCCAGAAAAGCGTACATCCTTCTGGACATGCGTCAATTTTATGATGAGGAAGTTCTAAACCTTTAAGGATTTTTCTAGTGTTGTAAAAAGTTCTTGTCATCAAATTGTCCTCTGGGATAACATCCTCAACCAAAGATGCAACCCCATCCGTACATCTATGAACTAAATTGTACTCACATTTCAAATTTATCACCCTTGCAGCTACTTCTAGTAACGAGACTTTGCTACCCTCATATAATGGTTTTGATGCTACGTTTATCATGTCAAACAATGATCTCGTCTGTGGGTTCGGGGATTCTTCCTCATCGATAAGAGGTTCCTCCAATGTGTCAAATACATTAGAACCCAACGCATCGATAACCATTTCCTTGTAAGTGTTATTCAGTAATGCACTAGACTCTCCTTGATTTGAGACATATTCTTCACCATGACAAATCCAGTCATAGTAATGAGGACAAAACCCCTTACTAATAAGATGAGATTTCACCTCAAATTCATTTAAATATTTCATATTCTTGCACTTAACACATGGACATCGATTTTTTTTTTTCCACTCGAAAACTCTCCTGAAGTTTAGCATATTCAAGGAATTTAGCAACTCCATTTATAAACTCAATCCTAGGTCTTTTTTTGTCATCCACCCTCTCATACATCCATTTTCGTTCTAATCTCTTCATTTCAAATCTATGTAAATATATAACAATAAGCAATATTTAGTAATACTATCACGCATGAGAATTGTAAAAACAAATGGTAAACATAAGTAAATTTTATTGAATAAATACTACGGAGTAGTACATAAATATAATACGGTTTTATCATTTTATTAGTATTGGTGTTAGTATTATTATTTGCAATTAGTATTAGTATTATTAGTACACAAATTATTGTTATAATTATCCTATACTGGATAGTTTAATTATCAGTACAAACACGTTCAGTTCAGTTCCGACGCTTTATTATTATTATTATAAATATTATTATTATTATTGTTGTTGTTGTTGTTGTTGTTGTTGTTGTTGTTGTTGTTGTTGTTGTTGTTGTTGTTGTTGTTGTTACTATTATTGTTGTTGTTGTTGTTGTTGTTGTTGTTGTTGTTGTTACTATTAATATTAATAATATTATTATTATTAGAAGAAGAAGAAGAACAAACATGTTCAGTTCAGTTCCAACGCTTTGTTGTTGTTGTTGTTGTTGTTGTTGTTGTTAGTATTATTATTTAAATTTTTTAAATTTTTATTTTTATAAAAAGGGAGAATTATAATTATTATAATTCATCCGAGATACAAAAAATGCAGTTTATTATTATTGTTGTTGTTGCTGTTGTTGTTGTTGTTATTATTATTATTATATTCATTTCAGTTAAGGTAAGTTAAGTTTTATTTGGTTCACTTCAGTTCAAACTCATTTGGTTCAGTTCAATTTAGACACTTTCAGTCAGTTTTAGTAGAAAAGAACATGGGTCTTACAATATTTTTACCTTAGTCCGTTCACAACAGACTAGCTGCGACTATTATTGTTGTTGTTGTTGTTGTTGTTGTTGTTGTTGTTGTTGTTGTTGTTGTTGTTGTTGTTGTTGTTGTTGTTGTTGTTGTTGTTGTTGTTGTTGTTGTTGTTATTATTATTATCATCAACATCATTATCAACATCATTATTATCATTATTATTATTATTATTATTATTATTACTATTATTATTATTATTATTATTATTATTATTTTTTGCAGGAAAATTTATCATTTCATTAATAAAATGAAATTACATTTTGATGCAAAAGTCATATCACACTAAACTCCCTCAAGTACGAGGGTCAAGATTGTCTATAATCCTAGCAAACTTAGGACTGTCCTTATAAACATCAAATCTGATTTTAACTAAGAACTTGATTCTCTGAACTAAGCTGGAAACATTAGTACTTTCATTAGAGAAGACCCTCTTGTTCCTTTCTTTCCAAATACAATAGATTGTTGCTCCAAGACTAACTGATAGCCAAGAATACTTCCAATGCTTTTTATGCCTGCCAACTCGCATCCAACCAACAATATCTTTAATCTTTGTCCCAAAATTATCAATGGAGATCCAATTGAGAACAGCATTCCAGACTTCACGTGAGTAGCTGCAGGTGAAAAAAAGATGTCCATGGTCTTCTCCTGCAGCTTCGCATAATGAACAACGGGTAGCTTGTTGGAACCCCTTTTGAGTATACAATTCAGCAGTTGAGAGCTTTTTTTGAATAGCCAAATAGGAGATGATTTTATGACTAGGAGCAATTACAGGCGATCTCAATATGGAACTCCAATGAATTGGCTTCCTATTGATCAGTACTAAGTACAATTTATTCACCAGGAATTTGGACTCTGATGAACAATCCTCCAAGAGCTTCTGAGCAGCATCAAGCGAACCAGTGACCTGAATTAACTTGTCTCTAACTGTAAGTACGTTCCTGAAACCAATAGGCCACTGCTCTTTACTGCCAACTGACCAAATATTCTTGGACTGCATGATGTATTTATGGCACCATTTAGACCAGATATTCTCAGTTTTAGTAAATTTCCATATCCATTTCGCCAGTAAAGCAACATTCCAAACAGGAAGATTTTTGATACCAAACCCACCTGCATTCCAAGGAACACAGATATCCTGCCACTTTTTGAAGACTAATCTTCTCTGCCCAGGCTTGATGCCCCAGAAAAAATCTTTGCTAAGCTTTGTCAGAGCTTTAGAAACAGCATTAGGCAACAGAAGACTGGAACACCAGAAATTGTCAAAACCAAAGAGAACCGAGTTAATTAATTGTGTCCTTCCAGCATAGGAGAGAAGCTGGCTGGACCAATGCTGAGTCGAGTGCTGAACTTTGAGAATTAAAGAATCAAAGAGCTGTACAGTAATTCTAGAAGTAGTTAGAGGCAAACCCAAATACCTAAATGGAAAAATCCCTGGAACAAACCCGGTAGCATCAGTAATTTCCTTCTGAATCTCAGGCCTAACACCCCCAAAATAGACACAGGTTTTGTCAACATTCGGATGCAATCCAGATAAGAGAGCAAAGGAATCCAGAGCTTTACGTACTGCCCACACAGAAGGCACATCTCCTCTAGTGAAGATCATAAGATCGTCTGCAAAGATGAGGTGAGTTAACTGCAGTTTACAACATTTAGGGTGAAATGAAACCTGTCTCTGAGTACATAATCGTCTAAGATGTTGAGATAGAACTTCCATGCTTAGAACAAAGAGGTAAGGGGAGAGAGGGTCTCCCTGCCTTATCCCACTCTTGCCCTGAAAAAATCCCGAAATACTACCATTTAGCTTAAAGGAGTACCAAGGATCTGAGATACAACCCATGATCCATTTGACAAACTGGGTAGGAAATCCCATGGATAAAAGCATGGAAGAAATGAAAGACCATTGAATTGAATCAAAGGCCTTCCTAATATCCACCTTTACCATACATCTTGGAGTCATATATTTCCTAGTATAGCCTTTGACCAAAGCTTGTGAAAGAAGGATATTATCGAAAATATTCCTCCCCTGAATGAATGCAGCTTGTTCCTCACCTATCAAAGTAGGGATAATAGGTTTCATTCTATTAGTCAGAATCTTAGAAATTGCTTTGTAAAAGATGGTGCAACAAGAAATAGGTCTGAAATCTTTGACAGACTGAGCATCATGCTTCTTAGGAATGAGAGTCACATGAGTTGCATTTGCTTGTTTGGACATGATACCAGTCTTAAAGAAAGACTGAACAGCAGCATAGAAGTCCGCACCAACAATATTCCAGCAGGCTTTAAAAAACCCCGCAGAGAACCCGTCAATACCTGGGCTACTGTTATTATCCATTTTGGAGATTACATCCTTCAGTTCTTCACAAGTGACAGGCCGACAAAGATTATCCTGAATATTCAGAGGTAACACATTAGTATTAAGGATATCTCCTGATACAGGGCAACTTTTGCCAAGAAGATTAGTGTAGTAATCTTGAAAAGCAGCAGAGACAGCATCAGGCCCAATACTAGTGACCCCCTCCTCATTGTTAATAGCACCTAGCATCTGTTGAGTTTTCCTCTCAGCAATTTTAGAAAAGAAATAGGTAGTAGAGCAATCAGTCAATTGAATATGTTTAATTTTTGCCCTTTGTTGTAAGATACTCAATTCTGCTCCCTTAAGCTGAGAATAAGAGTTAAGCAAAGCTCTTTCTTGCGCAATGAGAGAAGCAGAAAAAGGGTCAGTACTTAAACTCTGCTGACAAGCCCGCAGATCCTTTTTGGCTTGCTCCACCTCCCCAGAGATGTGAGAATAGTTAGCCTTATGGAACAACTTGAGAGCATGTTTAACCTTTTTTAACTTCTGAAAGAGGATGTACATTGGAGAACCTCTAACCTTCTGCGACCAAATCTTGGATACAGTGGGAAAAAAATCTTCATGAGCAACCCAACAGTTCAGAAAGCTAAAAACTCTGTTGGTTCTATGGTCTTTAGAGACTTCCACCACAATAGGGGCATGGTCAGAGACTCCAGGATCACCAATTATCACAGCAGCATTAGGGAACTCAGAGCACCAAGCTTGATTAGCAAGAGCTCTATCTAATCTAGAACAGATCCTAGAAGCGGGATCCTGTTTGTTATTCCAAGTAGTATGTCCACCAGCACAAGGTAAATCATCCAAATGACAGCTAAACAGGCATGAATTGAAGTCAAACATGTCCTGCAGATCAGGAGGAGTAGCACCCAATTTCTCTTCAGGAACTCTAATGATATTGAAATCCCCTAACACCAACCAAGCCTGATTAGTACAACCAGCAACCAGATCATTCCAAAGAGACATCCTCTTCTCACCTTTATTCTTCCCATAAACCATAGTAACCCACATAGCTTTATTAGTCTCAAAATGTTTGACTAACCCAGTAATGTGTTGCTCACCCTTG